>JANAVB010025196.1:16727014-16822014 GCA_029216955.1 Iris pallida
AAATATATTTTGAAATTTTTGTGGCAATTTAAATCTTTGATTGGATTTTATGGATTTGATTTAAATAGCATAAATTTAAAGATAGAATTTATATTTAATTTAAATTACCTAGATTTAAATTGGAATTTAATTTTGATTTAGATTGATTGTATTGATTTGAATTTAAAGATTGAATTATCTAAATTGGGTTTAAATAAATCCTAATCATTATCCAACTGGGAATTTCCACCTCCTATAAAAGAAGAGGTACTCATCCATAGAATCTAACTCCACAATTTTCTCCACCACAAATGTGCGTACACCGTGTCAGTGTCCATATCTTATTCCATTGTTACATATACAATTTATCTCCTTTCCCGTGTCGGACACACCCCGACATCATCGAATCCCTAACCCAACCCTAAACCTAGCTCGACCACCACCATGGCCACAAACAGTCTGACCAAACCCTGCTGCCACCACCTCCACCACTCCGGTGCCATCAGCCCGGCCCAACCGCAGCCTCACCACAACTATCACCTTTCTCCGCCTCTTCCGGCCAAAACCCATCGACCACCCCCACACAATTTATGAAAGAAAATAGGACCACCACCAACCCCGACTTACCTCCAGCCGGTGCCGGCGAACTCCCGTTCATGGGAATGAAGCCCATGCGCTGCACCCCGCGACCATCCCGCGCCTCCGTCGCGCTTGAGCCCTTCACGTCCCCGTGCCGGCACATCCAGAGCGATCCGTCGGATTTCTCGACTTTCCTCCTTGCCTCCAGTTTGTCGTTCCTCCTCGGCCTCCACCGGCGGTTGCAGAACGTTGGAGCCGCCCGTGCACCCCTCCTCCATCTGCCGTTGCGCCGCCAAGGTCGGCGGCCAACAGAGAGCTCATATTCGCCTTCGCCGCTCCGAGCTGAGGCGCCCGATCCTCCGGAGCCACCAACGCCGACCGCCATGACCGATCGAACCCGCGACCGTCGTAGCTCCGCCGTTCCTCCGCCCACGCGTGAGACCCCCTCTCCAATCACCCCTCCCGACGACTCATCCCCGTTCCTCCGCCTTTGCCTCGAGCCACCAGCCCTCTCCCTCTCCGCTCGTCTCCGTTCCGCTCTCACTCTCGCATCTCTTTCTCTCCCCCTGACTTCTTTCCCCCTTCCCTTTCTCTTTACTCTCCTTTCCCTCTTTTGTCTTCGATTTATGAACTTTTTGTTTTTATTTTGTATTTTAGTTATTATTATTAATAATAATATTAATATTCTATTTTATTATTATTATCTTTATTATTATTATTATTATTATTATTTTATTACCTAAAATAAAGATATTCGTGTAAATTAATACTTTTTATTTTTAATATTATGTACGTATGTATATATGTTAGTATATAGGCATTTTTGGTGAGTATATATTTGGGTGGATTACATTGTAAAACTTTATTAGTATTTTTAAAAATAATAACAATACTTTATTAGTATTTTCTACAAGGTATTTTGTAGAAGAAATTATACATATTTTGCACAGCCTCACGTCTATTTTCAAGTTTCTTTATAAAACCATAATTGTGATATTTTTCATCTAATTAAAATATAGCTTCCTATAAAAATTCTATCTTGATAAATTTAGGATTATTTCTGCCCCAAAACGATTTATGATTTTCAAGTATTTTCCAAAAAATTATTTTAACTAACAGAATATATTTTGAAGCATTACAAATATTTTTAAATAGTATATGTATTATTATTATTTCCTAAAATTTCTTTGGTTATAAATCCTTGTCCATGACTAAATCCCATTACTCCTATTCCCTTACCAATTCTAGACTATCCTATGTCGACCTTAACTATTCTGACCGTCCCGGGCCTAATGGAACACACTGTGCCACCATCAGAGGTCACCTTGCATAGTTGTTGCACCGAAGTCGAAGTTCGTGCCACATT
Source organism: Iris pallida (assembly GCA_029216955.1). NCBI lineage: Eukaryota > Viridiplantae > Streptophyta > Magnoliopsida > Asparagales > Iridaceae > Iris > Iris pallida. Next base: position 16,728,939 of record JANAVB010025196.1, read on the forward strand.
AATCATTGCAGCACACCAGGCGTACTACCAGGCAAGACACCTTGCCATTTGCTATTTATTTATTTTAGCTCATATTTCATGCATTATTCATTATTTTCTTTATGCAAAATAAACTGTGATACATGGCATAACCTGTTAGAACTTACTGTTCATTTATATTTCCTGCTATGTATTATTTTTCTTACACATTAAACCTAGATTTAAGGGACCACCTTTGTGTGTTGCATTCATTGGCCTTGACACGTTGTACCACAAAGTTGTGTGTCGTATATAGAACATGGACATGCGTGACTGGCTGGCCACCGGTACGTATAAGCCGTGCGATAGGAATAACCACTAATAGAATTGCATGCTAGTTTGACTTAGCGGTTATAGAGGTTTACGGTTATGGATACAACATAGTAGGCAATGGGCGGGGAGGACAATTCCTTAGCGTATGGGTTTTGATGCACTTTTCCTTTTGTAACTCGTGAGCTCCGTCGAAAACGCGGGTCAAATTACCCATGATTACTGACAGCTACTGACGTTCTGCAGAACGTTATGCTCTTACTGATTGGGCCTCTGGTGCCCCAAGGGGGGACTATGCCGATCCTATTTAGCCAGGGCCCATACGTAGGAAGGATTGTTCTTAACTATATTTTACTTAGACTGGTTAGGCTACCTTATCCGTTAGGTACGAGTACTTTTAGATTGGGTACTTGTATCTGACCGTGGCTTGGAATAATAACTTGTCGCGGATTAGTTCGTCACATCTTGTCCTTGTTTGGTTGTAGGTGTGGCTTACTACTTCGATGAGAAGGTATTGAACCTTGCTGGGGTCCGGATACCATATTGGATTCATAGCATAGAAAGATACGTCATCGTGAATTAGTTTACCATCTCCTGTCCTTGTTTGGTTGGGGGGATGGTAAGCTAGTTCAATAGGTGTGTATTGGACCATTTTATAATTCAATTAACTTATTTATTTGAGCAATATTTATTCAGTTTATATGGCATGATATTATGTGTCTTGTTACGTCCCTCTGAGGACCTGGTTATCTCCCCAGGTGTGTGCTCTTGTCTTTCGCAGGTGTTCTAGCTCTAGCTGTGATTATCGCTATTTCTTCGAGGATGATTGCACATAGATCGTCTTCGCTTCGCTCGCCAAATTTATTTCTTTTTTATGTATTTTTCCTTTACTTGTTGGTAATGGATTTGTCTCCGCCCAACATATTGTATCAAGACAATTCATTATCATTATATGATATCTTTTTATTTATTTTGTGTGGATGAGATTAGTTATGGTTCTACTACATTTTACAGCTTACATATATTTATTATACGGCTGGCATGTCTACGTTCCTAGTCCTACGTATTTTGGGACTGGGGCGTTACATATTTTTGTGGTGGCCCATACAGGTCAAGATAAATTATTTGGTTACTTTACCGTACCAAGCAAGCCTGCGAATAGATTAGAAATCTATGATCTCATCCACATACTTGACCTCTTTCCTCGATTCCATATTCGAACCACCGTTCGACTCATAGATTACATCTTGCTTGATTCCTCCTATCATAAATTCTTAACTTTCCTTCGTGCGTGCTAGAGGTAGACAGGCGACCCTACTAGTTAGACATGTTTCTTTTTTCCAAAACACCATTAGTCTAATTCTTTTAAGTTGGGTAGACTGCCTTATGACCTAGCAATCCCTTTGTCCTTGTGGCATATATTAGTAAGTTTACTTAGATTCTAGAATTTAGAGTACCCAAACCCATTTAGCCAACCAGGGACTTGGACAAGAAGACTATAGGACGACTGTATAGAGACCAACAGAGGATATGACTTAGAATCATTATGCTTTCTTTCAATCATAATCTCTCGTGCCTATGTTTTTACCACCTTGAATAATGTTGCTACTATAATCTAGTTTTGCAAACTCATTCATTTATCGAGTTTGTTCATTACTTGTGCTATTGAGCGCGCTCACTAACATATTGTTTAATCAGAACCGGTGCATGATGGTCTGATCAACCAAGTGAACTTTGGTTTGCTTTTATCTATCGTTCTACGTGGATGGGGACATAGCTAAACTTGTCCTCTAGAGTCCCATCCGCGACTGCCTTGGCAACTCCTTTTGAATTATTCGGTCGCCTTTGAATCACGTATTCGTATTCGATAACGCCTCCTTCGAACTCTTTATTGCTTTCGCCTCCATATATTTTAGAAGGACGAAGGCGTTGTGCTAGAACTTCCTCTAGCCTTCCTATCGATTATGACCATTATCACTCGATGTTGCTATTTCTTCGTCTTAAAACTACTTGTCCTTCTTCTCGGCCCTATATTTACTAACATCGCTTAATTTAGGCGTAACCCTAATTCACCCTCTTAGATCGTGCCCTCAACTTACTTTCAAAACATATCTTTTAGGCCTCTCATTTTTCTCTTGATATCATATTATTCCTTTGCATGATATCATGACTAACTTTAAACCCTTAATCTTCTACTCGTGCCTTAACTCGCGACCCTCATAACCATACCCGTGTTAAATTCTATGATTTAGATCATGATTTCTTACGACATTATTTTGTTGAAACATTGTCATTGTTTGTTCCCCATCGATACCCCCTTGTATCTTCTCACCCCCTACTAATTCTTAATTTCGATGACGAAATTCTTTTAAGTTGGGTAGGATGTAAAACACCTAAATTTTCACCTATTTTTTAAAATAAATAATTTTGGTAATGATTTTTATTTAGTATTGTACGTCGCGTAGTTGTATTGTACGTCGCGCGCAAAAATTCGTTTTCGAATTTGTTCGACGAGTGCGATTATGTGCGAGCATACATATTTTTAGAAAAATATTTTTTCTATTTTTATAGTTTCAAAATAATATATATATATATATATATAATAGTTATTTTAGCTATCGTACCAAAGCTTTTAAGTTATTATTTTATTTATTTTATTTATAAAAAGTCTTTTATTTATTACAGTTATTAATAATAAATAAATAAATAAAAAATTCATGTATACATATATTTCATAAATATTTTATTAGTTTATTTTAAATAATAATATAATTTTTGAAATTATTATTATATGTATTTTTAGAAAATATATTTTAAAATTTTTGTGGCAATTTAAATCTTTGATTGGATTTTATGGATTTGATTTAAATAGCTTAAATTTAAAGATAGAATTTATATTTAATTTAAATTACCTAGATTTAAATTGGAATTTAATTTGGATTTAGATTGATTGTATTGATTTGAATTTAAAGATTGAATTATCTAAATTGGGTTTAAATAAATCCTAATCATTATCCAACTGGGAATTTTCACCTCCTATAAAAGGAGAGGTACTCATCCATAGAATCCAACTCCACTATCTTCTCCACCACAAATGTGTGTGCACCGTGTCAGTGTCCATATTTTATTTTATTGTTACATATACAATTTATCTCCTCTCCGGTGTCGGACACACCCCGACATCATCGAATCCCTAACCCAACCCTAAACCTAGCTCGACCACCACCATGGCCACAAACAGTCTGACCAAACCCCGCTGCCACCACCTCCACCACTCCGATGCCATCAGCCCGGCCCAACCACAGCCTCACCACAACTATCACCTATCTCCGCCTATTTCGGCCAAAACCCTACCGACCACCACCACACAATTTATGAAAGAAAATAGGACCACCACCAACCCCGACTTACCTCCAGCCGGTGCCGGCGAACTCCCGTTCACGGGAACGAAGCCCATGCGCTGCACCCCGCGACCATCCCGCGCCTCCGCCGTGCTTTAGCCCTCCACGTCCCCGTGCCGGCACATCCAGAGCGATCCGCCGGATTTCTTGACTTTTTTTTCTCGCCTCCAGTGTGTCGTTCCTTTTCCGCTTCTGCCGACGGTTGCAGAACGTCGGAGCCGCCCGAGCACGCCTCCTCCGTCTGCCGTTGCGCCGCCAAGGTCGGCGGCCAACGGAGAGCTCGTCTTCGCCTTCGTCGCTCAGATCTGAGGCGCCCGACCCTCCGGAGCCACCAGTGCCGACCGCCCTAACCGATCGAACCCGCGACCGCCGCAGCTCCGGCGTTCCTCCGCCCGTACGTGAGACCCCCTCTCCAATCGCCCCCTTCCGACGATTCCTCCTCGTTCCTCCGCCTTTGCCTCAAGCCACCGGCCCTCTCCCTCTCCGTTCGTCTCCGTTCCGCTCTCACTCTCGCATCTCTCTCTCCCCCCAACTTCTTTCCCCCTTCCCTTTCTCTTTACTCTTCTTTCCCTCTTTTAAGAACCTGTGCTTTTTTTTACTTATTTTACTGGCGGTTGACTCTCCCTTCCTCGGGGGAGAAGGGATTTGTCTTCGATTTGTGAACTTTTTGTTTTATATTTTGTTATTATTATTATTATTATTATTAATATTAATATTCTATTTTATTATTATTATCTTTATTATTATTATTATTATTTTATTACCTAAAATGAAGATATTCGTGTAAATTAATACTTTATATTTTTAATATTATGTACGTATGTATATATGTTAGTATATAGGCATTTTTGGTGAGTATATATTTGGGTGGATTAAATTGTAAAACTTTATTAGTATTTTTAAAAATAATAACAATACTTTATTAGCATCTAGTTATTCTCATTATTATTATTTATATTATTTTTAGTAAATAAAGGTATATTTTCTACAAGGTATTTTGTAGCAGAAATTATACATATTTTGCACTTAGCCTCACGTCTATTTTCAAAGTTTCTTTATAAAACCATAATTGTGATATTTTTCATCTAATTAAAATATAGCTTCCTATAAAAATCCTATCTTGATAAATTTAGGATTATTTCTGCCCCAAAACGATTTATGATTTTCAAGTATTTTTCCAAAAAATTATTTTAACTAATAGAATATATTTCGAAGCATTACAAATATTTTTAAATAGTATATGTATTATTATTATTTTCTCAAATTTCTTCGGTTATAAATCCTTGTCCATGACTAAATCCCATTACTCCTATTACCTCACCAATTCTAGACTACCCTATGTCGACCTTAACTATTCTGACCGTCCCGGGCCTAATGGAACACACCGTGCCACCATCAGAGGTCACTTTGCATAGTTGTTGCACCGAAGTCAAAGTTCGTGCCACATTGATCATTGCAGCACACCAGGCGTACTACCAGGCAAGACATCTTGCCATTTGTTGTTTATTTATTTTAGCTCATATTTCATGCATTATTTATTATTTTCTTTATGCAAAATAAACTGTGATACATGGCATAACCTGTTAGAACTTACTATTCATTTATTTTCCTGCTATGTATTATTTTTCTTACACATTAAACCTAGATTTAAGGGACCACCTTTGTGTGTTGTATTCATTGACCTTGACACGTTGTACCACAAAGTTGTGTATCGCATATAGAATATGGACATGCGTGACTGGCTGGCCACCGGTACGTATAAGCCGTGCGATAGGAATAACCGCTAATAGAATTGCATGCTAGTTTGACTTAGCGGTTATAGTGGTTTACTGTTGTAGATATAACATAGTAGGCATTGGACGGGGAGGACAATTCCTTAGCGTATAGGCTTTGATGCATTTTTTCTTTTGTAACCTGTAAGCTCCGCCGGAGACGCGGGTCAGATTACCCATAATTACTGACGGCCACTGACGTTCTGCAGAACGTTATGCTCTTACTGATTGGGACTCTGGTGGCCCAAGGGGGACTACGCCGATCCTATTTAGCCAGGGCTCATGCGTAGGAAGGATTGTTCTTAACTACATTTCACTTAGACTGGTTAGGCTACCTTATCCGTTAGGTACGAGTACTTTTGGTTTGGGTACTTATATCTTACCGTGGCTTGGAACAATAACTTGTCACGGATTAGTTCGTCACATCTTGTCCTTGTTTGGTTGTAGGTGTGGCTTACTACTTCGATGAGAAGGTATTGAACCTTGTTGGGGTTCGGTTACTATATTGGATTCATAGCATAGAAAGATACGTTATTGTGAATTAGTTTACCATCTCCTGCCCTTGTTTGGTTGGGGGGATGGTAAGCTAGTTCAATAGGTGTGCATTGGACCATGTTATAATTCAATTGACTTATTTATTTGAGCAATATTTATTCAGTTTATATGGCATAATATTATATGTCTTGTTACGTCCCTTTGAGGACCTGGTTATCTTTTCAGGTGTGTGGTCTTGTCTTTCGCAGGTGTTCTAGCTCTAGCCGTGATTATTGCTATTTCTTCGAGGATGATTGCACCTAGATCGTCTTCGCTTCGCTCGCCAAATTCATTTCTTTTCTTATGTATTTTTCCTTTACTTGTTGGTAGTGGATTTGTCTCCGCCTAACATATTGTATCAAGACAATTCATTATCATTATATGATATCTTTTTCATTTATTTTGTGTGGATGAGATTAGTTATGGTTCTACTGCATTTTACAGCTTACGTATATTTATTATACGGCTGGCATGTCTACGTTCCTAGTCCTACGTATTTTGGGACTAGGGCGTTACAATTCATGGCTTTGGGTCCCGTATCTGGACTCCGGTTCAATTTCGCATACGTGGATAAAATAGTAAATAATTAATTATTTATTTTCCAGAAATTATAACTTTCTGTATTTGAATTTTAATTTGTTGTTTAATTGCTGTAAAAATTTAGAAAAAATTGTATTTTAATACTATGTTAATTTATCTAATTTAATATAATTTTTCCAGGATTTAATCATTGCTTTTGATATTTTATAAAAATAGGAAAATATAACTCATTTTCAGGGCACTTATGTTTACTGATTTCTAATAAATATCTAAGAGGGTTTTTAAATTCCAGAAAAATTAGTATAAATTTCTATAATTAACAAGGATCATTTTTGAACTTTATTTTATATTTATTTGAGCTTTTTGCCTTTCTTAAAAATTATTGGAACACAGTGTACAGTCTTATTTATTTATTGAATAATTACGACGTGCGATGTATTGTGTGATTTTTGGATATTATAGTGTTGGACCTTACCCTACCATAGTATAAAGACTCTAGAAAGTTGGTTTAGGTACTGTGTCACCCCACGTTGGTCTCCTATGCTAAAGTCATCACTTGACAAGGTGTCCAGTCAGAAAGTCGTGTCACACCACAAGTGTCCTAGTATTTAGCTTAGTATAAAAACTAAGTTTATATATCATTTTTACAGTGACGAGACACCAGGATATCTATAGCTTTATATACATACCCTTGCTTTGCACAAGGCAAGTACCTCTACAAACTTTATTTACTGCATATAATGAATTGTGTATAAACCATGTTAAATACTGCAAGTCATATCTCTCCATGTTTTACATGCTTTATACTGCTCTCAGTATCCACCACGTTCTACACTCTTCACATGTCTCTCACATGTTAGAATCTGGGTTATGGGGAAACTGATAGTTGAGTACGTGATCATGTCCCTTCTCCCGTACGTATGTACCGAGCAAGATTGATATTTTATATGTATACCTTATCGTAGGCGCACCAGCTTTATCTGTACGTATGTACATCTATCACTTGTTTACTTGTACGGAAGTATATTTTATATACTTGTGCCATAGTACATTTTATATCTATTGACGATCACGTACCTGCTACAGTTTAAATATTACATATACATCTATCTCTATGACATATGTGTCCTTGCCATGATAGATTGTGATATGCCATGATTCCTGATTATTATACTTCAGATCATTTCATGCTTCGTATATTTAGTTTGTTAGAATCAGTACTTGCTTCCGTCCTGACAGGATAACGTTGTAGGTATACTTACCGAGGAGGAGTTGCTATGTGATTCCTATTATGGAGTTTTCGTCAAGGATCAGACTTTACCTTACGAGGATGTACCTGCGGGGAAACTCGTCTAGTTTGTTTAGTTGCTCGGGACTTTTTAGAGTAGTCATGTTTAGACTATGTATTTTGATACTGGACCTGTATCCAGTTTTATGTCTTGACTATGTATTTGGAACATATTTATATACGAGATGATTTTGTGTTTGGGATATTATTCTGACTCAATATGACATATATAACTGTTAGCACATTTTGATTATATATTGTTTGACTTTACAACAGCTTACTACGCTTTATCTCTAGCGTAGGCTGGACATGACTCGGCCCGGCCCAACAATTTGGGTAGTGGATCATGACATATTTTTAGTTGTGACCCATACAGGTCCTGACTAAATTGTTTGGTTATGTCAATGTACCAAGCATGCCTGCAATTAGGAACTTAAGATAACTAGATAACACTAGGAATAACATTTAGAACACCTAAAGGATTACTAGGATTACAACATAGGAAACTCATCGCAGCATATGCTCGTTATTACAAATTAGGATTTTTTGTTTATGATTGTTCACTTAAAAGAGTTCTTATAAGTTCTTTTATTTATTAGATGGTGCTCACACGCTCGTCCCAGTATGCCACCCCTGAAAATGGCACACTTTCTATCCAGTCGGTTGACCAGTTGACCGATGCACCTCCACCTCCACCTGCTATACTCTCCCACTCCATAAATCCACCAACCCAGATGCCTCCACCACCTTCCACATAACAGTCCCAGCAGGACCCGATACTCCCACCACCACCTATTAGTATACCGGCCCAGGCTTCTGTCACTCTCGACAGGATCCAGCTGCTCACTCTGATCCAGGGGTTCCTAACGATCCATCAGGAGCAGGCCACCTTACTCCGCCAGAGCATAGAGCGTTCTGAGGAGCGTACCATGGTCCCACCACCGGTAAAGCTACGACAGAGAGCGATGAACATCAAAGACTTCATGGGCTTGAACCCCAGGGAGTTCATGGGGACTGAAGGCATCATAGTAGCAGATGACTGGCTAGACTCGGTAGAGAGAAAGCTCCTCGGAGCTAGGTTGCCAGGTGACCTTCAGGTCGAGGCAGCAGGATTTCTACTGACAGACTTGGCAGGAGTTTGGTTCAGGAATGAGCCATTATTCACGAGAGGGAGGGCCACATGGGATCAGTTCAAGATCCAGTTCAAAAAGAAATTCTTTTCGACCACCGCTAGAGTAGCATGGGGCTACAATTCTAGAACATCCAGCAGGGGAACCGTTCTGTCCCTACCACATTTCTAGTATGAGGGTATTTTGGTCATTTTTGAAATTTTGGGATTTATTTGGAGTTATTTTGAATTATTGAGATTTATTAGAATTTATGTGATTTTTAGTATAATTTAATTAGGGGTTATTCTAGACTTTGACTAGTGTTGACTTTGGAGCCTACCCTAGAAGCTAACCCTAGTTTTAGTGACTTGGTTAGATTATGAAACCATAGTTTGGTTTAAGTTAATCATATCCTAGTTATTATAACCAAATTGGAAATAGGAATTAGAATAGAGTTTCGAAAAATGGCTTATGACTTTACAAGTCATGATTAATGACTTAAGCCCATAGCTTGTGAATTGGCCCAAGCCCATTAGCCAACCTAAAACCCTAACCCTAATTACTTGGCCGGCCACCTAGCATTGGGAACCCCACCCTATAAGTAGTCTTTTCCATTAGGTTAGCCTCCTTTAGAAAGTTCACATTTGGAAAGAGAGGTATGCTCCATCTTTAGAAATTCATAAAAAATCCAATTTAATCCCTTTTTTCCCTCAAACTAATTGCAATAGATTTTAATTTAGGTATTCTTGCTATGTGTATAATTTATTTTCAATTTGTTAACAATTTGGTGAAGTTTGGCCATCAAGAGGAACACCCCTCTTTGGAGCTTTTGAGGAGTTTTGACACCTATAGGTAAATTCCTAAAACTCTATTATAGATGCTATTGTTTTTGCATATTAACCTAGATCTAGGTGTCCCCTAGCTAACCCTAGAAATTTGTGGCATTTCGTGTCCATTTCGTGTCCTAAATGGACACGTATCAGTCCACTAGTGTAGGTGTTTGATTAAATGTCTCGAAGGATTTAATGTTGCTATTTTTGAAATATTTTTGCATAAGATTGTAGATCTAGAGATGGCTTAGGCATTTCCATTCGACTGAGCTTAAATTAGTGTCGTGTCGTGTCGGTTTGGACATGTGAACACACACGTTCAGCCCATGCGCAGTGTCCTGCTACTCGGGGGCGATTGCACTTTGGACACAGCACGTGGACATGTGATTCCTTGAGGACATGTTGGGGCAGTGTCTGACACGACACTCCCCAAGTGGCATAACCTCTCGTGTCGTGTCGAGCGAGCACGAGCTCGTGCATTGGTTTTGTACTATACGCGTACAGTTCGATTTCAGGCCACTAATACGGCTCTGTAACTTCGGACACGACACACCAAGACACGATACAGGATGTTGGACACGTAGCTGGGCCCTAGGCGAACCTAGGGTTGTGAACACGAGGTCTGGTTTGGCCTGTGTCGGGTGCACGACACGCGTGTACACACGCACGAGGCTGTCCACACTGTACTGTGTCCTGTGTTTTGATTTGAGGTTTTAATCTGTTTGGACATGTTTGTGTCATTGTGGTGGACACGAATTTGACTCTGGGACACAAACACATGTTGGTTTATCATTACCAACCAATGTTTTGGCATCTTAACATGTTTTCGATTGTTAAATCCCATTTACCCTAATTTGGACTGAACCATGTTATATTCAGTATTTTTCCAGTTTCTAAATTGAACTTTGGCAACCAAATTAACATAGTTAGAAGCTCTAATTTGTATGTTTAAGACCCTATTATAGTGTACCTACATGTATTCTAGCTGTGGGTCGATTTTGGGTGATTTTGGTTGGGAATTGGATTCAAAATGGGATTTCAAAATCATGGGACTGAAACTGGTATATAAATTGGTTTCCTTTCCTATATTTTTTCTGAAAATGAAATGGAATCATGGTTTGATTTGAGTTGGTTTGAGACTGGAAATCTGAGAACATATTAACTGTTTACTAAAATGAGAACACCCTCTTGTTCATGACACACACACACACACACACACACACACAGCCCTACTCACTTGGACTCACACCCTACATGTAAATTACACCTACACACATCTGTCACACATGTATACACACACACACCCTTCACTGACACACTTTGACACTCCTTCACACTTGTGACACTCTATTTGGCATTCACTCACTCTACTCTCACTGTTTGTGACTCACACAAACCTGGGACTGATTTCCTAACTAACTCACACACACACATTCCTACACTAACCCACATTCCTGTCACTGATATGTTTCCCCACATAATTGTATCACACATCACACTAATTCCTGTCATGTTACACACTGTTCTTCCCTATGTAAACACACACAGCCACACTTATTCACACACACAAATCTGACATGCCTACACCCTCTATGTGACACCACACATGCACATGCTAGACACATGCCTACACTCTATGGCATTCACCACCCACACACACCCCCTCTAATCTAGATTCCTATCACACACAGGAAATACCTTTTACACACACACTCACACTCTCATATACACACACACATTTACCTTGATTTATGTATTCCTTTTTATGTGTGTGTATATATATATATATTTATATATATATGTGTGTGTGTGTGTGTGTGTGTGTGTGTGTGTGTGTGTGTGTGTGTGTGTGTGTGTGTGTGTGTGTGTGTGTATGTACCTATCATGTGATGTATAAGTATAGGTATATAGATACAATATGGTATTCCTAATGTATGTGTATTAGCCTAGGACTATACCCTATGGATGCAATGTGTGATGTTAGTATAGTCTAGTATAGTAGTGTATTGACCAATATAGACTTGAAAGGCCTGGTTTAGGCGTGTATGGTCTTGTGGGCTTGTTTAGACCTAGAATAACTTGTTTGACCTAATTTAGACTTGTTAGACCTAGTTTGACCATAGTTGACCTAGTTTGACTTCTAGGGTTGACCAGAGTTGACCAAGAATTGACTTTGGCCTAGATTGACCTAGATTCATTTAGAATGCATTGAATTGCATCTTGTTATCATTTTAGACTTGTTGTGACTTGTACTGTTCTGATTAGGAGCCAGACACCTCTCCTCGGACAGTATATTTACTTTGGACATTCAGACATCAGGCGAGTACATTCTCTTATCATTTCATGTCATGTTTAGAATTATTCTCCTGCTTTAAATTACTTTACTTGATACTGTCACGTTGGTCACACGGATTAGTACTATATGGATCCCTTCTTGAGATGTTATCCTCTCAGGGAGCATCGGATACTACATGTTCCGTGCGTTTCACTTACATGGTGTATCACTATGCTTCATGGTTCATTGATCACTTGTGACATGTACTCTCATGATCACAGAGTCTTCTTTGAATCTTCCATTTATGGGCATTCCTAGAATCACCCATTTTTGGGCCTACCATGTATCCCCTTGTAGGCCATTGTATGTAATCATAACATAACATGGCTTGATCCTTGTGTATTGATTGGGGGTATGGGGGAGTAGAAGTAGACATGTGAATAATATCCAAGTAGTGTAGCATCAGAATCTTTTCGTAGTGTAGCATCAGAATCTCCTATGCCATTCACATGTTTATAATGTACTCTGACTCACTAGCCACTGTTAGTTCTCTACTTATAGTAGATATTTCTATTACAGTTCTCTCTCTGTTTACATTCTGTACTTTCTTTCAGTTTTTTGTATCTTACTTTACTGCATGATTATATTTTCTAACCTGCTATGAACTGTTGAGATGTATTATGCTCGCTCCGTCCTGATTGGGCACCGTTGAATGTTTATAGAGGACGAGGATGAGGCTGTTATCGATACCTTCTATAGGACAGCCCTAGACGACACTTGTGAGCTGGACTCTCAGGAGGACCCAGCTCTAGCTGATGACATTACCCCTACTTCCTAGACTAGTTTAGTTAGACTTTATCTTACTTATGTTGTCTGGGACTAGTCTAGGTTTTACTATGTCATTTGAGATCTGGATTGTATATATTCTTTCATATTCAGCAGTTGAGACTTTGTATTTCTGGATGTTTGCTGAGATGTTATCTTAGACACTTAGACTCTTCTGATCATCTGTATTTCTTTGAGTTCTATATCATATCGTGCTTCTTCTTCCTTAGTTGTGATTGAGTTTACATTCTGCTATATCACCCCCATTCGGGGAGTATAAACTGTTTAGCATTATATTGTTATATGTTGTGACCTAGGATAGCGTTCTACCGCCGACACTGCAGCATAGGCTGGACGTACCAACGTCTCGTACCCTTACTCTAGGGTGCGGGTCGTGACACGTTTTTAGTGGTAGCCCATGCAGGTCTAGACTAGAAGTGTAGTAGTATTCGAACCAGAGTATCACTACAGCCTGCAGTAGAATACAGGACATTAGTTTTCAAGGTACTCAATCATATTAGGAAAAAAAAAACTCTATTTCTGCCATCCAAATCCTTACTGTCAATTGATTCTTTTGAAATTTAACTGTCCGCCTTTGTTATATCGCTTCTTTCTCAGCAATTGATACTCTTGTTTGATCTGTCTTCAGGATGGTGGAGACGCGGTCATACCGTACCATTCATAGGGATACTGTAGAGGGGACTGCTACCTCTCAGCCAGTTCAGCAGGGTCAGGAGACTGCAGCTCCTGCACCTCTGTACGTATTGGGATCTCAGCAGCAGCAGCAGGGGGTATGTCTCCACCAGCTCGGAGGCAGGACCCAGTCATTCCAGAGATGCCTTTCCAACAGTAGCCACCTTCCGGGACAGTTGACGCCGTTCAGCTGTTAGCCTTCTTCCGGCAGTATATGGAGGGTCAGCAGACCCAGCAGCAGAGGCACACAGCAGAGCTCAGCCGAGGCATTGATCTGGCCGTGACTGCAGTATAGAGAGTTGTAGCTCAGCCAGCAGCAGTCCAGCAGCCGCACCCTCCGAGGGAGAAGGGCATACAGGATTTTCAGAAGATGCATCCGAGGGACTTCCGAGGGACAGAGGGGATCTTGTATGCCAACGAGTGGATCGAGCACATGGAGGAGATATTCAGGTTGGCTGAGATCCCGACGAGGCTCCAGACTGAGGCAGCGGCTAGCATAATGCAGTATCTGGCCCGTACGTGGTACCAGACCGACCCGAGGGTTGGTACTGTAGGACAGACTTGGGCAGCATCAAGAAGCTGTTCAAGGAGAAGTTCTTTCCGGATGCAGTACTGGGAGCCCTCGAGACTCAGTTCGAGGCCCTAGTCCAGGGGATCCAGTCTGTGGAGGAGTACGCAGGAGAGTTCTGCCGCCTGAGCAGATTTGTAGAGGGCTTGTCGTAGGCGACGAAGGCCCGGAGGTTCCGGAAGGTCTTGGTAAAGGAGGTCAAGTCCTACACCAAGAATGCCTGCAGCGCTACCTTTGAGGAGATCCTAGTTGACGCGTTAGCTGCAGAGGATGATCTTGAGCTTAGGCTCAAGAGGGGGCGAGATTTTCAGGAAGGTAGCAGTAGCGGAGGACCGGCCAAGAGGCCCCATATTCAGCACCAGCAGCCGAGGTAGTTACAGCCACAGCCGTTCCAGCAGAGACAGCAGCAGCAGCCGAGACAGCACCAGCAGGGCCAGAAACAGGTTATCACTTGTGCCTATTACAAGAAGCCCGGGCATGTCTTCAATGAGTGCCGGAAGAGGCTGGGCCAGTGCCTAGTGTGTGGTTCAGCAGACCACCAGATAAGGGAGTGTCGCATGGGACGAGCAGCTCAGGGAGCAGCAGTCAGAGCTCCAGCAGGCCAGCAGAGGGGACCAGCCCTGCCGACACAGCAGCAGAGGTTCATTCAGCACCAGCAGCAGACCAGAGGAGGACAGCAGGGGCGAGCTTTCGCCATGGCGGCAGGGGACGCAGAGGTAACAGGAGAGCTGATCGCAGGTTCGGTTCTTCTTGACTCCAGTCCAGCTTTTGTGTTATTCAATTCCGATGCTTCGTATAGCTTCATATCAGTATCATTTATGATTAGACATGGTATCATAGCTGAATCATAGCCTAGGACTTATAAGATCACGACCGGGGGTGGCATTATCCTCGTGAGTGATGTTTGTAAGGGTCGGAGTGTTGTTTTGGGAGGCCGTGAGTTGGAGGTGAGCCTGTTCGTAATGCCATTGTCGAACTACGATATAGTACTCGGTATAGATTGGTTGAGCAGGCACCATGCCAGCATTGATTGCAGAGGGGTAGAGTTTTGTTCAGAGTGTCGGGGAAGCCAGAGTTCGAGTACTCCAGACGTCAGACGGAGCAGAGCAGCAGAGTTTTTTGCTGAGTCTCGGTTAAGGAGCAGACGATTCTACACCCCTTGATAGTAGAATATATGGATGTTTTTCCAGAGAAGTTTCTTGGATTGCTACCAGACAGAAACATTGAGTTCTTGATAGACTTGGTTCCAGGAACGGAACCCATCTTTCAGCATGTACATCGGGTGAACAACAGTGAGTTGGTGGAGCTGAAGAAGCAGGTGGATGAGCTGCAGGACAAGAGCTTCATCCGTTCGAGTTCGTCGCCATGGGGTGCACCAGTATTGTTTGTGCTGAAGAAGTATGAGTCAGTACGGATGTGTATTGACTACAGGACACTCAACAACCTCACGATCAAGAACAGATACCCACTGTCGTGGATCGATGATCTTTATGACCAGTTGAGCGGAGCTCGGGTATTTTCCAAGATTGATCTGAGGTCAGGATATCACTAAGTGAAGGTGAAGCGGAAGGATATTACCAAGACCGCTTTCAGGACGCGGTACGGGCAGTTTGAGTTTTTGGTTATGCCGTTTGGGCTAACCAATGCACCAGCAGTGTTTATGGACCTAATGAACAAGGTGTTCCACCAGTACCTGGATCAGTTTGTGGTGGTGTTCATCAACGACATCTTGGTGTATTCCAAGACTGAGGAGGAGCACGAGAAGCATTTGAGGATAGTGCTGGAGACTCTCAGGAAGGAGCAGCTTTATGGAAAGCTCTCCAAGTATGAGTTCTTCTTGGACCGGGTTGACTTTTTGAGGCATGTAGTAACTGGAGATGGGATCTCAGTTGACCCCAAGAAGATCGTAGCAGTTGAGGCATGGGCAGCGCCGACTTCAGTGGCAGAGATCCGCAGTTTCTTGGGGCTGACAGGATATTATAGGAGATTTGTACAAGATTTCTCCCGGGTTGTAGAGCCGTTGACTCAGTTGACCCGAAAGGATGCTGAGTTTGTTTGGTCAGAGGAGTGTCAGGCAGCTTTTGATGAGTTGAAGAAGCGGCTTACGACAGCTCCGATTCTGGCATTGCCTTCAAGATCATGAGGATTCACTATTTATAATGACGCTTCAGGAAAGGGGCTGGGTTGTGTCTTACAGCAGCATGGGAAAGTGATTGCCTATGCTTCTAGGCAATTACGTCCCCATGAGAAGAACTACCCTACCCACGACCTGGAGCTTGCAGCAGTAATATTTGCTCTGAAGTTGTGGAAGCACTATCTGTATGGAGAGAGGGTGGAGATTTTTACAGATCACAAGAGCTTAAAGTATGTGTTCACTCAGAAGGAGCTGAACATGAGGCAGCGCAGATGGCTAGAGTTGATAAAGGACTTTGACATCCTACTTCAATATCACCAAGAAAAGGCCAACGTGGTTGCCGATGCCTTGAATAGGTATCCGACGGCCATGTGTTTGACAATGGATCGGCACTTGCTTGTAGACTTAGAGAGCCTTGGGATTGAGGTGATTGTGCCCGGAGTGCAGATACAGATATGGGGCCTGCAAATTCAGTCAGACTTGGTGGAGAGGATCAAGTCGACACAGTTTGAGGACGTTGCTCTGCGGTGTCTCCGAGAGCAGGTTCGAGCAGGATTGGTGGATGGCGAGTTTTTTCTTGCAGAGGATGGTGCCTTGAGGCACGATTCCAGGTTATGTGTGTCCAGCGAAGATCTCAGGGAGCAGGTTATGTAGGAGGCCCATAGATCTAAGTACTCTATATACCCTGGTGCCAACAAGATGTACCGAGATCTGAGGGAGCATGTTTGGTGGTACGGGATGAAGCAGAAGGTAGCTCGCTTTGTAGCTAGATGCTTGGTCTGTCAGCAGGTCAAGGCGGAGAGGCAGAGGCCCGGTGGATTATTGCAGCCGCTGCCCATTCTCGAGTGGAAGTGGGAGCATATCACTATAGATTTCGTATCTTGATTACCGCGTACACCAGGAGGGAAAGACGCGATATGGGTCATCGTTGACAGGTTGACCAAATCGGCCTACTTCTTGCCATTCAAGGTGGGTACGTCTACAGAGAGGCTTGCGGAGATATATATATACGGCAGATAGTCAGGATTCATGGGGTTCCGATCAGCATCATCTCGGATCAGGATAGTCGCTTTACTTCCCATTTCTGGAGGAGTCTGCAGACTAGTTTGGGCACTCAGCTCAAGTTTAGTACTGCATACCACCCCCAGACGGACGGACAGTCAGAGAGGACTATTCAGACACTTGAGGATATGCTGCGGACGTGCGTCTTGGACTTTGAAGGTTCCTGGAAGGATCATCTATATTTGGTGGAGTTTGCTTACAATAACAGTTTTTAGGCCAGCATTGAGATATCACCTTTCGAGGCTCTGTACGGGCGTAGGTGTCGTATACCCTTATCTTGGGATGATGTTGGTGAGCGAGCTTTACTGGAACCAGAGATGGTTGTTGACGCAGTCGAGAAGGTAAAGCTCATCAGTGACAAACTTCGCGTGGCGCAGGACAGACATCGGTACTTGGCCGATAGCTACCGGAGGCCGTTGGAGTTTGAGGTACAGATTAGAGTAGGATTAGATTTAGGTTTGTTTGTTGTGTTTGATTGATCATTTTATTTATCATAGTTAATTTGAGACCTTGCTTGTGATTAGGTTGGAGACCAGATTTTCTTGAGGATATCTCTGACTTGTGGTACGATACGTTTAGGTGGAGGTGGGAAGCTTAGCCCGCGCTTCATCAGCCCTTTCGTTATCAGCGGAAGAGTCGATGACGTGGCTTACAGGCTAGACTTGCCACTTGCACTAGTGGGGGTCCACAACGTATTTTATGTATCACAGTTGAGACGGTACATGGCTGACCCTAGCCATGTGCTCGACCATTCAGAGATTGAGGTTGGGCCTACTCTCAGCTATCCAGAGCAGCCAGTAGAGATTCTTGATCGACGGGAGAAGGTACTGAGGAACCAGGTGATACCTTTGGTTCGCATCGTATGGAGGCATCATTCTCCAGGAGAGTCTACCTGGGAGCGGGAGGATGAGATGCGCGAGCGATACCCATATCTTTTTGGACCGTGAGGTATACTTTCTATCCTTCTCATCAGTTGCATTTCGCCTTTCAATTTCGAGGACGAAATTCTTTTAAGGAGGGTAGATTTGTCACTACCACATTTCTAGTATAAGGGTATTTTGGTTATTTTTGAATTTTTGGGAATTGTTTGGAGTTATTTTGAATTATTGAGATTTATTAGAATTTATGTGATTTTTAGTATAATTTAATTAGGGGTTATTCTAGACTTTGACTAGTATTGACTTTGGAGCCTACCCTACAAGCTAACCCTAGTTTTAGTGACTTGGTTAGATTATGAAACCCTAGTTTGGTTTAAGTTAATCATATCCTATTCATTAGAACCAAATTGGAAATATGAATTAGAATAGAGTTTTGATAAATGGCTTATGACTTCACAAGTCATGATTAATGACTTAAGCCCATAGCTTGTGAATTGGCCCAAGCCCATTAGCCAACCTAAAACCCTAACCCTAATTACTTGGCCGGCCACCTAGCATTGGGAACCCCACCCTATAAGTAGTCTTTTCCATTAGGTTAGCCTCCTTTAGAAAGTTCATATTTGGAAAGAGATGTATGCTCCATCTTTAGAAATTCATAGAAAATCCAATTTAATCCCTTTTTTCCTCAAACTAATTGCAATAGGTTCTAATTTAGGTATTCTTGCTATGTGTGTAATTTATTTTCAGTTTGTTAACAATTTGGTAAAGTTTGGCCATCAAGAGGAACACCCCTCTTTGGAGGTTTTGAGGAGTTTTGACACCTATAGGTAAATCCCTAAAACTCTATTATAGATGCTGTTATTTTTGCATATTAACCTAGATCTAGGTGTCCCCTAGCTAACCCTAGAAATTTGTGGCATTTCGTGTCCATTTCGTCTCCTAAATGGGCACATATCAGTCCACTAGTGTAGGTGTTTGATTAAATGTCTCAAAGGATTTAATGTTGCTGTTTTCAAAATGTTTTTGCATAAGATTGTAGATCTAGAGATGGCTTAGGCATTTCCATTCAGCTGAGCTTAAATTAGTGTCGTGTCGTGTCGGTTTGGACACGTGATCACACACGTTCAGCCCGTGAGCAGTGTCCTGCTAATCGGGGGCGATTGCACTTTGGACACAGCACGTGGACACGTGATTCCTTGAGGACACATTGGGGCAGTGTCTGACACGACACTCCCCAAGTGGCATGACCTCTCGTGTCGTGTCGAGCGAGCACGAGCTCGTGCATTGGTTTTGTACTATACGCGCACAGTTCAATTTCGGGCCAGTGATACGGCTCTGTAACTTTGGACACGATACAGGATATTGGACACGTAGCTGGACCCTAGACGAACCTAGGGTTGTGAACACGAGGTCTGGTTTGGACTGTGTCGGGTGCACGACATACGTGCACACACGTACGAGGCTGTCCACACTGCACTGTGTCCTGTTTTTTGATTTGGGGTTTTAATCTGTTTGGACACGTTTGTGTCATTATGATGGACACGAATTTGACTCTGGGACACGGACACATGTTGGTTTATCATTACCAACCAATGTTTTGGCATCTTAACATGTTTTCGATTGTTAAATCCCATTTACCCTAATTTGGACTGAACCATGTTATATTCAGTATTTTTCCAGTTTCTAAATTGAACTTTGGCAATCAAATTAACATAGTTAGAAGCTCTAATTTGTATGTTTAAGACCCTATTATAGTGTACCTACATGTATTCTAGCTGTGGGTCGATTTTGGGTGATTTTGGTTGGGAATTGGATTCAAAATAGGATTTCGAAATCATGGGACTGAAACTGGTATATAAATTGGTTTCCTTTCCTATATTTTTTCTGAAACTGAAATAGAATTGTGGTTTGATTTGAGTTGGTTTGAGACTGGAAATCTGAGAACATATTAACTGTTTACTAAACTGAGAACACCCTCTTGTTCATGACACACACACACACACACAGCCCTACTCACTTGGACTCACACCCTACATGTAAATCACACCTACACACATCTGTCACACATGTATACACACACATACACACCCTTCACTGACACACTTTGATACTCCTTCACACTTGTGACACTCTATTTGGCATTCACTCACTCTACTCTCACTGTTTGTGACTCACACAAACCTGGGACTGATTTCCTAATTAACTCACACACACACATTCCTACACTAACCCACATTCCTGTCACTGATATGTTTCCCCCACATAATTGTATCACACATCACACTAATTTATGTCATGTTACACACTGTTCTCCCCTATGTAAACACACACAGCCACACTTATTCACACACACAAATCTGACATGCCTACACCCTCTATGTCACAACACACACACATGCTAGACACATGCCTACACTCTATGGCATTCACCACCCACACACACATCCTCTAATCTAGATTCCTGTCACGCACAGGAAATACCTTTTACACACACACTCACACTCTCATATACACACACACATTTACCTTGATTTATGTATTCCTCTTTATGTGTGTGTGTGTATATATATATATATATATATATATATATATATATATATATATATATATATATATATATATATATATATATATATATATGTACCTATCATGTGAAGTATAGGTATATAGATACAATATGGTATTCCTAATGTGTGTGTATTAGCCTAGGACTATAGCCTATGGATGTAATGTGTGATGTTAGTATAGTCTAGTATAGTAGTGTATTGACCAATATAGACTTGATAGGCCTGGTTTAGGCTTGTATGGTCTTGTGGGCATGTTTAGACATAGAATAACTTATTTGACCTAATTTAGACTTATTAGACCTAGTTTGACCATAGTTGACCTAATTTGACTTCTAGGGTTGACCAGAGTTGACCAAGAGTTGACTTTTGCCTAGATTGACCTAGATTCATTTAGAATGTATTGAATTACATCTTGTTATCATTTTAGACTTGTTGTGACTTGTGCTGTTCTGATTAGAAGCCAGACACCTCTCCTCGGACAGTATATTTACTTTGGACATTCAGATATCAGGCGAGTACATTCTCTGATCATTTCATATCATGTTTAGAATTATTTTCCTACTTTAAATTACTTTACTTGATACTGTCACGTTGGTCACACGGATTAGTACTATATGGATCCCTTCTTGAGATGTTATCCCCTCAGGGAGCATCGGATACTACATGTTCTGTGCATTTCACTTACATGGTGTATCACTATGCTTCATGGTTCATTGATCACTTGTGACAAGTACTCTCATGATCACAGAGTCTTCCTTGAATCTTTCATTTATGGGCATTCCTAGAATCACCCTTTTTTGGGCCTACCATGTATCACCCCTTGGGGGCCATTGCATGGAATCATAACATAACCTGGCTGGATCCTTGTGTATTGATTGGGGGTACGGGGGAGTAAAAGTAGACATGTGAATAATATCCAAGTAGTGTAGCATCAGAATCTTTCCGTAGTGTAGCATCAGAATCTCCTATGCCATTCACATGTTTATATTGTACTCTGACTCACTAGCCACTGTTAGTTCTCTACTTATAGTAGATATTTCTATTACAGTTCTCTCTCTGTTTACATTATGTACTTTCTTTCAGTTTTTTGTATCTTACTTTACTACATGATTATATTTTCTAACCTACTATGAACTGTTGAGATGTATTATGCTCGCTCCGTCCTGATTGGGCACCGTTGAATGTTTACAGAGGACGAGGATGAGGATGAGGCTGGTATCGATACCTTCTATTGGACAGCCCTAGACGACACTTGTGAGCTGGACTCTCAGGAGGACCCAGCTCTAGCTGATGATATTACCCCTACTGCCTAGACTAGTTTAGTTAGGCTTTATCTTACTTATGTTATCTGGGACTAGTCTAGGTTTTACTATATCTGTCATCTGAGATCTGGATTGTATATATTCTTTCATATTCAGCAGTTGAGACTTTGTATTTCTGGATGTTTGCTGAGATGTTATCTTAGACACTTAGACTCTTCTGATCATCTGTATTTTTTTGAGTTCTATATCATATTGTGCTTCTTCTTCCTTAGTTGTGATTGAGTTTACATTCTGCTATGTCACCCCCATTCGGGGAGTATAAACTGCTTAGCATTATATTGTTATATGTTGTGACCTAGGACAGCGTTCTACCGTCGACACTGCGGTGTAGGCTGGACGTACCCACGTCTCGTGCCCTTACTCTAGGGTGCGGGTCGTGACACGTTCTGTTGACGAGTACGCGGTGAAGTTTAGTCGTTTGAGTTATTTCGCTCCTAGTCTAGTTGCAGACCCAGAGAAGATGACGTGTAGGTTTTGCCATGGTCTAGTCCCAGAAATTGGCATTCTTCTAGTAGCGAACTGGACGACTGACTACTACCAGAGCCTAGAGTTGGCCCAGAGCTTAGAGGAGCATCTTCTGTCTTGCAAGAGGCCACCTTTCGTACACCACGAAGGACCTTCCAAGTACCAGGCTATCCAGTCGAGAGCACCGATGCCGCACCAGCAGACATACCATCCTCCCACACCGCATCACCCAACCCCACCAGTTAGAGCCCAGGGACCACGGCAGCAGAAGGGAGCTGTGTATTCATTCTGTTGGAGGCCAGGGCATGATTACTCCGTATGTAGGAAGAGGTTAGGACAGTGTTTAGCTTGTGGGTCTACCATCCATCAGCTTTGGGACTGCCCAGTAGCAAGGGTACCAGGTGCGGGACCACCATCTAGAGGACCGCCACTTCCGACGCAGCAGCAGAGGTTCAGGCAACATCTGCAGCAGCAGAAGGGACCCCAATGGAAGGCTTATAACCTGGCACTTGAAGCGGAGCCGGAGCAGATTTCGGAGCCAGATTATTTGGCCGACGTCATCACAGGTCATGTTTATTTACATACTTTTCTAGCTCTATGCTTGTTTAATTTTGGTGCATCACATAACTTCCTGTCATTAGAGTTTTTGCATAAACACCACTTAGTAGCTACCCCTACCGAGGAGATGAGTAGAGTAATAACGGGAGGCAGACCAGTACCCATTAGGGCTATCTATAGATGCTCTATTACTATAGCTGAGAGAGAGTTTGGGAGACGATTCTTTGTGATGCCACTTCCCGGGTATGATATCATATTGGAAATGGATTGGCTTAGCTATGCTCACGCAGCTATAGACTATCATGAGGGTAGTATTCTATTCAGTCCCCTAGGCACGACACCATTCAGTGTCAGGAGGACAGGGCCGAAGATCAGCCTAGAGCCGGACTGTTGTACGACAGTTGGGGAGTTAGCACCTCCACACCCTATCATTATGGAGTTTATGGATGTATTCCCAAAGGATCTTCCAAGACTTCCGTCTGACAGAGATGTGGAGTTCACTATAGATTTAGTACCGGGTTCATCACCAGTATCCCGGGCTTGCTATAGAGTGAACCCCAAGGAGGCCGTAGAGATGAATGAGCAGATTGATGACCTGTTGAAAAAGGGTTTCATTCGATCTAGTGCTTCTCCATGGGGAGTGCCAGTACTCTTTGTGCTGAAGAAGGATGGTACAGTCCGGTTGTGCATTGACTACCGGGCGTTGAATACTATCACCATTAAAAACAAATATCCTCTGCCCAGAATAGATGATTTGTTCGACCAGTTGAGTGGGACGAAGGTATTTTTCAGGATAGATTTGAGATTCGGTTACCACCAAGTGAAAGTCAGGGCTGAAGACATCCAGAAGACGGCGTTCAACACGAAGTATGGATAGTACGAGCTTTTGGTGATGCCATTTGGTCTCACAAATGCGCCAGCTGTCTTTATGAACTTGATGAATAAGACATTTCACCAGTATCTGGATAAGTTCGTCGTGGTGTTTATCGACGACATCCTGATATACTCGAAGATGCTGGAGGAGCATGTAGAGCACTTGCGGACAGTTTTAAGGATTTTGAGGAAGGAAAGGTTGTATGCCAAATTGTCAAAGTGTGAGTTCTTTTTAGACTGTGTGGAGTTTCTCGGTCATGTGGTCACTGGAGAGGGAATCTCAGTAGATCCCAGAAAGATTGCTGCCGTCGAGACATAGAAGGCTCCGACATCAGTTTCAGAGATCAGAAGTTTCTTGGGTTTAGCAGGCTATTATAGAAAGTTCGTCTAGGAATTTGCTAGGATAGCTGAACCCATGACGAAGCTGATGCGGAAGGACACAGAGTATATTTGGTCAAAGGACTGCCAGGCAACTTTTGAGGAGCTGAAGAGGAGGCTGACGATCGCTCCAGTTCTGACATTACCTTCAGGATCTTGAGGTTTCACTATTTACAACGATGCTTCGAGAAAGGGGCTAGGATGTGTCCTACAGCAGCATGGAAAAGTGATTGCTTATGCATCTAGGCAATTACGGACTCATGAACGGAACTATCTTATCCACGACCTAGAGTTAGCTGCGGTGATCTTTGCACTCATATTGTGGAAATACTACTTATATGGAGAGCGAGTTGAAATCTTTAGTGACCACAATAGCTTGAAGTATGTGTTCACGCAGAAGGAGCTGAACATGAGGCAAAGAAGATGGTTGGAGTTGATGAAGGACTTCGACATCGATTTACAGTATCACCTCGGGAAGGCAAATAAGGTGGCGGATGCGCTGAGCAGGCATCCGATGGCATGGTATCTGATAATAGATTGACATTTGTGGAAATATCTGGAGAAGCTCGGTATCGAAATAGTTCGGCCAGGATCATTGATTCAGATGATGGCACTAGACATTCAGCCAGGTTTGATGGAGCAGATCAAGAAGACTCAGTCTACAGATGAGAGCCTCCACAGACTCCGAGTTCAGGCTTTAGCTGGATTGCTGGATGACTTTACCGTAGCAGAGGATGGATCCTTAAGGTACGACAGCCGGTTATGCCTGCCGAAGGAAGAGCTGATAGAGGCAGTCTTGTAGGAGGCGCACCGATCGCGATATTCTATTCACCCTGGTGCCAACAAGATGTACCGTGACTTACGAGAACATCTTTGGTGGCACGGGATGAAGAGAGATATATCACATTTTATTTTAAGATACCTAGTTTGCCAGCAGGTCAAGGCGGAGCATCAGAGGCCAGCTGGTCAATTGCAGCCATTACCCATTCTCGAGTGGAAGTGGAAGAATATTACGATAGACTTCGTTTCAGGGCTTCCTCGTTCCCAAGGAGGAAAGGATGCCACATGGGTCATCGTTGACAGGCTGACGAAGTATGCTCAATTCATACCCTTCAAGGTGGGGCTCTCCACCGAGAAGTTGACGAAACTATACATGCAACAGATAGTTCGCTTGCACGGAGTACCGATGAGCATTGTATTGGACCGGGACAGCAGATTCATATCCCATTACTGGAGGAGCTTGCAGGAGAAGTTGGGCAGTCGGCTCAAGTTCAGTACAACGTACCACCCACAAACAGATAGACAGTCCGAGAGGACGATTCAGACACTAGAGGACATGCTGAGGACTTGTGTGCTGGATTTGGCGGATCATGGGAGAGCTATCTGCACTTGGTATAGTTTTTATACAAAAACAGTTACCAAGCCAACATCGGTATGTCTTCCTTCGAGACACTATATGGACGACGATGTCATACACCGCTCTTTTGGGATGATATTGGGGATAGAATTATGCTTGGGCCAGAGATGATAGCTGATGCAGCAGAGAAGGTCCGGATGATCAGAGACAGACTCAGAGTTGCTCAGGACAGGCAGAAACACTGGGCCGATGCGAGTCACAGACCGATGGAGTTCGCTGATGGAGATATGGTATTGGTGAAGATATCACCTACTAGAGGGACGATCCGATTCGGGCGAGGCGGCAAGTTGAGCCCTAGATACATTGGGCCGTTCGAGATACTCGGCAGGTTCGGAGAGGCAGCTTACAGGGTTGTACTTTCACCCAACCTAGCAGGAGTCCACGATGTCTTTTATGTGTCTCAGCTGAGGAGATAGGTTCCAGACCCTAGCCATGTGTTAGATCATTCAGAGTTGGAGATCGGACCGAGCCTTGCGGTTACTGAGCAGCCAGTGGAGATATTGGACCGGAGGGAGAAGAGGCTGAGGAACAAAATCATACCCTTGGTCCGAGTAGCTTGGAGCCGTCACTCTCTGGGAGAATCTACTTGGGAGAGGGAGTCGGACATGAGGGAGAGATATCCTTACTTGTTCGACCCACCAGCTGCGAGGGAACCATCCGTTCCCGCTTGATACCTTAGAGGTTAGTCTTAAAATAGCCTTAGTCATTGTTTTAATTGCTTGCTATGTTAGAATGTTTGTAGAGTCTTCTATTCTTGTAAATTTCGAGGACAAAATTTTTCAAGGAGAAAAGATTTGTAAGCCCCTAGATATTTTAAAATATTTTAAATAAGGAATTATAATTTTAAATAGCATTTTTACCCTTAAAATAAATTATTATAATTATTAGGAATTTTTTAGAATTTTTAAATAATTTTTAAATGGTTTTTAAAGCTTAAAATATCATTTGGTAAATTTATTAAATTATTTTAATTGCTTTTTGCAAATATTTAAATATTTTAAATGCAGCTTGTAATATTCTAATCTTCTGTGCAAATTTATTTTTGCACAGAGCAGAACGGGGGGGGGTTGTGAAAATTATTTTTTTGCATATAATCAAAGCGGTGGGGCTTTGTATAATATCTAATATTGGGGGGGTTCTGTAAATGTTCCTTGACCACCGCCTTCGTCCCCGACTAATCCGGCCGACCGACGGCTAAACCCTAACCCTAATTCCTAAATCTAACCCTAAACCCTAACCGAAACCCTAATCTAAGGCCAGCCAACCCTATAAATAGACCCCCCCGACCCGAAATACTGACCCCATTCACCCCCCGACCGCTCCAGCCACGCCCTAGCCTATTTCTTCTCCGACGAGCTCGCCGGAGACCTAGATCTATTGTGGCCGCCGCCCTAGCCCACGTCGACACCCCCGACCACCACCAATCAGTTCGTCTCGACGAGACGAACTCGTCCATATTTTTTTCGGGCCGCTTAGACGCCTTCTCCGCCGTATAGCATCCCGACAGCTCCCTCACGCCGGACACGTATGTGTCACTCATCCTAAAAAGTCGTGTCGTGTCTCGTATACACGTGTGTGGACTCGCCCAGTATTGGGGAGTCCAGTGATGAGCGTAGACACGACAAATTTGTGTCTTGCTAGCCGCGGACACAGGATTCGTGTGTTCGTGTCCCTAACTGTCCGGACACAGTTTTCAAATAACTGGGTTAATGGGTTTGGTTTTGGGCCCAATGGATTTTGGGCTGGGCTTTGTTTATATATATATGTTTATTATTATTATTGTTATTATTATTATTATTATTATTATTATTATTATATATATTTTTTTTTTATTATTATTATTATATATATATATATATATATATTTATATATATATATATATATATATATATATATATATATATATATATATATATATATATATATATATATGTATTTATATATATATGTATATATGTATATGTATATGTATATGTATATGTATATGTAAAAAAAAAATATATGTATATGTATATGTATATGTATGTGTATTATATATATATATATATATATATATATATATATATATATATATATATATATATATATATATATATATATATATAAAAAAAATATATATATATATATATATATATATATATATTATTATTATATATACTGTTATATATATATATTATATATATAATGTATTTATATTAAGTATTTTCTATATATATATATATATATATTTATATTATATATATATTTTTTCTATATATATATATATATATATATATATATATATATATATATATATATATATATATATATATATATATATATATATATGTATATATATATATATATATATGTATATATATATTTATATATATATATATATATATATATATATATATATATTTATATATATATATATATATATATATATATATATATATAATCATATTTGTTATATATGTATATGTCCATACTTGTGTTTTTATATACACATATATTTATGCTATACTTACATATTATTTTATTGTCAAATAAATATTCATGATATGTATATTTTACTGTATTAAAATATATTATTTTATTACTTACGTATTTAAAAATTAGTATTTTGTAAACTGTGAATTATGGCCATCTGAGTCCAGGCCTAGTATGGATTCTGTGGACTCAAATGAGCCTAAATACATTCAAGGCCTGTACGATCCATATTGGACTTGATTCATGACTTTGGATCCCGTATCTGGACTCCGGTTCAATTTTGCATACGTGGATAAATTAGTAAATGATTAATTATTTATTTTCCAAAAATTGTAACTTGTTGTATTTGAATTTTTATTTGTAGTTTATATGATGTAGAAATCTGGGTAAAATTGTACTTAAATACTATGTTAATTTAGCTAATTTAATATAATTTTTTCAGGATTTAATCAGTGCTTATGTATTTTATAAAAATAGGAAAACATAACTCATTGTCAGGGTACTTATGTTTATTGATTTTTAATAAATATCTAAGAGGGTTTTTAAATTCCAAAAAAATTAGTATAAATTTTTATAATTAACAAGGATAATTTGGGTTCTTTATTTTATGTTTATTTGAGCCTTTTGCCTATCTTAGAAATTGTTGGAACACAATGTACAGTCTGATTTATTTATTGAATAATTACGACGTGCGATGTATTGTGTGGTTTTTGGATATTGTAGTGTTGGACCTTACCCTACCATAGTATAAAGATCCTAGAAAGTTGGTTTAGGTATTGTATCACCCCACATTGGTCTCCTATGCTAAAGTCATCACTTGGCAAGGTGTCCAGTCAGAAAGTCGTGTCATACCACAAGTGTCCTAGTATTTAGCTTAGTATAAAAACTAAGTTTACTTATCATTTTTACAGTGACGAGACACCAGGATATCTATAGCTTCATATACATACCCTTACTTTGCACAAGGTAAGTACCTCTACAAACTTTATTTACTACATATAACGAATTGTGTATAAACCATGTTAAATACCGCAAGTCATATCTCTCCATGTTTCACATGCTTTATACTTCTCTCAGTATCTACCATGTTCTATACTGTTCACATATCTCTCACATGTTAGAATCTGGGTTATAGGGAAACTGATAGTTAAGTACGTGATCATGCCCCCTTCTCCCGTACGTATGTACCGAGCAAGATTGATATTTTATATGTATACCTTGTCATAGGTACACCAGCTGTATCTGAACGTATGTACATCTATCGCTTGTTTACTTGTACGGAAGTACATTTTATATTCTTGTGCCATAGTACATTTTATACCTATTGACGATCACGTACCTGCTACAGTTTTAAATATTACATATACATCTGTCTCTATGACATATGTGTCCTTGCCATGATAGATTGTGATATGCCATGATTCCTGTTTATTACACTTCAGATCATTTCATGCTTCGTATATTAGTTTGTTAGAATCAGTACTTGCTTCCGTCCTGACAGGATAACGTTGTAGGTATACTTACTGAGGAGGAGTTGCTATGTATTCCTATTATGGAGTTGCCATCGAGGATCAGACTTTACCTTATGAGGATATACCTGCGGGAAAACTCGTCTAGTTTGTTTAGTTGCTCAGGACTTTTGAGAGTAGTCATGTTTAGACTATGTATTTTTATACTGGACCTGTATCCAATTTTATGTCTTGACTATGTATTTGGAACATATTTATATACGAGATGATTTTGTGTTTGGGATATTATTATGACTCAATATGACATATAGAACCGTTAGCACACTTTGATTATATATTGTTTAACTTTAGAACAGCTTACTATGCTTTATCTCTAGCGTAGGCTGGACATGACTCGGCCCGGCCCAACAATTTGGGTAGCGGATCGTGACAGTTGGCATTTTCCGAAAAGGTTTAAAATAAACTTTCGGATATATACGAGACGTCCTTGTAGGCCTCGAAGTTCTCTAAGGTTCTTCAGAGGATCCAGGTCAAGGATGGCTTTGGTCTTCTTGGGATTGACGTGAATGCCCTTTGCAGTGATAATGAAGCCCAAGAATTTTCTACTAGAAACCCCAAGGAAGGATTTAGCAGGGTTCATCTTAAGCTGATGCGCCCACATGATATCGAAGACTGTCTTCTGGTTTTATAGGTGATCACCCCGAAGACGACTTTTGACGACAATATCGTCAACGTAGCACTCGACTGTATTAAAAAGATGCTGCCGGAAGATTATGCTTACTGCTTGTTGGTATGTGGCACCTGTATTCTTCAAGCCAAAGGGTATTACTATGTAGCAGTAAACCCCCTTCGGAGTGCTGAACGACGTGTGTGTTTCATCATCTGGGAACATCTTGATCTGTTTGTAGCCCGAATAGCTATCCATGAAGGACATGCACTCGAAACCACATGTGTTGTCGATCATTACGTTAGTGATCAGGAGCGAAAACTCAACCTTCGGGCAAACTGAATTGAGGTCACGAAAGTCGATGCAGACCCGGATCTTCCTGTTCTTTTTAGTGACGGGAACAACGTTGGCTACCCAGTCCGGTTATTGTTTTTCGCGAATAAACTCGCTGCCCAGGAGTTTATCCATTTTAAAGACAAAAACGTCGTTATTGTTGCTTAATAGGCTTAGCGTCAGGTAAGATATTAAGCATGTGCATCGCGACTTCTAGATCGAGGACTGGCATGTCTTCATAGTTCCAGGCGAAGACGTCGATGTATTCTTTGACCAGCTGGACCAAGGATTCTCGGTCCTCTCCAGCCAAGCTCTTGTTGATGAAGATAGGTTTGGACGAAGATCCATCCCCGAGGTTGATTTGCTCGATTTTGCCTTTTGTAGGGGGTTCCCGTAGTTCAAAACGAGATTCCCATTGCACACCTAGGCGTTGAGCCTAGGGGTCTTCTTCGAAGAAATCTATTGCCTGGTCGTCGTCTTCATCTTCTGAAGGATGTACAGATGTCATGTTAGCTGACAACACTTTTTCTGAAGATTGGGCCGATGCTAGTGTCAGAGTCCCAAGTAGAAGCTTCAACGAGTGAGAATGTGTGACATCCTCTGCTTCTGAACTCTCCGGGGTTGTCGGAGGCGTGACGTAGCCCACCCCCCGTCGAGTACGGTGATAATAGTCCTGCGACCTTCCTTTTGGCACAAGAAGTCATAGGGGAAGACGTCGACATTTGCCATAGTTCAGACCCTGGCCGCTCTTCAGGTTGTAACGCATCTTTTGGATGAGATATTTGGCTCGATCATTGTCCCGGTAAATTGGCATTCTGCCGGTGTCGAGTTCTGGCTCTGCCGGTGGAAGGTCTTGGTGACGCTCGACTTTGCCGAATATGATAGGCCTCTCATCCTGGTTCCGAGGTGGGACTATGTAACAAATTCTATGGTATAGGACGACTCGATTTACATGATTACAGTCGTTATTTATGTTTGCAACAACTGCAGGGCATTATCTAAAGTATACATTGTATTCCAGTGTGCAAGACTAAAATAATTGAAAGACACCATTTTATTGATAAAATATGAAATTTTGTTCCGAGGGATTATATCATCAAGGGATGGAGCGTCAACATTGGCTGATATGTACTCCTCCAGCTCTAAGTCAGTGAGCACTGGAGTAGCTTTAGGCAGTACAGGAGAGTCCATCGGGAGCTTGACCCGTGCTGGCTCTTGGGTCTGTACTGAGAAATATATTAGGGACATTAGGGCCTTCTCCTGTGGCCTAGCGGTGAGGTGCCAACGACTGAGGAGGTCTGCCTTTAAGTCGCACCTTGAGGGGTGCCTTGTTGTCCCGGTGGCTGGTGTCTTTTCCCGTAGTTTAGCTACGAGGGGAGCCACCACTTGAGGAGGTTTTCCCTTAAGTCGTATCTTCAAGGGGGCTTCAGTGGATGCTCCGCCCAGAGAAGCTGATGCCTTTCCGTAAAGTTTAGCCACCATAGGAGCCGATGTTTGAGGTGGCTTCCCCTTGAGTCATACTTTCTAGGGAGCATTGATTATCATATTCGCCTCCAAGTCGGCTTTGTCTTCAGCTTCATCATCGACGTCATTGGCTTCACCTTCGAGATGAATTGACTTGTATAGGTCCGAGTGAAGAAGGCTTCAATCCCTCTAAAGGGATCGACATCAGCGAACTCCGTTCGGACGACGCCGTTGGTGGATACGTACTTCATGTATTGATGGAGAGCGGATGGTACCACTATGTACTCGTGTAGCCACGTGCGCCCTAATAGAATGTTGTAGTTGATGTTCGCATCCACAACATAACAGGTCACCTCGGTCTGGAGATTATTGATATGATATTTCAGTCGAATTTTCCCTAGCGGCTCACTTTTGCTGGCATTGAAGCCGCTTATTATGGTGTGGGACACCGTCAGACGATACATCGGGATCCCCAGTGTCTGTAGTAGAGTTCAGAGGATGATACTGAGATAAGACCCAGGGTCAGTCTGTATTCGATCCACCTTGATGGCACCAACATGCCCTATAGAATACAGCAGTCTGTTGTGCCTGTTGTTCTTGAGCAGCATGTCCTATTGAGTGAATGTGATATTGGGGATGATTTTCCCCATACTATGGCAGTATGGACATGCTGTTGGATCGTCTTCAGGCTGCTTGACTTGACTGATGAAAGACTCAGCATCCTTTAGGGCTTCGCAGAGAGCCTCCCGAGTCTCTTTGGATAGACGGAGGAGTTCGAACAGGGACAACCGAGCTGGGGTACTGGCAAGTTGTGCCAGTATATCGAAGTTGTGGGCTTTGGTTAACCCCAAAGCGTTGTCTCTTCGTAGGGGCCCGTCGAAGCAAGATTCTTTCTGCTTTTGTTTGTCAGCTGCTGAAGGTTGGGAAGGACCCTCTCCTGGAGCAGCCGAGGAGGTAACGTGAGGTGCCACTTCGACATGGGTCTCCTCTGGTTTAGCGTTCTGCTGTGAATGCATTTGTACAGGAAGTGCCTCCTCAGGGGAGGTAGTCACCATTTGGCAAGACTTGATCTTCTTGCTTTTGGCCTTGGAGGTAGAACGTACCCCCGACTGAGTAAGTTTCGGACCGAGATCTGGATGAACCCACATGATCTCACCCCCGACGTGTGGTGAGTGGAATCAGTCCACTTGTGTTGTCACAAGCTGGCGAAAGGTTGACCACCTCCACTGTCGCCTTCGAAATGGGGACAACACCATCTCGAGCTGTGGTAGGCGGCAAGGTACCGAACTGGAGCGACACGATATTGGTCGAGACTGTCTTCTCCTCCTAATCGACTGAGATGAAATTTGCATTGATCATGCGCTGTATGTAGTCTTTGAGGGTATAGCAGTCTTAAGTTGGATGTCCAACGAACCGGTAGTAGTGATAGTACCTCGGGTCGTCGACTTTGCCCACCTCATTAGGATGCTTTGGATCAGGCAACTTGATTTTGTCGCTCTGCTTCAGCATCTCAAAGACTTGTAAGGTATTGTCATCATTGAAGGAGTAGACCATCTTCGGTCTCGATGCAGGTGGAGGCTTCTGAGGGGGGCCTTGCGTACTATTTGAAGCATTGACAGTCAATGCCTGCTTCCCTTTTGCCTTATGCCTACTGTTTTTGGTTGCAGGCCGCTTCCTTTTGTCGTCGAAGGCAGGAAAGTTAACCCCCAGAAGGCGAGCATTATGTGCCTTGTTTTCAGCGGCCTCGGCTTCGATACTCAATGAACTCCAATCGGGAGGCGAAGCAGAGTTGAGCCAGAGTTTGATTGCAGGGATCATGTTCATGCTGTAGGAGTCAATGAGTGCATGTTTTGGCATACCCGGAGGTAACCTTAGGCATACTTGTCGAAAACGCTGGATGAAGGTTCAAACAGTTTTATTCTCTGTCTGACGGACTTCTATGAGAGACGACATGGTCATATCTTTTCAACCGTCGTAGAATCGATCGAGAAAGAGGCCTGTCAAGTCATCGAAGGATGATATGGAGTTGTCAGGGAGACTACAGTACCAGTCGTAGGCGACTCTTAATGCCCCAACAAACAGGCTTGTGAGTAGGGCATCTTCCTTCGGGAGACGCCCCACCTGAGACTAGAAGTATGTCAGGTACCGATAAGGGAAATCTTTTTCGTCGTATGGCGTCAGTGTGTGTGGTTTATACTTGGGAGGATAGACCACCTTGTTCCACTCGAGGGGGTAAGGTTACGGGATTTCCATCTTTTGACGCTCTTTCTGCCTATTTCGAGCCTCGAAGCACTCACGTAGGTCTCTAATCATCTCGACCAGATCTTCTGTAGAGCTGGAAGCCGGTGAAGATGGTAGAGCCTGAAGTTGGATATTGGAAGGAGCCGATGTCTGGGGTGTGGCGTAATAATCTGCACCCGAAGATATTCATTGAGGGGGGATACTTGATTCCCCATTGGCCCCTGGATCAAGCCTGGTGAGGAAAGGTGCCCTTGCTAGAGTGGTCCGAATCTCAAACACTACTTGAGTCAAGGTCTGCATAGAGGCAGAGAGGGTTTTGAGGCCCCCTTCCAAAGTGTCTATGCATTGTACGATGTCCAGAGCTGGAGTGTCTGATTCTCCTTTATCACCATCTCCTGCCTTGTAAGCTATTATGACATGGGTGGAAGTAGATGGATCGGTTGAAGCCTCACTCTCGACCTCACTTTCCTGTGGAAGGGCCTCTTCTTTCGAGGCCTCGTACTGGCTACCCCCAGCTTCGTCGAGGTTGGTTCCTTAAGGGATTTCCTCGTCTTCAAGAGAAGGATTATCAAGAATTTGACTACCCCCAGCCACTGCTTCAGCCATAGACTTTTTCCTTGCCCAAGTGCTTTTGAACACCCCTGAGGACGGGA
The DNA here is from genome assembly GCA_029216955.1 of Iris pallida. Lineage (NCBI taxonomy): Eukaryota > Viridiplantae > Streptophyta > Magnoliopsida > Asparagales > Iridaceae > Iris > Iris pallida. Next base: position 16,764,016 of record JANAVB010025196.1, read on the forward strand.
TTACCGTCTTGTTCTTCCTCGGCTGACTCTTGGATGATATTGCAGAGGTCGAGGAGTTGGCAGTTGTCTTTCTTTCAGATGAGTGAGAGTTGGTGACAATATGGCAGGAAGCGATCTTAGGCTCCTCTATATCTTCAATTGGCACTCTCTTACCGAGGCGACGTCGGATGGGTGCCTTAGAATGCAGTCGCTGAAACACAAACTGCCTTTGTGGTAGAGCTGCTGTCTTACAACAACAGCAATTGATGGTGACCATAGCACAAGTGTACCCTGTGAGGGGCACATCATACTTATTGGTCAGCTCTTCTGATCTACGTTTGTGAGTGATCACATTATGCAAATCATGATGGGAGAGTTCCACTTTCACACCCCTTCAGGCGCAAGGCAAGGCCAAGCGCCACGGTAGTCATGTGAATGCTGTGCCTGTTCGCTATCAAAAATGAAGCGATAAAGGTTTTTTTGATTAAAACTTTTGTATTTCGATTATAAACAGAACAGTATACAATGTAGGACTTGGATGTAGTCCTTGGAGTATACTTTTGTTTTTTTATCTAGGAACTGTGTCGGTGGACCGAGTGATAATACGTTGACTCCGTTGACGATCTAACGACGATCTTGAATTCCCTGAAGGTTTTGGTTACTCTGGATGCCGGAGCATTTTGAGAGGAAGAAGACGTGAAGTATCTCTCGTGATCTCTGGATATGATCTATGGATATATCTCCGTATATATTTGTGTGTCTTGAAGGAATGGTCCTTCTATTTATATACAGCAGGCTGAGCCATCTCTACACACATATGTAGGATGCGCCTGGATGTGGGAACACCACATGGCTGATGCTGGCGGAGGCGCATGGATGATGTGCTTCGAATCTGTTTGAACTGCTGCGTTGGGATACGATGGAGCTGACACGTGGCAGTTGCGAAGATTGACCCGTATGAGTACTCTAGAACAGATTGACCCGCATAAGGAAGAGCCGTATGACAGACTCAATATTCCCCATACGGCCCATCTTCACCGGACTGATTTTTGAGCCGCAAAAAGAATAGTTACTTATTCGGCCAAGCTGATCAACCCTTCTGATAAAGCTGATAAAACTCTGTCAAAATTGACAAAAATGACAGCTCTGAAAAACTCTGACACTCTGACAAAAAAATAAGATAAGACGTGATAAAAAAACGTCATGTCACCAGTCTGGATATGGCCATACAGCCAAAAGGACTGCGACCCGAGCCGCATGAGCCTTATGCGGCTCAAATGCTTCATATGGCCAAGGGTGACTGCAATATGAGCCGCATGAGCTTTATGCGGCCCAGAATATAGAACCTATGTGGCTAATGTAACACCCCAGTGTCACCTTCGGTTTTTGTTATACCTATTTTGGTATACGTGTAAGTATCTCGGACCCGTATATCGACTTGTCCTGGATGGCCAGTCTTGGGTTCTTGCATTGGCATGGGTTAGTTAGAATTTCATGGTTCGTGTGGTCTATTTTGGCTTTGGCATGCATCGGGTTCGATTGGGTTCGGTTTGGTCTGGCTCAGTTTGGGTTAGTATGCAAACCCCTACCTACCACCATCCCCCATTTATTAACCCAATAACCCTTCTCTCACCTCATTCATTTTTCATTACTCCTTTTCTTCTTCTTCATTTCTCCACCGACCACCCCAGTAGGTAAGTGCAACTTGCTTCATGGGGGAACTCAATTTTGTTGTTCCATTATCTTCTTCATAAGATTCTAAGACACTTTAGTACTTAGCATTTTCAATTTCCATGGTTTATTTCATGTAGATCTAAGTTTTAATATTTTGATCTTCATGGTTTTGATCTTCTAAACTTGGTTGTTTTCGAAAATGGAGATTTCCATGTGGTAGGAATTTCGAATTTACGCAAGTTTGGCTTTTGGATGGCTGGATTTCATCAAGTCTTGGCCGAGATGGGGTTCCTTGAGTTCTTGAGTCTCCATGGCTGCAAGTCTTGGCCTTGGGGAAAAGACGAGCCCTTTATGCACACGTTCTTACGTGCTCGCATAGTGACATTCTTTTACGCCCACGTTTTCATGTGCCAGCGTAGCATCTCTTCCTTTATGCACACGTTTTCACGTGCCCGCGTAGTGTCCCTTTTTTACGCACACGTATTGCGTGCCCGCGTAATCTGTTCTACGCCGAGCTCATTCGAGCTCTACGCAGGGGCTACTCTCGCATGCGTAGAGACCCGCGTGCGTAGAGTCCCGCTCGAGTGCTTGCTCGTGTAGAGGGCTGCTCGCATAGGGTGATTGCTCGCGTAGAGGGGTCCTTCCTCAGGTCCTGCTCGCGTAGAGTACTTGCTCGCATAGAGGGGTCCTTTCTTGGTCTTGTTCGTGTAAAGCCATTTTACACTCGGGGCTCCCTAGCATAGGGTAGTTTCTCTCACGTAGAGACTTTGAGCCCCTATGCGTACCCGTATGCCTTTTGTACTTGCACCCTCTTGTCACGGACTTGATAACCTTGACTTGATTGACACGATTGGACTGATAATTGTACATGGCATGGTATGACAAGTAACTGACATGACATGGCATGACATGACAAGACATGACTAGTAAGCATGATGGAAACTATTGAATGATGTTGTGACGGCTAGCATGATATGACAAGAATGAATGATCTGGACACCATGGAGATTGTGTTTGTACTAATGAACCCGTATTATCTCACATCATGTCTAGGGCAGGGACCCCTGAGTACCACGGTTAGGGGTACCTACTGAAATTGACTAAGGCTAATAACTAGAATAATCCAGTAGTCATGAAGAGATTTTCCAGCTACAGGTAATCCTATTATCTAGGCGCCCCACCTGGGATTTGTAGCCTGCCATCGAGTAGGGCACATTTCCAGCACATTGTCATGTGTTACACCCTTCAAGCTACTTAAGGGTACATGTATTTCCTGGACGATGTACCCACCTGAACTCAACCCCTAATTTGTGTTCGGATAGCCTGGATGGTCTGCAGGGCTTGTGGCTGTTGGAACAATCTTATTGTATCTTGCTAGTAATTAGGCCTGTGATAACCCTAGTTAGTTAAAGTATCAAGCCGTACTCATTGCTTGGCTGTGATTAATTGAATGGAGTCTAACCCAGTCTAGTCTTGTCCTGATCCTGTACAAGATTGTCACATGACCTGATTGCTTGTGCTTTACTTATCGATAAATGGTGGAAAACCAAGTTTCGTTCAGACGAAGGGTTACAACCCCAGTCCTTGTTTGGTTTAAGGGTTGTAACTTGGTCATCTAAATAGTCCCATGGTTATCCTATCGTATATCATCATAATTTTCTAATTTCCCGTCTTTTATTATATAATTATGTTTTATGCTAATTGCTGATTTTAGTTTTTAAGTGAAGCCTCCTTTGTGGCACTTGCTCTTTCTGGGATCTGATCCAGCTGGTTTTGTATGGCCAGATACCGAAGTAGCTCCGGAGGATCTTCCTACCTTCCTGCCAGATGGTGACCACCAGGCGTAACCCTGGCAACGAGTGGGTTTTATTTTGGCTCTCCCACTCTATTGTAAAAATTATTTCTTTTGAGGCATTTAGCCGTCGAGCAAGTGTTAGCTCGTCTGCAACTTTACTTACTGTCTGCATATGGGCTGTAACATGATTGACAATCCTAGGGTTGATCATGTATGACTGAAACTCTTGCTAGTCTTTGCACTTTGTATGACTAGCTTCATGATCATCCAAATATGTAATGTATGGGATGCCTTACTATTGTATATTTGGTGCTCTGACATCTTGTAACTGCTATTACTTGCTTGAGATTGAGACAATAGGCTTGTTCATGACCATAAGAGACTGATGGCTTGTAGACAAACCTTCATGTATTCTAGAAAACCGTGACCGTATAGCGAGGTGGGTTACACTTCAATATACATAGCTGGCTGTGTCCGTCCCCGCTCTCCAGTATTCTAGTTTTGGGGCGTGACACCCAATCCCAAAATACGTAGGACTAGGAACGTAGACATGCCAGCCGTATAATAAATATACGTAAGCTGTAAAATGCAGTAAACCACAAGTAACTAATCTCATCCACAAAATGTAAGAATAAAAGATGTCATATAATTAACTATGAAATTGTCATTTGGTACATATAGTTGGGCGGAGACAAATCCACTACCAACTATGAAAAGAAATACATAACAAAAGAAAGAATTTGGCGAGCGAAGCGAAGACGATCTAAGTGCAATCATCCTCGAAAAAATAGTGATGATCATGGCTACGGCTAGAACACCTGCGAAATACAAGAGCACACACCTGGCGAGATAACCAGGTCCTCAGAGGGACGTAACAAGACACATAATATCATGCCAATATAACTGAATAAAAATTGCTCAAATAAATAAGTCAATTGAATTATAACATGGTCCAATACACACCTATTGAACTAGCGTACCATCTCCCCACCCAAACCAGGACAGGAGATGGTAAGCTAGTTCACGGTGACGTATCTTTCCATGCTATGAATCCAATATGGTTTTCGAACCCCAACAAGGTTCAATACCTTCTCATCGGAGTAGTAAGCCACACCTTCAACCAAACAAGGACAAGATGTGGCAGACTAGTCCGTAACAAGTTATTGTTCCAAGCCACGGTCAGATACAAGTACCCAAACCAAAAGTACTCATACCTAACGGATAAAGGTGTCTAACCGTTCTAAGTAAAATGTAGTTAAGAATAATCCTTTCTACGCACGGGTCCTGGCAAAAATAGGATCGACATAGTCCCCCTTGGGACACCAGAGGCCCAATCAATAAGAGCATAACATTTCGTAGAACGTCAGTGGCTGTCAGTAATTATGGATAATATTACCCGCGTCTCCAGCGGAGCTCACGGGTTACAAAAGGGAAAGTACATCGAAGCCCATACGCTAAGGAATTGTCCTCCTCGCCCAATGCCTACTATGTTGTATCCACAGCAGTAAACCTCTATAATCGCTAAGTCAAACTAATCCTATCGCACGGCTTGTACGTACTGGTGGCCAGCCAATCATGCACGTCCGTATTCTACATGCGACACACAACTTCATGGTACGACGTGTCAAGGCCAATGAATGTAACACATAAGGTTGTCCCTTAAATCTAGGTTTAATGTGTAAGAAAATAATACATAGCTAGAAATATAACTGAACAGTAAGTTCTAACAAATTATGCCATGTATTACAGTTTATTTTGCATAAAAAATAATAAATAATGCATGAAATATGAGCTAAAATAAATAAACAGCAAATGTCAAGGTGTCTTGTCTGATAGGACGCCTGGTGTGCTGCGATGATCAAGGTGGCACGAAGTGCGACTTCGGTGCAACAACAATACAAGGTGACCTCGGGTGGTGGCACAAACAGTTCTATTGGGTCCAGAAGGGTCGAATTAGTTAGGGTGGACAAAAGGTAGTACAGATTTGGCGAGGGAATATGAATAATATGATTGGTTACGGACAAGAGAAAAATCAAAGAATAATGGATAAATAATAAATACGAATTTTAGAAAATATTCCTAAAAACTAGTTTTCATGAGTCAAAATATTTATAGGAAAAATACTTAAAAATACTTATAGTCAAGAAAATCGTTTTTGGAAAAAACTCTAAGTTGTCAAAATTGGATATTATATAGGAACTCTATTTTTATTAGTAAAAATAATATTTTATAAATACTTAAAAATAAAGGAAAATTTGATTTAGGCTAAAACTATATTTTGATATAAAAATATTGTGAATATATATTAATGTCTTCCTTTGTTTGGAAGAGAATGGCTAGAATGCTGTAGTAAAAATATTATTATTTCCAAGTCAAAAATCGTATTTAAAATAATACCGTAACATAATTTATGGATATAACAATATTTAATATTAATAAAAATATTAGTAAAACTCATTGATTTAATATAACCATAACTGTATATAAAAATATATTATAATAATATTTTGGTAGCGGTTGGTATTTGCTCACCCCTAGTTGGTACAGCATTTTAGTGGCTGTATCGTAATAGAACCGGAGGGAACGCCTTCTGACTTAGACTGCCTCCTTCGGGTCTTCTGGAAGGATTCCATAGACGGCAAAGTCGATGAACGGGAATCTCTAGTCTCCGACGTTAATGCTGGTATCTGTAGCCATGACATGAGTTGTCCGTATGCACAGATTGTTTCTAGGGCAAGACAAATCCCGATCCACCACTGTAATGAAGTGTTGGTCCCGACTGGTGCAGCCAATGAGACTGCGAGGCCAGATAGTGCGTTAGCTTATAAGTTTTGCAGACGAGGCACGTGTTCTATGAAGAACTCAGCGAAGGTTGAGATAATGTCCAATGCTACTTTGTGATAGGGGACGAGGTCTTCATGGCGGACCTCGTATTGCCCTCGGACTTGATTGACGACGAGTTTTGAGTCATCATAATATTCGAGGTAATCTACCCCCAAATGCTTTGCCAACTGGAGTCCCATGTTGAGGGCATTGTACTCCGCAACATTGTTGGAGCACGGCTCTGAAAGAGAGTAGGTGCACTGGATGACCAACTTGTCGGGGGAGATCAGGACCACACCCACTCCTGCAATGATCTGGCCTTTGGAGCCAGTTCTAGAGGGACCATCGAAGAACATTTGCCAAACGAGTTTTCCTTCGGTGATGTTCGATTCTTGCACTTCATCGGGAATGTCTTCATAGAGTCTGGACGATTCCGAAATTGGGTGCGCTGCTAAGAAATCAGCAAGAGCCTAGCCTTTGACAGCCTTTTACGGGACAAATACCATGTCATATGGTGTCAATAGTATCACCCAAGTAGCCAATCGGGAGTTTAGTGCCCCCGGCTTTGTCATGTGGACTCTGAGTTGATTGACTCGAAAGATGACATGAATTGTCTGTCCCGAAACATAGTGGCATGTCTTCTGGATGGCAAACACCAGAGCTAGACATTCTTTTTTGATAGGGTTGTACCGGTGTTCGGCCCCGACCATTATCCTACTTAGGTGGTAGATATCCTGCTCTTGGCCCGCTTCGTTGTTCTGGACCAACAAAGTGCCAAGGGAATGGTCCATTGCACGAACGTAGAGCAGGAATGGTTTGCCTACAACGGGTGCCACCAGAACTGGAGGACTCGTCAGATAAGCTTTGATGTCGTCGAAAGCTTTCTGACATTCTTCCGTCCAGATATAGGAGACTCCCTACTTCATGAGCTTGGTGAAGGGTTGGCATTTCTCGGAAAGGTTTGCAATAAACCTTCGGATGTATGCGAAACATCCTTGTAGGCCTCGAAGTTCTCTAAGGTTCTTCGAAGGATCCTTGTCAAGGATGGCTTTGGTCTTCTCGGGATCGACGTGAATACCCTTTGAAGTGATAATGAAGCCCACAAATTTTCTACCAGAAACCCCAAGGAAGGATTTAGTAAGGTTCATCTTAAGCTGATGCACCTGCATGAGATCGAAAACTGTCTTCAGGTCTTGTAGGTGATTACCCCGAAGACGGCTTTTGACGGTGATATCGTCAACGTAGCACTCGACTATTTTGCGGAGATGCTGACGAAAGATGGTGCTTATTGCTCGTTGGTATGTGGCACCTGCATTTTTCAAGCCAAAGGGCATTACTGTATAGCAGTAAACCCCCTTTGGAGTCCTGAACAATGTGTTTCTTTCGTCGTCTGGGAACATCTTAATCTGGTTGTAGCCCTAGCCGTCCATGAAACAAAACTACATGTGTTGTCGATCATTACGTCAGTGATCTGGAGCGAAAACTCATCCTTCGGGCAAGCTGAGTTGAGGTCTCGGAAGTCGATGCAGACCCGGATCTTTCTATTCTTTTTAGTGACGGAAACAATATTGGCTACCGAATCCGGGTGTTGTTCTTCGTGAATAAACCCGCTGCCCAGGAGTTTATCCACTTATTTATCGTTAGCGTCCATAATGTTAGGACGAAAATATCGTTGTTGCTGCTTAATAGGCTTAGCGTCAGGTAAAATATTATGCATGTGCATCGTGACTTGTGGATTGAGGCCTGGCATGTCTTTATAGCTCCAGGCGAAGATGTCGATGTATTCTTTGACCACCTGGACCAAGGATTCTCGGTCCTCCCATGCCAAGCTCTTGCTGATGAAGATAGGTTTGGAGGAAGATCCATCCCCGAGGTCGATTTGCTCGACTTCGTCTTCAATAGGGGGTTCCCGTATTTCAAAGCGAGATTCCCATTGAGCACCTAGGCGTTGAGCCCAGGGTTCTTCTTCGAAGAACTCTACAGCCTGGTCGTCGTTTTCATCTTCTAAAGGATGTACTAATGTCGTGTTGGCTGACAGCACTTTTCTAAAGATTGGGCCGATGCTATTGTCAGAGTCCCAAGTAAAAGCTTCAGACGAGTGAGAATGTGTGACATCCTCTGCTTGTGAACTCTCCGGGGTTGTCGGAGGCGTGACGTAGCCCCTCCCTCCCCCTCGAGTACGGTGGTAATAGTCCTACGACTTTCCTTTCGGCATGAGAAGTCATAGGGGAAGACGTTGACCTTTGCCATAGTTCAGACCCTGGAAGCTCTTCAGGTTGTAACCCATCTTTTGGATGAGATATTTGGCTCGATCATTGTACCAGTAAATTTGTATTCTACCGGTATCGAGTTCTGGCTCTGCCAGTGGAAGGTCTTGATGACGCTCAACTTTGCCAAAGATGATAGGCCTCTCGTACTGGTTCCGAGGCGAGACTATGTAATACACTCCTTAGTATGGGACGACTCGATTTACATGATTTACAATCGTTATTTGTGTTTGTAATGACTGCAGGGCATTATCTAAACTATACATCGCATTCCAGTGTGAAAGACTAGAATAATTGAAAGACACCCTTTTATTGATAAAATATGAAATTTTGTCCCTAGGGATTACATCATCAAGGGATGGAGCATCAATATTGGCTGATATGTACTCCTCCAGTTCTTCGTCAGTGAGCACTGGAGTAGCTTTGGGCAGTTCAGGAGAGTCCATCGGGAGCTTGACCCGTACTGGCTCTTGGGTATGTACTGAAAAAAATGCTGAGGCCTTTTCCTGTGGCCTGGCGGTGAGAGGTGCCGACGACTGAGGAGGTCTGCCTTTAAGTCGCACCTTGAGGGGTGCCTCAGTTGTTGTCCCAGCGGCTGGTGCCTTTCCCCGTAGTTTGGCTACGAGGGGAGCCACCACTTGGGGAGGTTTTCCCTTAAGTCATACCTTTAAGGGGGCTTCAGTGGATGCTCCGTCCAGGGAAGCTGGTGCCTTCCCGCGAAGTTTATAGCCACCATAGGAGGCAATATTTGAGGTGGCTTCCCTTTGAGTCGTACTTTCAAGGGAGCCTCGATTATTATTTCTGCCTCCAAATCAGCTTCGGCTTCGCTTCATCGTCGGAGTCATTAGCTTCATCTTCGAGATGAATTGACTTGTATTGGTCCATGTCAGTGAAGAAGGCTTCAATCCCTCTGAAGGGATCGACATCAGCGAACTGCATTCAGACGATGTCATTGGTAGATATGTGCTTTATACATTGATGGAGAGTGGATGGCACCACCATGTACTCGTGTAGCTACGGATGCCCTAAAAGAATGTTCTAGATGACGTCCGCATCCACAACATAACAAGTCACCTCGGTCTGGAGATCACCGATATGACATTTGACCCGAATCTCCCCCAGTGGCTCACTTTTGCTGGTATTGAAGCCGCTAATTGTAGTATGGGATGCCGTCAGACGATCTATCGGGATCCCCAGTGTCTGGAGCAGAGTTCGGAGAATGATGTTGAGAGAAGGCTAAGGGTCAATCTGTATTCGATCCACCTTGATTGCCCTGACATGCCCTGTGTAATACAGCGGTATGTTGTACATGTTGTTCTTGAACATCATATCCTGTTGAGTGAATGTGATGTTGGGAATGATTTCTTCCACACTATGGTAGTATAAACATGCTATTGGATCGTCTTCAGGCTGCTTGACCTAACTGATGAAAGGCTCAGCGTCCTTCAGGGCTTCACAGAGAGCCTCCCGAGTGTCTTTATATAGACGGAGGAGTTCGAACAGGGACAACCGAGCTGGGGTACTGGCAAGTTGTGCCAGTATGTCAAAGTTATGGGGTTTGGTTAACCACGAAGCGTTGTCTCTTCGTAGAGGCCTGCCGAAGCGAGCCTCTTTCTGCTTTTGTTTGTCAGCTACCGGTGGTTGGAAAGGACCCTCTCCTGGAGCAGCTGAGGAGGTGCCACTTCGACAGGGGCCTCCTCTGGTTGAGCATTCTGTTGTGAACGCATTTGTACAGGAAGTGCTTTCTCAGGGGAGGTAGTCACCATTCGACAAGGCTTGATCTTCTTGCCTTTGGACTTGGAGGTAGAACGAACCCTCGGTTGAGTAAGTTCTGGAGCAAGATCTGGATGAATACACATGATCTCACCCCGAGGTGTGGTGAGTGGAATCAGTCCACTCGTGTTGTCACGAGCTGGCGGAAGTTTAAACACCTCCATTGTCGCCTTTGGGATGGGGATAACACCATCTCGAGCTGTGGTAGGCGGTAAGGTGCCGAACTGAAGCGAAACCATGTTGGTCGAGACTGTCTTCTCCTCGTAATTGACTGAGATGACATTCGCATTGATCATAGGCTGTATGTAGTCTTTAAGGATGTAGCAGTCTTGAGTTGGATGTCCAACGAACCGATAGTAGTAACAGTACCTCGGGTCGTCGGCTCTGCCCATCTCATCAGGACGCTTTGGATCCTAATTTTTTCGCTCTGCTTCAGCATCTCTAAGAGTTGTAAGGTATTCTCATAATTGAAGGAGTAGACCAGCTTTGGTCTCGGTGCAGGTGGAGGCTTCTGAACGGGGCCCTGCATAATTTTTGAAGTATTGACAGTCAATGCATGCTTCCCTTTTGCCTTACGCCCACTGTTGTTGGTAGCAGGCCGCTTCCCTTTGTCATCGAAGGCGAAAAAGTTAACCCCCAAAAGGCGAGCATTACGTGCCTTCTTTCAGCGGCCTCGACTTCGATAATTAATTAACTCCAATTGGGAAACAGAGCGGAGTTGAGCCAGAGTTCGATCGCAGGGATTATGTTCATGCTGCAGGAGTCAATGAGTGCATGTTCTGGCATACCCGTAGGTAACCTTAGGCATGCTTGTCGAAAATGCTCGATGAAGGTTTGAATAGTTTCTTTCTCTGTCTAACGGACTTCTATGAGAGACGACATGGTCATGTCTTTTCCACCGTCGTAAAACCGATCGAGGAAGAGGCGTGTCAAGTGATCGAATGATGATATGGAGTTGTCAAGGAGACTGCAGTACCAGTCGTAGGTGACTCCTTTTAATGCCCCAACAAACAGGCTTGTGAGTAGGACGCATTTCTTCAGGAGATGCCCCGTCTGAGACTGGAAGTATGTCAGGTACCGGCGAGAAGAATCCTTTCCATCGTATGGCGTCAGTGTTTCTGGTTTATACTTAGGAGGACAGACCATCTTGTTCCAATCGAGGGGGTAAGGTTGCGGGGTTCCCATCTTCTGACGCTCCTCCTGCCTATTTCAAGCCTCGAAGCGCTCACACAGGTCTCTATTCATCTCGACCAAATCTTCTGTAGAGCTGGGAGTAGGTGAAGATGGTAGAGTCTGAAGTTGGATATTGAAAGGAGCCGATGTCCGAGGTGCAGCATGATGATATACACCCGAAGATATCCGTTGAGGGGGTATACTTGATTCCCTATTGGCCCCTGGATCAGGACTGGTGAAGACAGGTTCCCTTGCTATAGTGGTCTGAATCTCTAACACTACTTGAGTCAAGGTCTGCATAGAGACAGAGAGAGTTTTGAGACCCCCTTCCGAAGTGTCTATGCGTTGCACGATGTACAAAGCTAGAGTGTCTGTTTCTCCTTTATTACCACCCCCTGCCATGTAAGCTGTCATAATATGGGTAGACATAGATGGATCGGTTGAAGCCTCACTCTCGACCTCACTTTCTTGTGGAAGGGCCTCTTTTTTCGAGGCCTCGTACTGGCTACCCATGGCTACGTCGAGGTTGGTTCCTTGGCAGACTTTCTCGTCTTCAAGAGGATAATTGTCAGGAATTTGACTACCCCCAGCCACTGCTTCAGCTAGAGACTTCTTTCTTGCCCGGGTGCTTTCAAACACCCTTGAGGACGGGATTAACGTCTTGTTCTTCCTCGGCTGACTCTTGGATGACGTTGCAGAGGTCGAGGAGTTAGCAGTTGTCTTTCTTCCAGACGAATGAGAGTTGGTGATAACATGGCAGGAAGTGATCTTAGGCTCCTTTTCATCTTCAATTGGCACTCTCTTTCCGAGGCGACGTCTGATGGGTGCCGTAGGTTGCAGTCACTGAAACACGGACTGCCCTTTTGGTGGAGCTGTTGTCTTGCAACAACAGCAGTTGATGGTGACCATGGAACAAGTGTGCCTTGTGAGGGGGACATCGTACTTATTGGTTCGCTCTCCTAATCTGCATTTGTGAGTGATCACATTACACAAATCATAATGGGAGAGGCCCACTTTTGACACCCCCTTCAGGCACATGGCAAGGCCAAGCGCCGGGGTGGTCATGTGAATGTTGCACCCCTTATCTAGTTCATGTACATGAGATACGTCCAGATCATTGGTGGGGAAACAACATTTATTGCAACTTGAACCTACTTCATGCGTACCACACAAGTGGGCGCATGGGTTCAACGTCGCAGATTTTGCCCTGCCTGACTTGGTTCAAAATGCAGTAGATGCGCTCAAGCGGAACAGGGACTTTGAAGGTCGGTTCACAAATGTGCCCGAGTCAACCCTGTACAGCTTGCCATCATCAGCACGCATGATTTTGAGCACATGTTTCTGGTTCTCTATTGGCATAGCACATTTGGGGCGCATGGCCTGTGCTGTCTTGGATTTCTTTGTACTAGCCCGCGAATGTGCATAGTACTCAGAATATAATTCCCCCTTGCCATGATAGCGAGTGAGTCTGTCAAAGAAAGTTGTTCTCTCCTGCGTACCAGAGTTCATGTGTGGGAGATTGGCTACGTCTCTGCTCTATTGGCGCATCTTCTTCGACTAGGAAGAAGATAGTTGGGGAATGCAGTCACTACTACATTTACTTGACAGACGCACTATACCAGTAGGCACACCTTATTTGCTAAGAATGTCAGCAGAAAGGATCAGCTATGGTGGCACATCCCCTTCAGCGATGGTACTAGGCGCATCGCCCTTGCGCACACAGACTCGGTGAGTCTTCTTCGGCTTTGGCAGTCGCTTCGAAGGACTTGCGCTACCTTCAGTGATGAACTCCTCATACGCCTGTCGATCGAGGCACACCATAAGTATTTTGTGGGGGAAGCCCAGCTTGATATCGTCAGATTGCAACACAACCTTCTCGTTGGAGGAGAAGGTAGTCTCCAGCAGAGTTGCTAGCTTGTTCACCATCGAAAATGATGCGACAAAGTTTTTTTGATTAAAACTTTTGTATTTAGATTACAAACAGAACAATATACAATATAGGACTTGGTTGTAGTCTTTGGAGTACACTTTTGTTTTTTATATGGGAACTGTGTCGGTGGAGAGAGTGTTAATGCGTTGACTCTGTTGACGATCTGACGACGATCTTGAATTCTCTGAAGGTTGGGTTGCTCTTGATGTCGGAGCATTTTTAGAGGAAAAAATGTGAAGTGTCTCTCCTGATCTTTGGATATGATCTATGGATATATCTTCGTATATATCGGTGTGTCTTGAAGGAATAGTCCTTATATTTATAGGCAGCAGGCTGAGCTACCTCTGCACGCATATGTAGGATGAACCTGGATTTGGAAATGCCATGTGGTTGATGCTGCGGAGGCGCATGGATGATACGCCTCGAATCTGTTTGAACTACTGCGTTAGGCTGCGATAGAGCTGACATGTGGCAGTTGTGAAGATTCGCTTGTTGTTGAGATCTTGGATGGTTAGCACCCATTCTTGAGCAGAACTGAGTAAAAAGACAGGTGGTACATGTCTATGGCTTCAAAGATCTCAGATTTAGGGGAAAGTGATCTGTCTTGATGCGCCTAGGATCGGGCGCATGGCAAGGACTGAGCTGCTGTCTCTAGGGATCAGAAGCGAGTCTGGGCGCATGGATTTTGAGGCACATGCAGGACTTCACATTAGGATGTGCCTAGGATCATGCGCATGGGGTGACTTGGTCTTATGACTTTGCGGAGTCATAAGCAAGTCCGGGCGCATGGCTTTTGAAGCACATGCAGAGACTTGGCTTCTGTCTTGAGATCATGAGTAAGTCTGGAGGGACATGGCTTTTAAGGTGAATGCAGTCTTCTGGGTGCATGGCTGTAAGGCGCATGCGAATGAACGATCGGCCACATGGCAAGGACAGCTGTAGCCGACCAAAAGTGTAATGATGGTGCTAATGTCAGCGGGTCTTCGTTTTTGGTAAAGGGCGGCTGATTGGACGGCTCTTTGGAAGATCTGTTGACGCCTTTGTCACTCAGCATTAAATGCTTGATGATGACAAGTTTGAAAGGGGCACATCGGTTAATTCCAACATGGGCGCATGGGTCTATTTTCCACTGGACGCATCGGTAGGGGGCGCATGATGTCGGCGGTGCATCTGCCATGTGTCATATCCTCTTTGGCCCATATATTGAGTTCTTTTAGTCCTTAATGGTTGTCTTGATTTTAGCAGAATACGAAGAGACAGGTTCATTGCCATAAATACAAATTTATTGCACGAAAGTCGGAGAGCCTTCCACTTGGCGCATGGTTGTGGGCTGCCCGGGTCTATAAGTAGTCGCATGAAGGGAAGCTTATTTCTATTCTTCACTTTTCTTTCTCAAAATGGAGATAAACTCGGCTGGCCCCCTGCTTTGGCTAACCGTCGAACTCCTTATTCGAAGAAGCTTTGACGATGAGCTCCTTCCGAAGGTGAAGATGCGCCGAGTTAGTTCTTTAACCATCGGCCCTGTTTTTGTATAAGACTGTGAAAGTTTCTGTTGCATCCAAATATCGGGATCTTCGTGTCCCAACACAGGCTGAAGGTGCCTGTTGCATCCAAAGATCGGAGCGATCGTGTCCCGATTTTTGTTATGCTGGAAGAGCCGTAGGTCAGGGCTATCGTGCCTCGATTTTATTAGGCTAGAATAGCCACTCCTGCTATAGTGCCTGCATGCTGACGAGGAAGTGATTCGCTCTGACGACTATGCACAGGGATGCGCCTACACTGAGATGTTGGAATGATGTGCCTGGCTGTAGCACATGAGTGATGTGCCTGACAAGTGATTCGACTGGCTTTAGCTTTTAGGATTTTTTTTCTCTTTTGTAAAAGAATTTTCCTTTGTAAAGAGTTTAGACATATAATAGACTTTCATATTAAATAAAAACCTAGTTTCTTGATGTCATATACTCTTTGTTTATGTTCTGCTGTATCGAGTACTCTTGTCTGTTCTGGCACATATCAGTGTGGAGCGCATGAGAATTTATGGCGCATAGGGACTCTGGCCTAAAATTTCATGCTTCTACAGTGGCCCTATTCTAGTTCATGTGCATGAGATACGCCCATATCATTGGCGGGGAACAACATTTATTGCAACTTGAACCCACTTCATGCGCACCACTCAAGTGGGCGTATAGGTTCAATGTCGTAGATTCTGCCCTGCCTGACTTGGTTCAAAATACAGTAGATGCGCCCAAGCGGGACAGGAACTTTGAAGGTAGGCTCGTATCTAGCACAAATATGCCCGAGTCAACCCTGTACAGCTTGCCATCAGCAACGTGCCTGATTTTGAGCGCATGCTTCTGGTTCGCTGTTGGCATAACACGTTTGGGGCGCAAGGCATGTGCTGCCTTAGATTTTTTTGTACTAGCCCGCGAAGTTGCATAGTACTGAGAATCCAATTCTGCCTCGCCATGACAGCGAGTGAGTCTGTCGAAGATAGATGTTTTCTCCTACGCATCAGAGTTCATGCGCGGAAGATTGGTTGTTCCTCTGCTCCGTTGGCGCATCTTCTTCGACTGGTGTGAGACTCGTCTCACTGTATCGATATTTATATACGGATACGTACTTTTGTACTGTGTTTTGTATTTTATTGATTTTGAAAATGTTTTAAAAATTTTCCAACTTATAGATTTTCTCCTTGACCGACATACCGCTAGTATACCAGTGTATACCGATGGCATACCTGTCACTCCCGTTTTCCATTATACGTATTTTTCGTATACGTATACGAATTTCTAACATTTGTCAGGTGACCCATGTTTTGACTTGTCTTTCTTAGCCTTACTTTGGTTTAATTTTGACTTGGTTTAATTTGGTTTGGTTCAACTTGGTTTGGCTTGGTTTAGTTGGTTGGAGATGAGATGGTTTTGTATAAAACCCAAACTTCTCTCTATCCTCCATTATTTCCTTTCTCTTCATCTTCTTCCTTTTCATTTTCTCCTCCAACCTAAGGCAAGTACATCTTGCCAAATGTTGGACAAATGTTATTTTGTTTGTTCTAAACTCTTCCATACATGATTATAAGCCTCTTTAGAACTTGGAGTTTTTGATTTTTATGGATAGAATCTTGTAGATCTAAGTTTATTCAAATCTTGCTTTTCTTGGGTTTTGATCTATCAAACTTCATTATTTTTAAGTTTTGATTGTTCCATGTTGTAGAGAATTTGATTTTACTCAAAATTGACCTTTGAAAATCCGAATTTTGATTTGTTTTGAGTGATTTCTGAACTTGGGAAGTTCACGGGTTCCATGAACTCATGTTCTCGGATTGGAAAAGATGAGCAGTGTTGGGCACGTAGCCATCAATATGCGCCCAAGCCACACTTCTTCCTGCTTAGGGCACATAGCTCTTATTATGCGCCCAAGGCCTTCCCTGCTTAGGCGCATAGGCTCTGGCATGAGTCTAAGGCCCAAAGCTCCCCTGCTTGTCATATAGTCCTTTTATGCACCCACTGAGTCTTGGAAGATAGTCTCCTGGCTTCTTTCCAAGTGCACCATGTCTCCCTGCCTTGGACGCATGCATGTGGACGCATGCTCTTGGGCGCATAGTCTTGGGCGCATACAGCCCTAGGCGCATGCCTAACCTAGTACATGCTCTCCATGATACACCTAGCCGTAGGCGCATGCTCTTAGGTGCAGAGCCCTAGGTGCATAGTTTTAGGCGCATGCTCCATGCTTGGGCACATGCCATTCCCTGTGTATGTCACCCTAGGCGTATGCTCTTCTTGGACCATGTTGACCTTAGAAACATGCTATCCATGACACACCATTCTGACCTTGGCACCCTTCCTGGCCTAGGCGCCTTCTTGTCCATGGTGCCACCCTGGCCAGTGGTGGCTGGCCCTAGCACGAATGATTGTTTTGACTTTTTTTCCATTTGAGCTATTTAGATGTTAGTCTTGAAAAACCCTCGGATACGAAGCTTGTTGACATTTGTCTTGGCTTCACAATTTTCTCAGTTCACTTTATTGGAGTTCGTATGTGGCTGTTAATTTAAATCTTAGTTTTGATCTTCTGGCATGTTTTATGTACTTGGCGGAATATGATATTTCCTTTAAGAAAAATAAATTTTTTTAACATGATTAGATGATTTTGTACAGTTAGAGAATAACTGTACCCTTTTATATTCTTAACACTAGCACATATTTAATTGTTGTTTTATGCCAAGTAATTACTTTTATTTATTCCTTCTCACATGCCAGGATACGTCTTTTATCTAAATCTTTCTTACATGCGATCCTTATTGCCATATTTTTTTTCTTAGATAGTGGCCCGTTGTGGTGCACTCATGATTTATGTATTTTTCTTTACTTTACATGATAGTGACCCGTTATGGTGCACTTATGTTACACATTACTTCTCTGCTTATACTAGATATTGACCCGTCGTGGTGCACTCTTGAATATGTCTTTCCTTACTTACATGATAGTGACCCATCGTGGTGCACTCTTGAACATGTCTTTTCTTACTTATATGATAGTGACCCGTCATTGTGCACTCTTGAACATGTCTTTCCTTTCTTACATGATAGTGGCCCGTAGAGGCGCACTCTTGACAAGTAATATTTACATGAAAAGTAAACCTAACATGACATGCTTAATCAAGATGCTGTTGCGACGGCTATTTCCCCTTGTTAATGTAACTCTTTTGGACACGGTGGTTAAATTCTTTGTGTATGCGTGTACAAGCTATATGTCTCATCTTGCATCATGTCTAGGATATGGATTCTTGATTACCACGGTTAGGGATTCATACTGAATCAGACTAGGATAACGACTAGATTGATCAAGTAGCTCATAAAGAGATTTTCCAGTCACATGCAATCCTGTTATCTGGGTGCTTTAATTGGACTTGTAGCCTACCGACGAGTAGGACACATTTCCAGCATGCTGTCATGTGTTGCACCCCCAAGTCACCTAATACAACTCTCTCAACCTGCGAAAGGATAACTCGGATAGTCTGTAGGGCTTGTGACTGCTGGAACATCTCATTACATCTTATTAGTAATTAGGATTATGATAACCTTAGTTAGTTAGAGTATCAAGCCATACTCATTGCTTGGTCGTGATTGATGGATGTAGTCCAGTCCAGTTTAGTTTTGTCTAGGCAGTGTTCGTATGTTTATTTTAGTACATTATTGTTTATGCTTTATATTTATCGATAAATGATCGGAGGCTAAGTTATGTTCAGGCGAAGGGTTACAACCCCGGTCCTTGTTTGGTTTACGGGTTAAAACTTAGCTTCCGGAATAGCTCCCAAGTCATCTTATCATTTGTCATCCTATTCAGTACTCACATGTTCTACATGATCTTATGCTAAACATTGATTGGAGATTAAGTTCTGTTCAGGAGAAGGGTTACAACCCCGGTCCTTGTTTCGTTTACGGGTTGTAACTTGACTTTCGAAATAGTTTCTAAGTCATCATATCATTGTCGTTCTATATAGTTCTTACATGCTCACATGTTCAGTTATCTCACAAGCTTTACATGATCCCTATGCTAAGTCAACATGCTCTTATGATCCGGCTGGCTCATATGCTTACATGATCAATTAATTTTACATATTCTCAAGCTTTCGTTTACTTAACATGACTATACTGTACATTATGTCACATGTTAATTACCTTACGTCATATGATGCTTAATTTGCTTATTATCTTTTCTATTCTCGGGATAAGTGCATTGGTAGTGCACGAGTCTCGATCCACATCTACTTTTTTGTATCTCTAACCGTTGATATGTTAGTTATTGCTGGTTTTTGTTTATAAGTTTGGCTTCCTTTGTGGTACTTGCTATTTGGGGTCTGACCCCACTGGTTTTGTTTGGCCAGATTTAATAGAGGAGCCCAAGGGATCTTCCGTACCATCTACTCGACGGTGACCATCCGGAGTACCAGAGTACCTGAGTGGATTTCTTGTTTCATTCTCCCACTTGATACGTACATTATTCTTTTGTGGCGTTTAGCCTTCGAGCACGAGTTTAGCTCGTGTTTTGGTTCTTGATATTTAGCCTACGGGCCTAAACATGATGTGCGTATTCTAGACTATAGCTAGAGCTTATCATATGTGACTATTACTTTTGCTAGTTCTCCATTTTGTATTACTAGCTTCATGATCATCCATGTATATATGGTTTGGGACGCTTTACTATTGTATGTCTGATAATTATACTTCTTATTTTTTGTATAATTGCCTGTGATTGAGATACCTAGGATTGCTTGACCTACGATCGACTGTTGGCTTGTAGAAGTAACCCCCATATCTTGACAGCTTATACGTGATTTCAGAGTACTGGCATACTTTGCTATCACGTAGTTGGCCTTGTCTGTATCCACCTGCCAGTATTCTGGTTCTGGGGCATGACAACTGGAAAGAAGATAGTTGAGGAATGCAGTCAACACCGTATTTTCCTAATAGACGCGCTGCACCAGTGGACACATCTTGGTTGCTGAGAACGTCAGCATTAAGGGTTAACTGCAGTGGCGTATCCCCTTCAGTGATGGTGCTAGGCGCATCGCCATCGTGCACCCAGACTCGGCAAGTCTTCTTCGGCTTTGGCAGCCGCTTTGAAGGACTTGCACTGCCTTCAGAGATGAACTCCTCATATGCTTGTTGATCGAGCATACCACAAGTATTTTGGGGGAGGATCCCAGCTTGATGTCATCAGATTGTAATACAACCTTCTTGTTGGAGGAGAAGTGGTCTCCAGCAGAGTCGCCAGCTTGTTCGCCATCAAAAAAGGGACATAAAAGGTTTTTGATTGAAATTTTTGTATTTCGACTACAAACAAAATAGTATACAATGTAGGACCTAGATGTAGTCCTTTGAGTATAGTTTTGTTTTTATCTGGGAACTGTGTCGGTGGAGCGAGTGGTAATGCGTTGACTCCATTGACGATCTGACGACGATCTTGAATTCTCTGAAGGTCTGGGTTGCTCTAGATGCCGGAGCATTTTGAGTGAAAGAAGACGTGAAGTGTCTCTCCTGATCTCTGGATATGATCTGTGGATATCTCTGTGTGTCTTGAAGGAATGGTCCTTCTATTTATAGGCAGTAGGCTGAGCTGCCTCTGCGCGCATATGTAGGATGTGCCTCGAATCTGTTTGTACTGCTGTGTTGGACTACGGTGGAGCTGACATGTGGCAGTTGCGAGGATTCGATTGTAGCTGAGATCTTGTGTGGTTAGCACCCATTCTTGAGCAGAACTAAGTCAAAAGACACATGGGACATGTCTGTGGCTTCAAAGATCTCGAATTTGTGGGAGAGTGATATGTCTTGATGCGCCTAAGATTAGGGGCATGGAGAGGACTGAGCTGCTGTCTTTAGGGATCAGGAGCGAGTCCGGGCACATGGGTTTTGAGGCGCATGCCGGGCTTTACATCAGGATGCGCCTAGGATCAGACGCATGGGGTGACTTGTTCTATGACTTCGAGGAGTCATAGGCAAGTCCAGGCACATGGATTTTGAGGCACATGCAGAGACTCGGCTTCTGTTACTTGAGATCAGGAGTAAGTCTGGGGGGCACATAGATTTTAAGGCGCATGCAGTCTTCTGGGCGCATGGCTGCGAGGCGCATGCGAATGAACGATCGGCTACGTGTAGCCGACCAAAAGTGTAATGATGGTGCTAAAGTCAGCAGCTCTTCATTTTCTAGAAAGGGCGGCTGATTGGATGGCTCTTTAGAAGATGTGTTGCCACCTTTATCACTCAGCATTAAATGCTTGATGATGACAAGTTTAAAATGGACGCATCGGTTAATTCCGATCTTAACCCATGGGTCTATGTCCCACTGTGTGCATCAGTAGGGGGTGCATGATGTCGATGGCGCATCTGCCATGTGTCGTATTCTCTTTGGCCCATCTGTTGAGTTCTTCTAGGCATTAATGGCTGCATTGATTTTAGCATAATACGAAGAGACGGGTTCATTGCCATAAATGCAAATTCATTACACGGAAGTCGGAGAGCCTTCCACTTGGCGCATGGTTGTGGGCTGCCCGGGTTTATAAGTAGCCGCATGAAGGGAAGATTATTTCCATTCTTTACTTTTCTTTCCCAAATGGAAATGAACTCAATCGGTCCCCTGCCTCGGCGAGTTGACGATGAACTTCTTTCGAGGATGAAGATGCGCCGAGTTGATTTTTTACCATCGGTCCTGTGAAAGTGCCTGTTGCATCCAAATATCGGGATCGTCGTGTCCCGACACAGGCTGAATTAAGGTGCCTGCTGCATCCAAAGATCGTGGCGGTCGTGTCCCAATTTTTGTTATGTTGGAAGAGCCGCAGGTCGGGGCTATCATGCCCCAACTTTGTTAGGCTAGAAGAGCTACTCCTCCTGCTAGAGTGCCCGTACGTTGTCAAGGAAGTGGTTGGGTCTGACTATGCATGGGGTGCACCTGCGATGAGATGATGAGTTGATGCGCCTAAGTGGGACAACAAGGTGATGCGCCTGGCGGGTGATGTGCCCGACAGTAGCTTTAAGTGATGCGCCTGACAGTTGCTGTCAGGATGCGCCTGTAGCTTTTTAGGATCTTTCCTTTCTTTCTTTTTTGTTAAAGAATTCTCCTCTGTAAAGAGTTTTAGACATGTAATAGACTTTCATATGAAATAAAAGCCTAGTTTCTTGATGTCTTATACTCTTTTTTTGTGTTCTGCTGTGTCGAGTACTCTTGTCTATTCTGGCGCATATCAGTGTAGGGCACATGAGAATTTATGGCGCATAGGGACTCTTGTCACGCCCCAGTCCCAAAGTCCATAAGGACTAGAACACGTGGCATGCCAGCATACACATTCCATAGGTAAACCCAATTTAATGGACCAATGGAAGGTATCTTAAGCTATAAAATAATCTCATGGCAGGCACAATCTATACTCATCCACAGAACAAGAATCACAGAATAAGAAAGCATATCGTGCTGAAATAAAAAAATATAAAACTGTCAAAGAGAAGTATAAAATTACATGGAAAAATCCATGGGTACAAGTCTCAGTCAAATAAATGATCGCTATAATGTCTCAGATAAAAGTATAAAAATATCCACTACAATGTCTCAGCTCTATCATAAAATAAAGTAAAGAAGTAAATGTCCACCAGGTGCTACTCTGGATCAACCTCGTCGTCCACGGCTGGTGCAAAGGTAGAATAAACTCCCGGCCCGTACTCCTCTGTAAAGACCTCGTCAGCTAAATCTGGAAAAAACCAGGTCCTCAGGGGACATAACAAGGCACATAATATACAAGCTAAAGTACAGTAAGTAAATGGGATATCGGAATATCTAACCAAACTAACGTGACGCTTTGAGGACAACGTTCGCAAGCGTAGACATCTCCAAAATAAATGACATCCGGGTCAGGCATACATATAACCGTAGCTCCGTAACGGAATCTCAATGGTAACTAAGAGAGAAACATGGATCAAAGGAAACAGGTAATCTCTCCGAATAAATGTATATACATATATAAGAGTGTATGTGCACAGCATGGTCCGCACAAGTAGTAGTCATCCTAAACTCTCAAGGAACAACAAGTTGCAACCAAAACTTACCATTTTGACCTCTATCTAGACGACAATCCTACGACACATCTAAAAGAAAGATAAAATGACACAAACACCCTTAACCTACAGGTATTAGGAATCAGGTATCTCGGGTAATCTGGCTCAAGTATTAGGTTAATAATTGTGTCAGTCACGTTTCGTATCCTACAGGACTTTTATGAAAACAATTCCATAAATCACAGGCAGGCTCTATATATCAATACTAGACAACTCATCAGTTGAATGGCACCCGAAAGTAATCCGGAAGCCCGTATCGATATAATTCCTAAGGTCAAGTACAAGAGATAAAATAGAAAGAAATAAATAATAGAATAAAACAAGAACTGTACGATAGCAAGGTGCACCTGCCTGATTTCGCGCTGTGAATATGAAATGCCGTTCCTGCGTCCACGCCTCCGGAACCCGACGCTCCTAGATAATTAATTAACTAAATTAAGCAACTACTCATGAACTTACAATATGACTTAATTAGTCAAAGTAATATTTTAGAATTATATTCAATCTCTTGTGGAACCATTTAGATTCATACAATCACACACAGGTTCTACGAGACATCAAAACACAGTTTTAGGGTTTCCAACTCTCAATTAGTCGGTTATGCCCCTACTTCTATAACATACTTAAAAATTATATAAAATTCATAAAAATAATATTTGAACTAATTTTCAACAAATTTATCTCTAGAATTCCAGAATTAATATTTCTAAAGACATTTATGACTAGTTGATAACTAAGTCAGCTAGTCTACCAGTAACTCATTCAGAACATAGTTAATTACTCATAATTGATAAAAAAAACCAAAAATATATTTTAAACAGAAATAAAATACTTTATTTCACAGAATAATATCATAGGTACAAGGGTAAAGTTATACTACAAGTTTGGGACATTCTATGTCAGCAGGTTACCCGAAATTAGCTAGTTTTGACCTATAATTTTTTCGACCAAAATTGAGTTCCTAAATTCGTAGAAAAATACTTAAAAATCCTAATTTATGTATATGAACACATAAAATTCAGTTTCGAGAATAGGCATCAATAACTCATAGTTCCTTCACAATGGGGTTAATTTTGATCCTACCGAAACATGAATATTATGCCTATAATTCATGAAACATTTATGGATGATTATACATAACAAAAGTCATCAAAATATGATTTTTATAGATTTAATAACATATATTCTACAAAATTTTAGTAAACATTTTAGATGAAAAGATTAGGGTTTCTTACCAAAGATCCTTGCTAAAGAGGTGGTGACGACTTCTCTTCGCCAAAGCTCCAACCTTTTTCGCTATCCTCGCTTGCTAATCCTCTCTTGGTGAGTATGAAAGGGTTGGCAATGGATATAGATGGTTGGATGGTGAAGATGGAGTTTTTTTAGGATTTGTTTTGAGGGGTTGGGTGGATGTATGGTGGAGGAGGTGAGTTTTGTGAAGGATTAAGAGATGTGCAATGGAGGAGATAATGTATGGAGGCTATGGGGGAAAGAGTGCTGCCGAAAATAGGGAGAGGGAGAGGAGTGGTCGGCTATGGAGAGGGATAGAAGGGAAGAATTAAGTTAGGGTTAGGGTTCGGGCCAAGTTGGTGTACATATATGGGCTTTATTGGGTTGCATGCATGAAAAGGAGTGGGAGTCCTATTCCTATGAGGGTTCGACAATGGGTGGGGTTTGGCTTGGCCGAATACACCATGGTGGAGGTCCACTTGGCATGATTTGGTTATTTGGTGAGTTGGCTAATTGATTGGATTGAGGATTTAAAAGGGCTTTCCTAGTATAGAACTAATTAATTCTATCTATGTAATTACAATCCAAAATCTGAATTAAATACAAAATATATGTAATTATTAATATTTATCAATGCCCAACATGCCTACATAGGATTGGGTTTGGCTTGGAAGAGGTTTGGGAAGGTTTGGTGCAACCGGGTGACCTAAAAGTCATAAAAGCTCTCTTAACTAATTAATTAAATAAAATACGACTTGTGACATGATTTGAATGGTTAACATGCAAGAGACTACCGTATGACCATGGCATTCCTAACATGACTAGCATGCTAGTTAAAGCACCCAACAATGCTAGGCATGCCATACTTTCTAGTCGTCTTGTATATTCAAACTCAACCATGACTCTAGTCATTTTATATATTATAAATAAGATAACAATAAATTAGAATTTAATAAAAAAAACAAATTAAATAAATTCAAATATTCTTTAAATTTGAGGGGTTTTACATCTTTCCCTTCTTAAAAGAATTTCGTCCTCGAAATTAAAATAATACCATATGGAAAGTTGAACCCTATAAGAAACCACAATAAATTAAGTACCTTAATTCTCAAACAATTGGGGGAATCGCTCTCGCATAGAATCCTCGCGCTCCCATGTGGACTCACCTGGTGAATGATGTTTCCAAGCAACTCGAACAAGTCTAATGGTCTGACCTCGTAATGTCTTCTCACTAGAGTCAAGAATCCCTACTGGCTGCTCCTCGTAAGATAAGGTCGGCCCCACAGTGATCTCAGAATGATCCAACACATGATTAGAATCTGCCACGTACTTTCTCAATTGTGACACATAAAATACATCATGTACACCCTCTAGTGACGGAGGTAGTGCAAGACGATATGCCACTTCTCCTACTCTCTCAAGAATGTCAAAAGGACCGATGTACCTCGGGCTCAGTTTCCCCTTGCTACCAAACCGGATGGTACCTCGGGTCGGTAATATTCGCAAGAATACATGGTCGCCTTTCTTGAACTCCAAAGGTCGACAATGTGTATCCGCCCAATGCTTCTGCCTATCTTGAGCTGCCTGAAGATGCTTCTGAATCTGCTTCACTTTCTCCACGGTCTGTGTCACTAGCTCAGGTCCAAGAATCTGACGCTCTCCCACGTCACTCCAACGAACAGGCGATCTGCACTTCCTTCCATACAATGCCTCAAAAGGCGCCATCTGGATGCTTGCTTCGTAACTATTATTGTAAGAAAATTCCACCAAGTACAAGTGATCCTCCCAAGATCCTCCAAAATTTAGCATGTAAGCTCGTAACATGTCCTCGAGTGTCTGAATCGTGCGCTCTGACTGTCCATCAGTCTGAGGGTGATATAAAGTACTGAACTTCAACCGAGTTTCTAGACTATCCTGCATACTCCTCCAGAAATATGATATGAATCGAGAATCACGATCCCACACAATGCTGACGGGTACACCATGCATCTTCACAACCTGCTTCATGTACATGTCTGCCAATACCTCGGTAGGATGTCCTACTCAAAATAGCAAGAAATGTGCTGACTTGGCCAGTCGATCTACAATCACCCAGACCGTGTCCTTTTCGCTAGGGATCCTCGGAAATCCAGTGACGAAGTCCATCGTAATATGTTCCCACTTTCACTCAGGAATAGGAAGTGGCTGTAGAAGTCCGACTGTGTAAACCCCCAATATTTTTTTAATTATTTTAGTGCTTTAAAAATTATTTTTACTATATTATTTAGCATTAAAGAGGTAGTTGGTATATATGTGTGTATTTATATATATATATATATATATATATATATATATATATATATATATATATATATATATATATATATATAATATGTATGATTGTGTGCATGATATTTTAAGTTCTACTAAATATAGTCTACAATTATTATAAAAGATTTTTGTTACTTAATTACAATTTATAGGAAACTTTTATGTGATTATATATATATATATATATATATATATATATATATATATATATATATATATATATATATATATTTATTTATTTTACTACTATATATATATATATATATATATATATATATATATATATATATATATATATTTTACTACTATATATATATATATATTTTACTACTATATATATATATATATATATATATATATATATATATATATATATATATATATATTTATTTATTTTACTACTATATATATATATATATATATATATATATATATATATATTTTACTACTATATATATATATATATATTTTACTACTATATATATATATATATATATATATATATATATATATATATATATATATATATATATATATATATATAGTAGTAAAATATATATATATATATATATAGTAGTAGTAAAAAAATAGTAGTAAATAAAAAAAAAATTGCAGTGGTGGTCGGCCAAAGGGGGGACCGACCACAGCACCCTTAGGAGAAAGATTGAACAAAGAAAAGAAAAGGAAAAAAAAAAAAAAAGAAAAGGAAAAAAAAATATAACCCACCCACCCACAAAAAGTGGGCGGGCCCCACCCAAAATTTATGCTTGCTGCATGCAGCAGCAAGCTCATGCTTAACCCCCACAACCCGTGGGATTCATCTATTATTTCTAAACTTACTTGTATTAGGTTTTGCTAGAAGTTGCTATAAAAACATCTTTTTCCACAAATCTCAAAATCCTAGACTTCCAAAACGAAAGTTGCGGCTGATCATACCCTCTTCGCCTACGAGTTTGTTTCACCAGCGACGGAGTTTTGTGCGCAATGAAAGGAGCATCGAAAGTCAGCCCCTCGTCACCCACGGAGCAGTTTTCCCACTCAAGGTACCATACTTCCCTACGACGTAACTTTTTACTCATAGCACCGATTTTTGACCCGAAAGATTTTCTGAAAAGTAGACTTGACCCTCTTCGAGATCCCAGGTGGATTTCGAAACAACCCATCGACTTGCTCGAAAAATCAAGACGAAGTTGAAGAAAAACCTGTTTTCTGTAATACTAAAAACTATTTTAAAACGATAACTTGTCGGCCAATTTTATTACTGTGCAGTAAAGAATTGTAGAATCTAATTGAACACATGTGAAGACAACATAATCACGATTAAAACGCAACTTGTAGATCTGTATTTCAATTTCTGTGTAAGAATTAAATCAATGCTAAACTTGTGCGAAAAACTATTTTCAAAAGAGTTAATTTCAGAGAATTTTTCCCGATACGGCGTGCTCCCCGACAAACCAGGCGACATGGTCGCACACTATATGCATCGAAAGGCGCGAATGGACGTTGCTGACGTGTGGGAACTGACGGAACTCAGTTTCGTCGCGTGTGCGCGACGAAATCAACGCGTATCCGTCGAGATACCCCAGTATCGACGTTTTGCAAACTTGCCCATAAATTTGTGTACAGTCGTCAAATCGAGACAAAACTTGTGCCAACAGGTCCGAATCAAAATTTTAGTCCTGTGTGCCAAGTTTGGTTCGATTCTGAGAAGGTCGAATCGGAACCCCTTTTTGGTGGCCCCATGACCCACTCAAATCGGCAAAATTGTACACAGCTCATCGGAATCCAAAACTGGACATACCATTGAGTTTCTCTCCTCAAACGAATTTCGTAGACATGTAGTTTGACGACTTTAGAGACCATAGACTTTGGCACGCATTTTGGTGCAAAGCGGGTCCAACGGCGGACATCGTTTTGACCCGAAATTATGATTTTACCCCTGTTCCAGAATTGAACTTTTGGACAGGCGTTTCCTAGGTATATCTTCTTCATCGAGATCATTTTTGATGTTTGTTTCAGCGTCTGGAGTTATCTGTGATTTGTCAGTTTTGGTGCTGATACTTGCTACTCATGGATTGTCCTTCTCGCACCACAGGCAAGTATACCTTGCCATATATTCTGATTGTGCTCATTTATTTTTAGTATATTTTATTATTGCATATTTCTTTTTCTTATTTGTCATTTTGTTTTTATTGGGCATCCAAGTCACACTTGGATGCAAGCGGCTAAATTTAGTCGTTATATTTATTTATGTCTTATTTGCATGTCGACCTTGTGTCAGTTGACTACCCTATGAGTATGTTGGATATTTTCATATCCCCTATGGCCTTGACACATGTGTATCACGTGATGAGTGAGTTCATATAGGACACGGACCTGCGTACTCGACTGGCCATCGATACGTACGGGACGTGCGACGGTTAGGAGGTAACAACTATTAGTGAGTCGAGTTAGAAGCCATAGCAGTTGCCAACTGGATAGGTTGTGGATACATCTTGGACAGGAGCATTTGGGGGGAGGGGACAGCTACTAGCGTAGGGGCTATATTTACTTTTATACACATTTGGGAGATAGTGTCTCGGATGAGCGCTACGTGTTACCCGGCTGATAGTGTCTCGGATGAGCGCTACTTGTTGGCCACTCTTTATTATTTGCTTGTGACAGCCCCTGCGTAGAATGTTGTCCTCTAAAGCGCATCTTACATAGACGGTTAGGATATCCTGTAGAGTCATAGTTTCATATTTTACACATTCAGTTACTTGGCATGTTTGATGTATCTTGTTATGTCCCTCTGAGGACCTGGTGATCTCTCTAGGATTAGACGAGCAGGACTATCCCGAGGAGTACGGTGCTGTATTGGATCCATCATACATCGGTGAGGAGGCATCTCCTGCCCATACTTAGTTTTATTTTTTATTATCTGAGACCATGTATTGGACATCTTTTTATCATCTTTCTTGCTGTTTGAGGAGGTTGGACTCCATTAGTTGAGACTATTTTTTCCATAGCTGTTTGGGTGGGAATGTCTACCCGACTATATTTTGATATCATCATTTATCTTATTTAATGGACTTATTATATTCTCTGTGTTGAGCTGTGGATGAGATTTAGTTATATTATTGTGGCTTATCATGTATTATTATTACAACTTATGTACTAATGCGGGGATTACCATATATTAGTGTATTCTTCGTATAAGTACAGCTGACATGTCTACGTACTTAGTCTACATATTTTGGGACTGGAACGTTACATGTTTTTGTGGTTATCCATGCAGGTCTAGTAATATTGTTGGGTTACGTGACTGTGCCCAACAAGCCTGTAAACTAGGAATAGGATATAGGATCTCATCCACTTACTACTACCTTCTTTGATCTCTACTCCATCTTTTTTCCTATAAACTTATTAAATTCCCTTCAGCTTTAAATTGTTCTGACCAACTCTAAATTTTTGTGCCAATATAGGATGAATCTTCGTAGCGGTCTCACTACTCCCCTTGTCAAACGAGAATACTACTGCTCAAGAGGAACCAGTGAATCCGTAGCAGCCAGCTATGTCCCTGACCACTCCAGCACCATCCGAGCCATCCTTCCAGCCAGTGATGACCCCAGCTACGACTCAGCAGACTGGTCCCGAGGATCCTGCATCCTAGGGAGAGTACCTACCACCACCACCACCTTATCCACCTCCGTTTCCACCACATATTCTACCCCAATATCTACCATCATCATATCCACCGCAACAGCCTCCACAATATCCACCACAACAGCTACCACAGTATCCACCATCTTATCCACCCCAGCAGCCCCTACCATATCCACCATCATATCTACCCCAGTATCCTCCACAGAATCTACCTCAGTATCCACCCACATACCCCCCACCATATCCCTTTCTATATCCTTTATATCCTCTACAGTACGGGCCACAGGTTGCCCCACAGATCATGCCCCAGGTGCCATACCTGCCTCCACAGCATCCTATGCCTCAGACTGGTGGGGCTACCACAGAGCAGATTCTCCAGAGCCTGGTACAGGCTCAGATGCAGCAGAACGAGGCCATCAGGAGGAGTTTAGAGACAGCATTAGCCCGAGCACCACAAGCCTCTGTAGGTTCCATCGAAGGATTTCACAACATGAATCCTCCATACTTTAAGGGCACTGAAGACGTTATTAGGATCACCAATTGGCTGGTTAAGACAGAAAATCTCCTGAAGGCTTCAGAGTTATTCGCAGATCTATGGATGACGGCAGTAAAGTTACAGCTGGAAGGAAATGCTTACGACTGGTGGGCCGCAGAGGAGAGGCGACTAGGAGTTGATCAGACGTGGGAGAAATTCGAAGGACTGTTCAATAAGAAGTTTTTCTCCGACAATGCCAAGGATGCTCTATATGACTAGTTTCTACACTTGGAGCAGGGGAATATGATAGTTGACGAGTACGACGCCGAGTTTAGCCGACTGAGTCATTTCGCACCAGGGTTGGTTACGACAGAGCTAGAGAAAGCCAAAAGGTTTCATAGAGGCTTGAGTATAGAGTTGCAGAGGTACACCAGCTTCGAGTCGAGGTTCTCCCAAGCAGCTGTTCTGGCAGAGGCTAGAACTCAGGAGGCCATAAGCAAGAAGGCAAATCGACGAGTTCCATCGACTATGGGGTCAGCTAAGACCACTACAGGAGGGCCAGTGAGACGTCCTCCCACACATCAGCACCAGCAGAGGACAGGACCATAGCAGCCACAGGAGAAGGCCACTTGCAATTTCTATGGCAAAGTCGGTCATGTTGTGAGAGATTGTAGACAACGACTGGAATATTGTTTAGTTTACGGATCGAGTCAGCACCAGGCTAGTGATTGCTCATTTCAGAGGGTCCCTCCACATAATTAGCAACAGAGGCCAGCTATTGCAGGGCCAGGAGCACCCCGACCACCCTTGCCTACTCAGGCAACCAAATTCCAGCAGGCTAGAGCACAGACAAGCAATCAGAGAGTGGGGAAGGCTTTTGCACTAGTTGTAGAGGAGGCAAAACCAGAGGTGGACGTCATAGCAGGTATGGTTTTAGTTGCATTATTTTCTGCCATCACATTATTTGACACTGGAGCCACCCATTCATTCATAGCCACTAGCTTTGCCACTAGACACAGTATACCCATGTCATCTTTATCTAAAAACATTTGAATCCTCAATGGAGGAGGAGGAGTACCTGTTAGTGGTGTTTGTAGAGATTGTCCTATAGTGATAAATGGTAGAAAGATGAAGGCACGACTTCTTGTATTTTCGATGCCGACGTTCGATGTAGTTCTTGGAATAGACTGGTTGAGCCAGCATTTCGCTCTCATTGACTGCCATAAGGGCAGTATCGTCTTTAGACCACCGAGTGATACGGAGTTCGAGTTCACCAAAGAGGAAGCCTTGAGGAGTGATGTAACCTGTATCGGGGACTCACATGATGATGCAAGACACCCCTCAGAACCCTATCATCACCGAGTTCGAGGATGTATTCCCCGAGGAATTGCCAGGACTGCCACCTGACCGAGACATTGAGTTTTCTATTGAGCTTATTCCAGGAGCCGAGCCTATCTCATCTCGAGTTTATCGGCTAGCACCTAAAGAGTTGGTAGAGATGAAGACGCAGATTGATGACTTATTGGAGAAGGGCTTTATTCGTGCTAGTACGTCACCGTGGGGAGCACCCATTCTTTTTGTGCCTAAAAAAGACGGGACCATGCGTATGTGCATCGACTACAAAGCATTAAATGCAGTGATAGTGCAGAACAAGTACCCATTACCGCGTATAGACGATCTATTTGATCAACTGAGAGGAATAAAAGTATTCTCCAAGATCGACTTACGATCAGGCTATCACCAATTAAAGGTTCGGAAGGAAGATATTGCAAAGACGGCTTTTCGATCAAGGTATGGACACTACGAGTTCTTGGTCATGCCTTTCGGTTTGACCAATACTCCTGCAGTTTTCATGAATTTAATGAACAAGATCTTTCACCAGTACTTGGACAAATTTGTAGTAGTCTTTATAGATGATATCTTGATTTACTCCAACAGTCAAGTGGAGCATAAGCAGCATCTACGGATAGTTTTGGGAACATTGAGGAATGAGAGACTCTTTGCGAAGCTTAGCAAGTGTGATTTATTTTTCAAGGAGGTATCATTTCTCGGTCATGTTGTTACGGGTGATGGTATATCAGTGGATCCAGAGAAGATCACAGCAGTCGAATCATGGCCTGCCCCTACATCAGCTTCTGAGGTGAGAAGTTTCCACGAACTTGCGGGTTACTACCGAAGATTCGTAGAAAATTTCTCTCAAATAGTGGGGCCTATGACTCGATTAACTTGCAAGGATCAGGAGTTCGTATGGACAGACGAGTATCAAGCCGCATTTGATAAGTTGAAGAAGCGATTGACCACGGCACCGATCTTGACACTACTATCGGCCCGGGAGGATTTGTGATCTACAGTGATGCATCCAAAAAAGGATTAGGATGCGTATTGATGCAGCACGGACGTGTAGTAGCCTATGCATCACGACAGTTGAGGGTACACGAGAAAAATTATCCGGCCTACGATCTGGAGCTTGTTATCTTTGCTTTGAAGTTATGGAGACACTACTTGTACAGCGAGAAGGTTGATATCTACACTGATCATAAGAGCCTCAAGTATGTGTTCACACAAAAGGAGTTGAATATGCGACAGCGACGTTGGTTGGAGTTGATGAAGGATTACGAGATCGAGCTACATTATCATCCGGACAAGGCTAATGTCGTGGCAGACGCATTAAGCCGTAAGCCCATGGCACACTTTTTGACTACACAGAAGGAGTTGATTAGAGACTTGGAGCAGCTTGGTATTGAGGTAGTATTGCCTGGAGCCGATGGCGTATTAGCCAACCTTTAAGTGCAATCATCATTGGTAGAGCGCATCAAGGCAGCATTGCCTACTGATGCTAGATTTCGGCAGCTCAGAGAGAGGACTGAAGCAGGAGAGCAGACGGGATTAAGGATTCATCCTGATGGGACATTACGATGTGGTGATCATATTTAAGTTCCTAATGGAGAGTTACGGCAGGAGCTGATGGCAGAGGCTCACAGTTCAACTTACTCTATTCATCCCGGAGGAACCAAGATGTACCGCGACTTACGACAGTATTATTGGTGGCATGGAATGAAGCGGGAGATAGCTCGTTTTGTTGCCAAGTACTTGGTATGTCAACAAGTGAAGGCAGAGCACCAGAGGACGGCCGGATTATTACAGCCGCTACCCATTCCCGAGTGGAAGTGGGAGCACATTACTATAGATTTTGTCACGAGTTTTCTTCAGAATCCTAGGGGACGTGACACAGTATGGGTGATTGTTGATAGACTTACAAAATTAGCCCATTTCTTACCTTTTAGAGTGGGCCAGTCGACAGAGGTATTGGCAGAGATGTATATAGAGCAGATTGTGAGATTATACGGTGTGCCTGTTAGTATTGTGTCGGACCGTGACTCGAGATTTACCTCATACTTTTGGAGGAGCATGTAAGAGAGTTTGGGCACCCGATTGAAGTTTAGCACATCATACCATCCGCAGACAGACGGCCAGTCGGAGCGTACCATTCAGACGCTAGAGGATATATTGAGAGCGTGCATGCTTGACTTTGGCGGATCATGGAAGGACCATCTTCATCTTGTAGAGTTTTTCTACAACAATAGCTATCAAGCGATCATTTAAATGGCTCCGTTTGAGGCGTTGTATGGTAGAAAGTATCGGTCTCCTATTTGTTGGAGCGACATAGGAGAGCGACAGCTATTGGGTCCCGAGTTAGTCTTGAGCACAGTGGAGACAGTGAAGAAAATTTAGGGCCACCTGCGAGCAGTGCAGGATCATCAGAAGCAGTGGGCAGATAATCGTCGTCGACCCTTAGAGTTCAAAGAGGGCGACCATGTGTTCTTGAAGATATCCCCCACTAGAGGCACGATTCGATTTGGAGGACGTGACAAGTTGAGTCCAAGGTACATCGGGCCGTTCGATGTCTTGGAACGTGTTAGATAGGTTGCCTATAGATTGGCTTTGCCACCGTCGTTGGAGGGAGGGCATGACGTATTCTATGTATCTCAGTTGAGGATGTACGTGGCGGACAGCAATCATGTGCTTGATCACTCTGAGATCACAGTTGGACCGAGTTTGTTGTACGAAGAGCAACCAATAGGTATCCTCGATTGCCGAGTGAAGGTGTTGCGGAATCAATCTATTCCATTGGTTTGCGTGGCATGGAAGCATCACTCATCAGGGGAGTCTACTTGGGAGCGTGAAGTCGACATCCAAAATCGCTACCCGCATTTGTTCGAAGACGAAGGTATGTCTTGCATTAAAGCTCTTAAGTTACTATTAATTTTATTGCATTTGATCCCCCCGACCGTAGTTTAATTTCGAGGATAAAATTTTCTTTAAGTTGGGTAGGATGTAAACCCCCAATATTTTTTTAATTATTTTAGTGCTTTAAAATTTATTTTTACAATATTATTTAGCATTAAAGAGGTAGTTGGTATATATATGTGTGTATTTATAGATATATATATTTATATATAATATGTATGATTGTGTGCATGATATTTTAAGTGCTACTAAATATAGTCTATAATTATTATAAAAGATTTTTGTTACTTAATTACAATTTATAGGAAAATTTTATGTGATTATATACATTATATATATATATATAATATATATATATATATATATATATATATATTTTAAAAACCCCTAATTTATTAATGACGGCTCAAAGACCGCACAGAAATCGTATAAAGGCGCAAAATGCCGAAGCCTATACAGGTATACCACAAAAGGAAAGAGGGAGGAAACCAAAATAGGCAAAACAGTTGCCAGGGGCTACTGGGGTAGCACAGACCAGAAGTCTCTCGAACTGTGGGAACACAGGGAGCTACGCTTACGGCATTGTCGGGCTATTTCCCATAGGAGCTTGTCTGCCGAGTAATGGTGACCCTCGTATCTCGCTTTGTTGCGATTCTTCCACATGACCCATATAGCGGTCGCTGCGACGATCTGGTGGCCATGGGAGGATGAACCCCAGGAAGCCAGTAGATCGTGGAAGCGTCCGCTTCCCTGCTCAATGTTGAATAGCTGGTTAAGGGTGGTCCAAGTCCTGTCTGGCAGCGACCCTTGACGGAAGATGTGATTAATAGTCTCCGTCTGCCTCTCTGAGCAGCAGGAGCAAGCTGATGCTAAACTAATCCCGATGGTGTTAAGGATGTCGTCAGTCGGTAGTTTCTTTCTAAAGACTCTCTATAAGAGGACGGACCACTTCTTTGGGATGCAAGAGTGCCAATAGTGGGCCATGGGGAGGTACGGCCGATCGGTGCCCTGGATAGCGAATCTCTCCGACCTCACCGAGAAAGCTCCCGAAGCCTCGAGGGACCAACACAATGCATCCGCCTCTCTACCGATGCGTAACCCTCTCTCTCGGACGCTATCTGCAGCCTCGGGACCGGACCACTCACGAATCTGGTCCCAGTTCCAATCGTCGGTAGTGGGGTTCCACAAGTCTCTGATCCTACAATCTCTCGGAGTCTCCGTGAGATTTAGGATCATGCTGTCTCCAATCCATCGCTCAAGGAATAGGTTCGAGTCGCCCGCACCCAGCTGGAGTCGCATCGCGGGTTCGGTTAGGTCGCAGCCAATAAGGATGCGACGCCAAGCTGCGGAGGATTTACAGTTGGAAATGGCCATCGACGGGTGGATATGTTTGAAATATCTAGCTTTCAAAAACCTGCTCCATAAGTTGTTGTGCGTACGGAGATTCCACCACAGTTTCATCGAGAATGCCTTAACTATATGGCTGAGTTTAGTGAATCCCAAACCCCTCTCTCTGGTCGGATGGGCCATAGAGTCCCAGCTGGCCCAGTGATGCTTATCGTGGCCGTTGCTATGCCCCCAAAAGAAATTACAAAAGATCTGTTCGATCGAAGAAAGGACTTTGATGGGCGGTGAGCACACAGCCAGGGAGTGGATAGGGATGGAGGATAGCACATGATTGATGAGGATCTTGCCACCTGGGGATAATGTGGCGTTGTGCCACCCTTCCAATTTCTTCCTGATTCTGGTAGTTAAGTCCTCAAAGATGCTGGCGTTGGACTTCCCGTACACTAACGGGCATCCGAGGTAGGTGAACGGAGGCCTGGCAACCAAAAAGGATGTTAGGTTGGAGAGGTTGTTGGCGTGCTCTCTATTGGTTTTGTGGTGAGCGTAGATAACGCTCTTGGAGTGATTGATCTTCTGGCCGGAGCATCTAGAGTACCTCGTCAGGGTGTTGTGAACCACTGCCACCACACCTTCATCCCCGGAGGAGAAGATGAGTAGGTCATCTGCGAAAGCCAGGTGGGTGATGATTGGGCATCCACTGGTTCTATGATAGTGCTGGAAGTTGGGGGTGTTGACCATATTATTAAGGTTTCTACTCAGGGCATCCGCCGTAATGATGAAAATAGTGGAGGATAGGGGGTCGCCCTATCTCACCCCGCGATAGGATTTGAAAAATCCCTCCGCGTTGTCGTTAATGATCATGGAAAACCACGAGTTACTGATGGATCTCCAGACGATGTTGATCCAAGTTTCCAAAAATCTGAAAGCTCTGAAAACCCAGATCATGAATTGCTAATCCAGTCTATCATAAGCTTTCTCCATGTCGATTTTGACGACAATGTTGCCTCTCCTCGCAGGAAATTTCATGCAGGTGATTAACTCTTGGGCCAGCATAATATTGGCCTGGGTGTTCCTTCCGCGAACAAATCCGCTTTGCTCCTCGGAGATGATCTTAGGGAGAATTTCTGCCATCCTGATTACGATAACCTTGGATATGATCTTTTTGGTGATGTTACACAGACTAATGGGTCGAAAGTCACGAAAGGATTCTGGGTTGTCTTTTTTAGGGATGAGGATCAGGTTGGCACTTGAGATGGCTTTGGGGTATATAGGTCCTTCGAAGAAGGCGATCGCCGCTTCGGTGATGTCTTGCTTGATAATAACCCAGCATGTGCGGAAGAATACACTCGAGAAGCCGTCCGGGCCTGGCACGCTGTGCTCGTTCAGAGCCCACACTGCATCTTTAACTTCCTGAACCGTGGGAGCGCGGTTCAACTGGGCGTTGTCGTCGTCGTTAATGAGGAGAGGGATTTGGTCAAGGAATGATCTATCTTTGTGAATCGTCTCTTTGGCGAAAAGTTTAGAATAGAAATTCTTGGCTGTCTCTTGGATGCCCTTTTGGTCGGTAATGATGTTCCCGTTCTCGTCGGTAGTCCTGTGGATCGAGAGCTTCTGTCTGCGTCCGTTAACGCAGGCGTGAAAGTACTTCGAGTTTTTGTCCCCCTCGCTGTCCCATTTCAGCCTCGCTTTATGCTTCCAGAAATCGGTCTCCACTTTGATCCTGAATTTAAGCATCGCCTTGGTGAGGCTGAGGGCTCTACTAGCCGCTACCGAGCGATCTGTGACGACCAGGGCTTCGGTGCGGGTGACGTCGTCCTCGGCTACCCGAACGGCTTGAAAGATATCTCCGTAGGCAAGCTTACCCCAAACGGACAGGGCTGTCCTGGTGGCTTTAAGCTTGTTGCTCACCCGGACAAGGGGGTTGGGGGAGTCCTTACTGTTCCATGCATCCGCGACGATACCCAGGAATTGGGGGTGCCCTGTCCAGAGGTCGAGGAATTAGAAGTTCTTTTTGGATAAGGTGGTCTTGTTTTTAATCTCAACCAACAGGGGGTTGTGGTCTGATTCAGTGGAGTTGAGGTGAGACAGATTGGTAGTGATCCCCATTCCATACCAGAAGGCGTTCGTGAGTGCCCTGTCAAGTCTAGAGTATTGACGACGGTCGCCATCCTGCATATTGCACCAGGTGAATGCGTTGCCCGAGAACTGGAGAGAGGTTACGTGGGCGTTGAAGATGAAAGTGTTAAAGTCAAGCATGGCCGGGGCGGGAGGAGGTCGACCTTCGGATTTCTCCGAACTACATGTAATCGCATTAAAGTCCCCAATGCAAAGCCAAGGGGAGTTGGTGTTGAGGTGATGGATGTCAAGGAGATCATTCCAGAGTTGCTTCCTCTCCCTAACATCGCAGCTGCCATGGACCGCTGAAAGGATGGCGCGCTCAGGAAGTCTAGGGTGGTCGAACCAACAGAAGAGGGCCTGCTGGGAGTCCTGGATGACTCCTAGTTTGACGTCCTTCATGTAGAGGATCCAGATATCGTGTCTGCCTACAATGGCCATAGGAAGGCCCAGTTGCAGTTGGATGGATTTTAGTCTTTTGGGGGGGATTTTGGGTTCGATGATGATGAGGATGTCTATCTTGTGGATTTTTTGCAGATTGGTTATTCTCCTGACTGTCAGTTTGTTCGCCAGACCGCGGACATTCCAGGATAGGATGTTAAGCATTAAGGATGTTGTGGAGGGGTTTTGTTCCGCTTGGCGACGGATCTGGTTTAGATGGTGGCGGTTTCAGTGGGTCCGCTGGCCTTGCTCGAGGTAGAGAGTCCTGCTTCTGTAGATAGGGGGTGATCGTTACATGATTACTCCTTTGGGGCCAGTTGATGACTGACCGATTCTTCGGCGGAGTCCAGGATAGGATTCTCTGGTGGGATGATAATGGCGTCGCTGGTGCTCCCTATAAGGAGGCTGGTTTGCTGGAGCGGGAAGCCCGCGGCTTGGATCTGGAGACCTCTCCGAACCAGGTCTGGCCCTACAATGGCTAGGGCCTCAACCACAGGGTCTTCGGTGGTGAGTTGTTGATTGTTTACGGTTATGTCGGTGAGCAGTTCTGCTCCTTCCGGATTGGGGAAACTCACGATGAGTGCCCGGTCGGCAAGAGAAGAGGATGTCTCCGCTTGGTCATCCGCGTCCTTTGAATCTAGAGCGTCGAACTGGTTGGATAGGGTGAGGGCTTGGGTGCTGTGTGGGATTAATGCTTTGATGGAGGATTCGCTCCTGTCGTGCGAGTCGTCGCCTGAGCCGAATCGGGTGTGCAAATTTGGGCGAGGTAGGATAGGTGGCAAGGGAGTTCTTCCCTCTGCTGGCTCGCTGTCTTTTCGGGGAGGTTTCTTCTTTAGTTCTGGATGAAGTCGATAGCAGTACTTTGGGAGATGACCTCTTAAGTGGCAGTGGTTACAGAACATGACGTGATTATCGTAGAGGATTTGTTGAGTGTGGGTTCGGTTGCCCAGCTCGATGTTGATAAAGTTTGGTGGTTCGGTGGTCAGGTCGAGTTCCATACATATTTTGGCATAGTAGGCTTTGGTGAGATTGCTGGTCTCTGGGGCTGAGGCCACATACGTGCCGAAGGAGTTTGCGATGCGCATAAAAGCCGCTGGGACGAAGCAAATGAGGGACAGATTTGGTAGAGTGATCCAGGCAGCGACGGTTGCTGAGTCTTCTTTAGTGCTAAAGCTAGCTGACCACTTGATGATCTTCATCTGATGGGAATCAATCCTACACGTGCCTTTGGACCAAACTGTCTTGTATTCTAAGTCGGATGAGATGTGAAGGAGAATGTGTTTGGGATCGAGGGAAGCTACACGGTATTCCGCTGTGAGCCTCCAGCTGGCTATAGTCTCCTGCACCCTGGGGAGCTTGGGGCATCCGGATGAAAATTTGAGAATAAAGGTGTGGGGAAATGAGTTCGATAGAGAGGACATCTCCATGTCAGTGAATAGAACCGAGGACACCGTTGATTCCTGAGAGTACTCGATGTCCGGAAGATTGATGTTGGGGACTAGAGGCGCCTTAGCTGACGCCAGATTCGGGCGCAGCTTGGCGAAGATCGGCTGGGGGGAACGGCCAATGAAGGGATTGTGGAATTGCCACCCTCAGGGTTGGGACTCGTTACGGTCGCGGAGGTAGGCACCACCAACGGACCGGCGGCAACTGTAGGAGGAGAAGAGTAAGCGACCTGGGTTATCACTGCAGGGTCCCCTGTCTCGGTCAGGCTGGGGGCAATAAGGTTGTGCTTCGGGGAACGGTCCACCGTAACCAAGGGGACGGGGTAAGGGAGAACAGCGGGATCAATGGGGGGAAGGTCGGGGGCCTCGGATAGGGGTGCAGGGGCTGAGGGGCCGGTGGAGGGAAGGAATGGAAGAGAGGGAGAGAAGAGGGCCTGAGAGTGATGAATGGGGACGGAAACAGAATAGACGACGAGCGTATTGGATGGGACGGGGAGTGAGTTGGAGAAGTGGGGGGTGTATTGCGCAGTGGAATGGACAAGGGGAGGATTGGCGTAGATGGGGAACTGGGCATGGTACACAGGCTGGGGAGGGGGCCCACCAGAAAAAGGGGAATAAGAGAGTTGGGAATACGCTGAGGGGGAACCTAGAGCGTAAAAAGCTTCGGAAGGGGCTGGAGTGGGCCCACCTGGGAGAAAGGAGTTTAGGGGGTGGAATACGCTGGCTGAGATACGTACGAGTAACCAGCAGGGATAGGTCCTGCACGAAACGCTCTGAGAAGTGGTGGGCCCCGCCTGAAAGAGGAGCTGCAAAGTCAGGAGCGTTGGAAACTCGCTGAGAATAACAAATGGGATGGGGGCCCCACTAGAGCGATCAGCCGCTGCTAAGTCAGACGCGAGGGAGCCTCGCTCGAAACAATAAATGGGAGGGGGGCCCACTAGAGCGGATAGCCGCTGCCAAGTCCGGCACGTAGGATACGCGCTCCGAGCAATAAATAGGATGGGGGGCCCACAAGTACGGTCAGCCACGTAAAGAATGAAGGTGGAGGGAGTCCCAAAGGCAGGCAGGGGCAGCTCCAGGCAGGAAATTACGCGTAGAAGGAATAAATGGAGGGGGGTCCACTCGAGAGGTCGGCAGCGTAAAAACCTGAGTCGACGCCGGGCGCGTAAAATCTAGGATTGGAGAGGGGCCCACCAAAGAAAACTCCATATGCAGACTGGGAAGCTAAGTCGGGCACGTAAAAAGCTGGAATGTAGTGGGTCCCACCGAGGGGGGTTGCTGGCATTGGGCACATACGCGCGCTAGCAATAAATGGAGGGTGGCCCGCCACGTTATGATGGTTGACTGAACCAATCACGTGGTGCCTGATGGGATGATCCCCCAAACCTGCACCGCAGGTGGGTGATCCTCCCAAGGAGAGGGCTGCTCCGTTCGAATTTCGAACCGAAGCGAGAAAGGAAAATTGAGCGGAGGATGGCTGTGGAGGAGATTGGGAGCTACGGGCGAGCTCAAGAGCCGGGCGGTCTGCTAAAGCGGACACTGGAATAGCGCTTGCGGGCGCAGGGGAGGGCGCAAAGAGAGCTCAGGATGGTGAGGGGCTGCAAGAGACTAGAAAGGGACCAGAGAGGGGGTTGAGCAAGTGACTGCGGGGGGCAGCTAGAAGATCGGACACCTGGGAGGTAGGAAGAGGACGGGGAGGTTGGAGGGGAGCTGATGGGGAGTGGAGGGGAGGTCGGAGTGAGGGGGAGCAAGAGAAAGGTAGAGTTGACGGATCAACTCCACACACTCGACCGGCCAAGGCTGAGCCATTGGCTGGCACAAATTGCCGGGGGAGAGCTGGAGAAGGGGAGCCCTAGGGGCTTCCCTGGGAGGATATATATATATATATATATATATATATATATATAGTAGTAAATAAAAAAATTAAAAAAAATTGCAGTGGTGGTCGGACCAAGGGGGACCGACCACAGCACCCTTAGGAGAGAGATTGAACAAAGAAAAGAAAAGGAAAAAAAGAAAAGAAAAAAATATAACCCACCCACCCACTAAAAGTGGGCAGGCCCCACCCAAAATTTATGCTTGCTGCGTGCAGCAGCAAGCTCACGCTTAACCCCCACAACCCGTGGGATTCATCTATTATTTCTAAACCCACTTGTATTAGGTTTTGCTAGAAGTTGCTATAAATACATCTTTTTCTACAAACCTCAAAACCCTAGACTTCCAAAACGAAAGTTGCGGCTGATCATACCCTCTTCGCCTACGAGTTCGTTTCACCAGCGATGAAGTTTTGTGCACGATGAACGGAGCATCGGAAGTCAGCCCCTCGTCACCCACGGAGCAGTTTTCCCACTTAAGGTACCCTACTTCCCTACGACGTAACTTTTTACTCGTAGCACCAATTTTTGATCCGTAAGATTTTCTGGAAAGTAGACTTGACTCTCTTCGAGATCCTCCAGGTGGATTTTGAAACAACCCATCGACTTGCTCGAAAAATCGAGATGAAGTTGAAGAAAAACCTGTTTTCTGTAATACTAAAAACTATTTTAAAATGACAACTTATCGGCCAATTTTCTTGTTGCGCAGTAAAGAATTGTAGAAAATAATTGAACACATGTGAAGAAAACATAACTACGATTAAAACGCAACTTGTAGATCTGTATTTCGATTTCTGTGTAAGAATTAAATCAATGCTAAACTTGTGCGAAAAACTGTTTTCAAAAGAGTTAATTTCAGAGAATTTTCTCGATACGGCGTGCGTCCCAACAAACCGGGCGACGTGGTCACGCACTATACGCACCAAAAGGCACGTATGGACATTTCTGACGTGTGGAAACTGACGGAACTCAGTTTTGTCGCGTGTGCGCGACGAAATCAACGCGTATCCTCGGGATAGCCCCGTATCGGCATTTTGCAAACTTGCCCATAAATTCGTATACAATCGTCAAATCGAGACGAAACTTACGCCAATAGGTCCGAATCAAAATTCTGGTCCTATGTGCCAAGTTTGGTTCTATTCTGAAAAGGTCGAATCGGAACCCCTTTTTGGCGGGCCCGCGACCCACTCAAACCGACGAAATTGTACACGGCTCATCGGAATCCAAAACTGGACATACCGTTGAGTTTCTCTCCTCAAACTGAATTCATAGACATGTAGTTTGACGACTTTAGAGACCATAGACTTTGGCACGCATTTCGGGGCAAAGCGGGTCCAACAGCGGATATCATTTTGACCCGAAATTATGATTTTATCCCTGTTCCAGAATTGGACTTTTTGATAGGCATTTCCTAGGTATGTCTTCTTCATCGAGATTATTTTTGATGTTTGTTTCAGCGTATGGATTCATCTGTGATTTGTGAGTTTTAGTGCTGACACTTGCTACTTGGATTGTCCTTCTCGTACCACAGGCAAGTATACCTTGCCATAGATTCTGTTTATGCTCATTTATTTTCAGTATATTTTATTATTGCATATTTCTTTCTCTTATTTGTCATTTTGTTTCTATTGGGCGTCTAAGTCACACTTGGGTACAAGCGGCTAAATTTAGTCGTTATATTTATTTATGTCTTATTTGCATGTCGACCTTGTGTCAGTTTACTACCCTATGAGTATGTAGGGAATTTTCATATCCCCTATGGCCTTGACACATGTGTATCACGTGATGAGTGAGTTCATATAGGACACGGACCTGCGTACTCGACTGGCCATCGATACGTACGGGACGTACGACGGTTAGAAGGTAACTACTATTAGTGAGTCGAGTTAGAAGCCATAGCAGTTGCCAACTGGATAGGTTGTGGAAACATCTTGGACAGGGGCATTTGGGTGGAGGGGACAGCTACTAGCGTAGGGGCTACATTTACTTTTACACACATTTGGGAGATA
Source organism: Iris pallida (assembly GCA_029216955.1). NCBI lineage: Eukaryota > Viridiplantae > Streptophyta > Magnoliopsida > Asparagales > Iridaceae > Iris > Iris pallida. Next base: position 16,808,170 of record JANAVB010025196.1, read on the forward strand.
GTGTCTCGGATGAGCGCTACGTGTTACCCGGTCGATAGTGTCTTGGATGAGCGCTACTTGTTGGCCACTCTTTATTACTTGCTTTTGACAGCCCCTGCGTAGAATGTTGTCCTCTAAAGTGCATCTCACATAGACGGTTAGGAGATCCTGTAGAGTCATAGTTGCATATTTTACACATTCAGTTACTTGGCATGTTTTATGTACCTTATTATGACCCTCTGAGGACCTGGTGATCTCTCTAGGATTAGACGAACAGGACTATCCCGAGGAGTACGGTGCCACATTGGATCCATCATACATCGGTGACGAGGCATCTCCTGCCCATACTTAGTTTTATTCTTTATTATCTGAGACCATGTATTGGACATCTTTTTATCATCTTTCTTGTTGTTTGAGGAGGTTGGACTCCATTAGTTGAGACTATTTTTCCATAGCTATTTGGGTAGGAATGTCTACCCGACTATATTTTGATATCATCATTTATCTTATTTAGTGGACTTATTATATTCTCTGTGTTGAGCTGTGGATGAGATTTAGTTATATTATTATGGCTTATCATGTATTATTATTACAAGTTATGTACTAATACGGGGATTACCATATATTGGTGTAATCTTCGTATAAGTATAGCTGACATGTCTACGTACTTAGTCCTACGTATTTTGGGACAGGGATGTTACAGGCTGATCTCTGATGCTCGTCTTTGACCTGCTAACAAACCAAGCATCTAGCAACAAATCATGTAATCTCCATCTTCATTCTGTGCCACCAGAAATGCTGCCTTAAATTTCGGTACATCTTTGTACCCCCGGGATGGATAGAGTATATAGAACTATGTGCTACTTCCATCAACTCTTGCCAACGCTCTCCGTTTGGAACATATAAACGCTCTCCGCACCTCAATGTTCCATCCTCGTGAATCTGCAAACCTGTCTGCTCTCCCGCTTCAGTCTTCTAGAATAGTCTCCTGAATCTCGCATCTGTAGGTAAGGCTGCCTTAATCCTCTCAACTAATGAAGACCGAACCTCCAACTGTGCTAGAACACCTTCTGATCTCGGCAATATGACTTATATTCCAAGATCTTGAAGATCCTCAAGCAAATGACGTTGTGTCATCAAGAAGTAAGCTGCAGGTGTTTGCCATGAATTATAAAAGAACGGAATAATTATATCGAAGGACTGGACTTTTACTTCACAATACAAACTCGCTTGTACAAAGAAAGCTTAGGGTCGAAAACCTAGGTACAGAAATCTAAGTACAATTGTTTATTTTAGATTCTGGGGGTGACGGTAGAGGCTCGAGAAAGCGACGGCAGCTCTGCCTTACTCCTTGGACGATCGGATGCAGCCTTAGCTCCGGTAAGAAATGCTCTCAGGATGCTCGGGAAGAATCCTCTGTGCGTGCCTTTGTCTCTCTGTGCTCTCTTTTCAGGTCTCTCCCAATTTTTTGCAAGGGAATGGCACCTTGCTATTTATAGAGGTGGGGTGTGATCATTTGGGTTTACAAATGATTGCCTCCTTGAGAAGTCGACGGTTAAGGATCAATTAATCAGGACCCTTCATTCTGATTGTAGCAAATCTAGGTAATTAATGTAGATTGCATCAAATCTTTGTGGGCAATAAATGTTGATTGCCATGAATCTTTGTGATTTGTGATAGCCTGCCATGTGTCCAATTTGCTTGATTAGATTTGATCTGGGCCATTATGACGATCGCAACAAATCTGATTTTGTTAGGATTTGTTAGCACCCATAATTTTGGGGAAAATAAGACTGCCACGTGTCTCAATTGTAGCAAAGAACGCCACATATCTCAACTGGATCGTCCTGGCCGAGCCGCATATGGGAGGGTCCTCTCAGCCGTATAAAACATGCAGCCGCATGTGGATGTACAGCCGCATGGGGATGGGCAGTCGCATGGAAATAGGCAGCCGCATGCAGAGGGGCAGCCGCATGGAGATGGGCAGCCGCATGGAAATAGGCAACCGCATGCAGAGGGGCAGCCGCATGGGGATAGGCAGCCGCATGGGGACACGGACAGGCAGCCGCATACAGATGGGCAGCCGCATGGAGTGGCCTCGGGACTTGGTAGATTTTGCCAGCCGTAAGGAGATTTTCTCCTCTTTTCCATAAACACGCCATCATGTCAGTCATTATTGCGTCTTTATGTCAGAGCTGTCATGGCTATTTTTTTGTCAGAGCAGTCGTCAGGGCATTAAATGCAGCCGCATATAGAAAAAACTGTTTGAAGGCCACGTGGCTTCTTTCTGAGCCGCATGGATCTATTCGAGCTGCATGGACCCCTGAACCGCATGGACTTCTGAGCCGCAGGAGATCCTGAGCTGCATGGGGATCCTTCTGTTAGAGCCGTATAGGTCTTTCTTTATTCTTTTCCATGCTTCTACAAGACACCCTTCAAAGTTTTCAGTTTACAAAAATTGAAATACTTTGAATAAGAAACATGGACATATAAAAAATTTTCGGGCCGCATAGGATGTTCTGGCCGCATGGATGTCTCAGCCGCATGGCCTCCTCAGCCGTATGGCCATCTGAGCCGCATAGGCTGTGATAATACAGAGCGATTGTCCCAGGATGCTGAACGCCGAGCTAAGCAGCGGTTTGAACGGGGGACCTCCTTGGTGAAGAATCGTCTCCTGGAATTATGTACCGCCGAACCATAGACGGCTTTTTTCCTTCTTTTTTTGTTTTCGTTCTTTTTCTGGGACGTTGTCCCTAGAACATGTAGTACTTTCGCCTTCCAAATAAAAGAGTATGCTTTATTCTACCCTTTATTTGTACTGCTTGTTGTGCCTGTGGTATTATGGTGGTGTTTGCCCTGCTTGGGGGGGCTTGTTTGTGGACCTGTTACCCTTGGCATACCTGGGTTTTAGGTATGGATAACAAGTTTGATGGGGATACCTAGGACAGTTCCATGGTAAGGTGGTTATGGACGTTCTGGGTATCGGGAGAAATAATGCCATGGAGCAGCTGGGCTCCCGGGGCATGATGAGGAATGATGTGCATGTACTAGGAAACTTAGCACAGCATTTGTAGTCAGCAGAGGACATTTGTGGGCCTATTATCCTTGGCGTACCCTGGTTCAGGATACGGATAATAAGACGAGAGAGAAAACCAACATACTTACTCAGAGCTAATGAGGACATGGCAAGTATGGGGGTTTTACCGCGGAGTCTTCCTACTCAGAGGTAATGAGGACATGGCAGGAGTGGACTCAACGGAGGATATTTGTGGTCAACAGAGAACATTTGTGGGCCTATTATCCTTGGCATACCCTGGTTTAAGATACGGATAATAAGACGAGAGAGAAAACCAACATACTTACTCAGAGGTAATGAGGACATGGCAAATATGAGGGTTTCTTCGATGGAGCCTTCCTACTCAGAGGTAATGAGGACGTGGTAGGAGTGGGCTCCATAAAGGGGTACATAAAATGACTCAGAGGTAATGAGGACATGGAAGTTTTATGTAGAGGAGTGATTTGTTTTTGGCGGAAGTGAAACGACTCAGAGGTAACATCGACGTGGTCGTTTTGGAAATTTGTGGATCCGTTACCCTTTTTGTGCACTGAGAGTGCGGGTAGTGGATCATGAGGGAGGAGCCCTTTCAGAAGAATAAGTTCAGAGGTATGGTCATATATGACTTACTATCTAAAAGAGTGACCGGAATGTGAGTTCAGAGGCACATGCGGGTATATAACTCGATAATCTCGAATGTTTGGAGGAAAAGCGTGAGTTCAGCGGTACTGGATGGTACATAACTCAATAATCTGGGATGTTTGTGAATGTGAGTTCAGTGGTACCGGCGGGTACATAACTCAATAATCTGGGATCTGTGAGTTCAGCGGTACCGGCGGGTACATAACTCAATCATCTGGGATTTTGTGAATGTGAGTTCAGCGGTACCGACGGGTACATAACTTGACACTCTGGAATATTTGGAGAATGTCGTTTAGACATAATATTTCTTCAGGAACTTGTCGTTGACGGACAACATGAGCAAGTCTCCGTTTTGTTTTGCGAGGCGGTAAGCACCGTTGGAGAATACAGCCTCAATGATAAATGGACCTTTCCATTTTGGCTGGAATTTGCCGACGATTTTGTGAGTCATAACCATCGGCCTCTGAACTGCCAGAACGAGATCGCCCACTTGGAATTTTCTGATTTTAACCTTCTTGTTGAAGGCTCCGGAGATGCGTGCTTGGTATAGCTCGATTCGTTGCTGAGCCAAGAGGCGCTTTTCATCTAAGGCCTCCAACTCTTGTAGCCGGCGACGGTAGTTATCGTCCATCGTCAATTGGTAAGTGAGAGTGACGCAGAGCAAGGGTATTTGAGTCTCCAATGGGAGAACTGCCTCACTTCCGTACACCAGGGAGAATGGTGTGTTCCCAGTGGCCGTTCGGACTGTGGTACGGTACGTCTACAAGCATTCACCAAGCTTCTCGTTCCAGTCGTGTTTGTTGGATGATATGAACTTTTTGAGCAACTTGATAATGGTTTTGTTGAATGCTTCTGCCAACCTATTCGCTGCCGGATTGTATGGCGTCGAAGCAACATTCTAAATTCGGTGCTTGTCGCAGAACCGATAGAAGGCGTGGCTTGCGAACTGCGGACCATTATCGTGGATGATCCTTCGGGGCAGTCCAAAGCGATAGATGACGTGATACTTAAGGAAGCTGGTCACGTTTGAAGTCTTTACTTCTGCAAGCGGAACAGCTTCCGCCCATTTGGAGAAGTAATCTGTGATGGCGAGTATGAAGCGATGTCCTCGAGACGAAGGTGGAGTGATCGGACCGATGATATCCATTCCCCATGCTTCGAATGGCTAGGATGCCACTATCGGATGTAGAAATTTGGATGGTTGGTGGATGAAGTCCGCATGGACTTGGCAGGCTTTGTACTTTCTTGCATAGTCTATCGCATCTGCTACCATCGTGGGCCAGTAGTAACCCATTCGGCAAAGACGGTCTTACAATTTTAGGCCAAGCTGATGGGCCCCGCAGACACCGTCATGAGCTTCGCGTACGGCTTCTTTGGCTTCTGCGTTTGACAGACATCGAAGCAATAATCCATCATAGGATCGGCGATACAGCATTTTTGTCTCTGTATGGTAGAAGAATCTGAGAGAATGCCTTCTGATAGAAGTGGCTTCCTTTGGGTTCTCCGACAGAACGTCGTAGACTACGAAGTCAATAAATGGTTGTCTCCAGTCTGGTGTCTCGTCGATCGTTTAAGCGGCATAACTCGCCACGAATTGAACATTGTTCTTAGGACAGACCAGTTCATGGCCTATCACATCCACCGATTGATGAGCATAGTTCAGAACTGCTAGGAAAACGGCAAGACCAGCTAAGGCATCGGCTTCGATATTTTGGATTCTGGGGACGTATTCGATGAAGAACCCTTCAAATGACGAGATGATGTTGATCGCTATTTGGTGATAGGGGATCATGTCTTCATGGCGGACTTCGTATGAACCCCGGATCTGATTGACGATTAACTGTGAATCGTCGTATGCTTCAAGATATTCTACCCCCAGCTCTCTTGCAAGTTGGAGGCCAATGACTAAAGCATTGTACTCGGCCACATTGTTAGAGCAAGGTTCCGTGAGGGAGTAAGCACGATTGATCACCAGTCCGGAAGGATAAATCAGCACTACTCCGACTCCGACGACGATCTTGCCTTTGGGTCCGATCCTCGAAGCACCGTCGAAGAACATTCACCATATATCATCGTGAGAGGTCGCATGCGAGTCGGCGACCTCATCTGGGATGTCTTTGTATATTCTGGCCGACTCTGGGCCTGGGTGGGCTGCTAAAAAGTCTGCCAGAGCCTGACCTTTAACAGCCTTTTGCGGGACGAAGATCATAAGGTAGGAGGACAGTAATATTGCCCATATAGCGAGGCGAGAGCTGAGTGCCCCTAGTTTGGTCATGAGGACCCTGAGGGGGTTGACTCGTGATATTACATGTATGGTTTGCGCCATGACATAGTGTCGCATCTTTTGAATAGCGAATACCAGGGCGAGGCATTCCTTCTCCACGGCGGTATATCGGTGCTCTGGCCCGATCATCATTCGGCTGAGGTAATATATAGCTTGCTCATGGCCTGCATCGTTGTTTTGTGCTAGCAGAGCGCCGAGGGAATGCTCCATTGCTCGTTCATAGAGCAGGAAGGGTTTTTCAGCAATCGGGGCCACCAAGACTGGAGGGTTCGATAAATATTCTTTGATGTTGTCGAAGGCACGCTGGTATTCTTCATCCCATACGAATGAGACGCCCTTCTTCATGAGGTGAGTGAATGGCTGGCATCGTTCGGAGAGGTTGGGATTGAGCACCAGACCGAGTGACGACAGCTGTGGCTTCTTCGACATCTGCCAAAATTGTGCGGCAGGATCTGACCTTTCTACTCTCCTTCTTGCCACTGGGGAGTGGTACGGACTAAGTCACTTCAGGTACCAAGTCTAGATGGACCCACATGACCTCCCTTCGTGACGTGGTGAGGGGTACCAGACCAGTGGCCTGATCTCAAGGAGGTGGAAGGTTAGCAATCTTCATTGTCACCCGAGGGATGGGTACCACACCGTCTTGAGTCTCTGTCGGAGGGAAGATGCCAAACTGTACGGACACCATATTGGCTGCCACGGTTACCTCCTCGAAATCAATGGCCAGAGCCTTCGAATCGATGAGATGTTGGATGTATCGCTTTAGTTGGTAGCAGTCGTATGTAGCATGGTGGACGTAGCAGTGGTAATGGCAGTACTTTGGGTTCTCCATTTCTGCCGGACGAGGTTCCCGTCTTCGTGGAGAGAGCTGAATTCTATCTCCTTGTATGAGCATGTCCAAGATGGGCTTGACATGGCCGTCTTCGAAGAAGTAGGTCATTTGCGGCCATTACTTGTCTGCCGGTTTTGACTCAGGCTTCTGGGCTGTGTCGGCCACCATAGCCTGCTTGCCCTTGTTGTCCCGATTGTTGGAGGAGTTACCACCATTGGTGTTGCTGGTATTAGGGCGCTTGCCCTTGTCCTCTCCCTCCGAGATGTGCAATCCCAGTTGGCGAGCCTTCTTCAACCTGTCCTCGGCGCTAGTGGCACTGATGATGAACGTCTTCCAGTCCTTGAATTAACTTTCACCTATCCAGAGGCTGATTGTTGAGAGCAATCTTTTTTGGCAAATTTTAATTAAGGAGGAATCCGGATTACCAGACGGCAACTTCATGACGGTTTGGCGGAACCGCTCAATATAGTTCCTTGTCAGCTCTTTCTCCCCTTGAACGACATCTATGAGGGTGGATATTGTGATGTCCTGTCCTACTTCGTAGAACCTCTCCAAGAACATGCACTTGAAGCTGGCGAAGGAGTGGATGCAGTTGTCTGACAGGTTACGGTACCAGTCGAAGGAGACCCCTTCCAATGCCCCGATGAATAATCGTGTAAGGATGGCATCGTCATGGGGCAGATGGTCGGTGGTAACCTCAAAGTAAGTGATGTACCGACTTGCGGAGGTCTTCCCATCATATGGATTGATGTGGAATGGTTTATACTTTGGTGGGAAGGGAACATCTCTCCACGCAGCGGGATACGGTTGTCGTATCCTGAGGTCTTGGCAGTTTTCTCGGGCATGGAACATGGCCCGGAGCTCCTGGACCTCTCTTCTTGCCTCCCTGGCCTCATCCGCAGTGGTGGGAGCTGACATCTCAGGAAGATTATTGCCCGGGTTTGGTGCCGCTGAGTTCGAGTCTGCATTGACCGCGGGACCCAAGTTTGTTTGGCCAGGCGTCCCTCCTTGCAGAGTATGGAGGGCTGCTTTGATTTCGTCCACCGATTTGACCAAAGTGCGTAGTATGGCCTCCAAAGTGTCGATGCATTGGCGATCAATGGGACCATCTTATTCGTCGTTTGTCATGAATGCCGTCCTTACATGAGTAGAAGTAGAAGGGACGGTGGATGACGTACCCTCCGAATCATACCCCTGCACCGAGAAGTCATCGAGGTATGTAGGAATGTTCTCCTCTGATTCGGACTCAGAAGGAATAGTACCCCCAGCTTCCGAGTTTGCCTCGTCTTGAGAGTCGTGGACATCCTCGGGGACGTCGGGATCTGCTGTATCTAATGGGAGAGTTGTTTCCCCCGGCTCGTCTCCTTGGAACATCGGATTGTCGTAGAGGTTCGGAGGAGTGCTACCTCCAGTTCCAGCAATCCCCAGTGATGTGGATGATAAATTTCCCACTGTAGCAGATTTTGTCTTTGAACGGGTGCCTTGGAAAACTCCGGTGGTGGGCAACCGTTTAGATGACAGTTTCTTAGTCACAGTGGTTGAAATCTTCGGGCTGGAAACGTTTATCTTCTTCCCTCTCCCATCGGCGAGGATTTTCTGAGTAGAGTTGCAGGAGACGACGGAAAGTGCCTCATCCTCTGAGCATGGTTGTTGCAGTCTTTGGAAGACGGACTGTCGGTCTTCTCGTACCGTCACGTTATTGCAACAGCAGTTGACAATGACTTGGGTGCAGTGACGTCCGTGGGAGGATTCTTTGCACACCGAGGCCTCTTCTCTTTCCTTGCACTTGTGGAGGATAGCCTCACGCAAGTCAGATGGGTCCGGAACGACCATGTTTGCTCCCTGGATTTTTGGAGGCTTTTGGGAACCACTCTGTCCGTTCGAGTGGTTCTGTACAACTTCCCATCGGAGGCCCGCATAACAGTATATGGAACGCTCGGATGGTCAGAGATCGGGACAGCGGACTGAGCTCGCCAAGCTCGCGCTGCCCTAGACTTCTTCACTCTAGTGCGTGAGGGCACATAGTAGGAAGAGTCTAAGTGGTGCTGGAGAGAGTCGGACATGTTTTCTCGGGAGCATGAGAGATCAGTACCATAGGAGAGGCGATCGAAGACTGAGCCGCGTGGAGCAAACAGCATGCGGCTGGAATCAATAGTCTTCATGCGGCTGACAATCGTAGCTGCATGGGCTTTCTTCATGCTGCTGGAAGTCTCGGCCGCATAAGTCTTCTCCATGCGGCTGGAAATCTTAGCCGCATGGGTATTCTGTATTCGACTGACAGTTTTGGTCGCATGGATATCATGCATGCGGCTGGCAATCTTGGCTGTATGAGTATTCAGCCTGCGGCTAGTGCCTTTGTTCGGCTTCTTTCTGGAGCACATAGAATCACTCTTTGCCCCTGCAAGTCCAGCATCGTAGTGCTTTCCTCCGCCGGACTTGGGGACAGCATAGTCCTCTATGTCTTGAAGTGGAGCCGCATGAGAGTTGCCTTCACCATCTTGGGCAGCAGAGAGTACTCCGTCCAGAGCTTGGGAAGGAGCAAATAATTTTGGCCTCCACTCCCTGCGAGCCTTCTTTGTGCGGGATCGCTTCTGGACCGGGCCAGCGCTCCCGTCGGAGAGCATTTCTTCAAACGCCTGTTGGTCGAAGCGGACGACCATCTTCTGTTGTGTGGAGCCAAGTTTAGCTACATCCGATTGCGTTACCAACTCTTCAGCCGTGGAGAAGTTTGTCCCCAGCAGAGTCGTCATCGTGTTTGCTATGAATTATAAAAGAACAGAACAATTATATCGGAGGACTGGACTTTTACTTCATAATACAAACTCGCTTGTACAAAGAAAGCCTAGGGACAAAAATCTAGGTACAGCAATCTAAGTACAATTGTTTATTTTAGATTCTGGGGGGTGACGGTAGAGGCTCGGGAAAGCGATGTCATCTCTGCCTTACTCCTTGGACGATCGGATGCAGCCTTGGCTCCGGTGAAGAAATACTCTCAGGATGCTCGGGAAGAATCCTCTGTGTGCGCCTTGTCTCTATGTGCTCTCTTTTCAGGTCTCTCCCGGTTTTTTACAAGGGAATGGCACCTTGCTATTTATAGAGGTGGGGTGTAATCATTAGGGTTTACAAATGATTGCCTCCTTGAGAAGTCGACGGTTAAGGATCAATTAATCTAGACCCTTCATTCTGACTGTAGCAAATCTAGGTAATTAATGTAGATTGCATCAAATCTCTGTGGACAATAAATGTTGATTGCCATGAATCTTCGTGATTTGTGATAGCCTGCCATGTGTCCAATTTGCTTGATTTGATTTGATCTGGGCCATTATGACGATCGCAACAAATCTGATTTTGTTAGGATTTGTTAGCACCCATAATTTCGGGAAAGATAAGACTGCCACGTGTCTCAATTGTAGCGAAGAATGCCACGTGTCTCAACTGGATTGTCCTGGCCGAGCCGCATATGGGAGGGTCCTCTCAGCCGCATGAAACATGCAGCCATATGTGGATGTACAGCCGCATGGGGATGGGCAGCCACATGGAAATAGGCAGCCGCATGCAGAGGGGCAGCCGCATGGAGATGGGCAGCCGCATGGAAATAGGCAGCCACATGCAGAAGGGCAGCCGCATGTGGATAGGCAGCCGCATGCAGATGGGGAGCCGCATGGGGACACGGACAGGCAGCCGCATACAGATGGGCAGCCGCATGGAGTGGCCTCGGGACTTGGTGGATTTTGCCAGCCGTAAGGAGATTTTCTTCTATTTTCCATAAACATGCCATCATGTCAGTCATTATTGCGTCTTTATGTCAGAGCTGTCATGGCTGTTTTTTTTGTCAGAACAGTCGTCAGGGCATTAAATGCAGCCGCATGTAGAGAAGAACTGTTTGAAGGCCACGTGGCTTCTTTCTGAGCCGCATGGATCTATTCGAGCCGTATGGACCCCTGAACCGCATGGACGTCTGAGCCGCATGGAGATCCTGAGCCGCATGGGGATCCTTCTGTTGGAGCCGCATCGGTCTTTCTTTATTCTTTTCCATGCTTCTACAGCAGGCCTTCTGCTCAAGGCGTCTGCAACTACATTTGCCTTCCCCGGATGATACTGTAGCTCAATGTCGAAGTCTTTCAACAGCTACAACCAACGCCTTTGTCTCATATTCAACTTCTTTTGAGTAAAGACGTACTTCAAACTCTTGTGATCTGTGTATATCTCCACTCGCTCGCCATATAGATAGTGCCTCCAGAGCTTTAGCGCAAATATGACTATAGCCAACTCTAGATCATGCGTCGGATAATTCTTCTCGTGAGCCCTCAACTTTCTCGACGTATAAGCAACTACCTTACCCTGCTGCATCAAGACACATCCCAATCCACTGCCGGATGCGTCGCTATATACCACAAATCCTTATGACCCTGAAGGAAGAGTCAAGACTGGTGCTGTCGTCAAACGCTTCTTCAGCTCATCAAAAGCTGTTTGATACTCTGTCGTCCATGTGAACTCCTTCTCCTTACGTGTCAACCATGTCATAGGCTCAACAATCCTCGAGAAATTCTCTCCGAACCTCCGATAGTATCCGGCAAGTCCGAGAAAACTCCTCACCTCTGAAACTGATGTAGGCACTGGCCATGCCGCAACGGCCTCTATCTTCTCCGGATCAACTGAAAGTCCCTCTTCAGAAATAATGTGGCCCAGAAATGAGACATTGTCTAAGCAAAAGTCACACTTACTGGGCTTGGCATACAGCTTCTCTCAATACTCCCAACACAACTCGAAGAAGCTCTTCTTGCTCCTCATGGTTCTTAGAGTATACCAGTATATCATCAATGAATATCACTACAACTAGGTACTGGTGAAATACTTTATTCATCAAATTCATGAACACTGCTGGCGCATTGGTTAGACCAAATGGCATGACCAAAAATTCATAGTATCCATACCTCGTCCGAAAAGCTGTCTTCTGAATAGCTTCCTTCCGCACTCTGATCTGATGGTATTCGGACCTGAGGTCGATCTTGGAAAACACTCGTGCCCCACTAAGTTGATCGAAAGGTTATCGATACACGGTAATGGATATTTATTCTTAATTGTTACCTCGTTCAATTTCCTGTAGTCGATGCATAAGCGCACAGTTCCGTCTTTTTTTGGCACAATTAAGACAGGCGCTCCCCATGGAGAAGCACTAGATCGAATAAAGCCTTTGTCCAGCAATTCATCTATCTGGGCCTTCAACTCTTCTACTTCTTTTGGTGCCAACCGGTACATATGAGAAGAAATCGGCTCCGCTCCTGGAACCAACTCTATAGTGAATTCGATCTCTCTGTCGGATGGAAAGCCAGAAAGGTCTTCTGGGAACACATCTTCAAACTCTAATATAATTCTCAGCAATGCTGGCTCCTCCACTGCTATGTGGGCCTTTAGAGTGGGATGGATACCCTGCTCTGTCGCCCTCGAAGAAACTCAAACTCCGGAAGACCTGGGGGTCTAAAAATCATACTATCTCGAAGACAATCTATTTAAATATTAGGAAAGCACGATACCGAAACAATAAAATGAGGGTCGCTAAGGGGATACTATATGTCTATCTATTAAGTACGAGCATTGGTTTTTCAGAATAAGCGGAGATAAAAAAACAATAAAGAGTTCATGTGAGATGTGGTCAAATACAAATACGGGGTTCAAAGGCGATTGAATAATTCAAAAAAAGATAGTTGTAAGGTAGTTGTGGATGAGATCCTAGAGAGCAAGTGTATTTGTTAACTATATCTCAATCCACGTAAAATAATCATAAGAAGAGCGAACCAAGTGCGTTAGGTTGATCAGACCATAATGCACCAGTTCTGATTAAACAATATTTTAGTGGGTGCACCCAAATAAATATGTCTTGAACAAGCTTGATAAAAGAAATAAGCTTGCAAAGCTAGGCTATAATAGCAGTATCAGTCAAGATAGTCAAAAATATAAGTATGTGAGAAATAGTTTAAGTTCTCAAAATCTAAAACTCACCTGGTGTTTGGGCCTCTACCGTTGTCCTACTGTTTTATCTAAGGCTTTGACCTGCCAAATGTGTTATGGACCTCTAGATAACCTATTAATGTCAAGGCAATGGGATGCTAGGTTGTGAGGCATACTACCTAACTTACAAGAGTTCCACTAGTAGTGTAATTGAATCAATGGAGCGGACAATTCATCTTCCTAGCCTTTATTGAGAAATAAGATTCACGGTAGAAAAAGGAATCAAGCAAGATGCAGCTCAAATCAGTCAAACGAGAGTTCGAAAATGGAATCAAGGAAGGAGATCAAGTATGTGGATAAGATCCTAAATTCTAATCCTATATGCAAGCTTGCTTGGTACAGTCATGTAACCAAGACGATTTAACGAATGACCTGCATGGGCCACCGCAAAAACATGTCACGCCCCAGTCCCAAAATCCATAAGGACTAGAACACGTGGCATGCCAGCAGACACATTCCATAGGTATACCTAATTTAATGGACCAATAGAAGGTATCTTAAGCTGTAAAATAATCTCATGGCAGGCACAATCTATACTCATCCACAGAACAAGAATCACAGAATAAGAAAGCATATCGTGCTGAAATAAAGGAATATAAAACTGTTAAAAAGAAGTATAAAATTACATAGAAAAATCCATGGGTACAAGTCTCAGTCAAATAAATAATCGCTACAATGTCTCAGATGAAAGTATAAAAATATCTACTACAATGTCTCAGCTCTGTCATAAAATAAAGTAAAGAAGTAAATGTCCACCAGGTGCTACTCTGGATCAACCTCGTCATCCACGGCTGGTGCAAAGGTAGAATAAACTCCCAGCCCGTACTCCTCCGGAAGGACCTCGTCAGCTAAACTAGAAAAGAACCAAGTCCTCAGGGGACATAACAAGGCACATAATATACAAGCTAAAGTACATTAAGTAAATGGGATATCGGGATATCTAACTAAACTAACGTGACGCTTTGAGGACAAAGTTCACAAGCGCAAACATCTCCAAAATAAATGACATCCGGGTCAGGCATACATATAGCCGTAGCTCTGTAA
>JANAVB010025196.1:16827014-16851011 GCA_029216955.1 Iris pallida
ATTAAAATAAATTCTAAAAATTCACAAATGACCAAAATACTCTTAATCTAAAATGTGGTAGTGACATTAATATCTCTAAAGACATTTATGGTTAGTTAATAACTAAGTCAGCTAGTCTACCCGTAACTCGTTCGGAACATAGTTAATTACTCATAATTGATAAAATAACCAAAAATATATTTTAAACAAAAATAAAATACTTTATTTCACAAAATAATATCAGAGGTACAAGGGTAAAGTTATACTACAAGTTTGGGACATTCTAGGTCAGCAGGTTACCCGAAATTAGCTAATTTTGACCTATAATTTTTTCGACCAGAATTGAGTTGCTAAATTCATTAAAAAATACTTAAAAATCCTAATTTATGTATATGAACACACATAAAATTCAGTTTCGAGAATAGGCATCAATAACTCATAGTTTCTTCACAATGGGGTTAATTTGATCCTACCGAAACATGAATATTACGCATATAATTCATAAAACCTTTATGGATGATTATACATAACAAAATTCATCAAAATATGATTTTTACATATTTAATAACATATATTCTATAGAATTTTAGTAAAAATTTTAGATGAAAAGATTAGGGTTTCTTACCAAAGATCCTTGCTAAAGAGGTGGTGACGACTTCTCTTCGCCAAAGCTCCAACCTTTCTCGCTATTCTCGCTTGCTAATCCTCTCTTGGTGAGTATGAAAGGGTTGTCAATGGCTATAGATGGTTGGATGGTGAAGATGGAGTTTTTTTTAGGTTTGTTTTGAGGGGTTGGGTGGATGTATGGTAGAGGAGATGAGTTTTTGTGAAGGATTAAGAGATGTGCAATGGAGGAGATGATGTAAGGAGGCTATGGGGGAAAGAGTGATTCCGAAAATAGGGAGAGGGAGAGGAGTGGTCGACAATGGGGAGGGATAGAAAGGAAGAATTAAGTTAGGGTTAGGGTTTGGGCCAAGTTGGTGTACATATATGGGCTTTATTAGGTTGCATGCATGAAAAGGAGTGGGAGTCCTATTCCTATGAGGGTTTAGCCATGGGGGAGGGTTTGTCTTGGCCGAATACACCATGGTGGGGGTCCACTTGGCATGATTTTGTTATTTGGTGAGTTGGCTAATTGATTTGATTGAGGATTTAAAAGGACTTTCCTAATATAGAACTAATTAATTCTATCTATGTAATTACAATCCAAAATCTGAATTAAATACAAAATATATGTAATTATTAATATTTATTAATGCCCAACATGCCTACATAGGGTTGGGTTTGACTTGGAAGAGGTTTGGGAAGGTTTGGTGCAACCGGGTCTCCTAAAAGTCATAAAGGCTCTCTTAACTAATTAATTAAATAAAATACGACTTGTGCCATGATTTGAATGGTTAACATGCAAGAGACTGCCGTATGACCATGGCATTCCTAACATGACTAGCATGCTAGTTAAAGCACCCAACAATGCAAGGCATGCCATACTTTCTAGTCGTCTTGCATATTCAAACTCAACCATGACTCTAGTCCTTTTATATATTAAAATAAGATAACAATAAATTAGAATTTAATAAAAACCTAAATTAAATAAATTCAAATATCTTTAAATTTGAGGGGTTTTACAACTCTGGCCTGAAATTTCATGCTTCTACAGCAGCCACAAATAATTGTTGGAATAACCTTCTAGCAACTAATAAAAGATGAGTCTGATTAATCATTTGTTGGATAATGTATGCCAAAAATTCTCGAATCGCAACGGACTACCGTTTCTTTGACTCATTTTCTGGTGATTGCTTTAACTTAATACCTTCCTCCTATCCATATTCGCCTATTGGAAATAATAGTAGATACTGTAATGGCAAATAAAGCTTGTTAAGATGGAAACATGTTGTAACAAACCCGATTGGGTTTCAACAATAACGTCTCTTTCAGCATCTGCTGCATCAAAGTCACCAACAATTAGAGCAGCAACTTCAGATGTAAAACCCCTAAATTTTTTACTATTTTTTATTTTTGGTACTGATTTAAATTTTGTATTGTACGTCACGTAGTCGTATTTTACGTCGCGCATGAAATTTATTTTTCGAAATTGCTCGACGAGTGCGATTATGTGCGAGCGTACATTTTTGAAAATATTTATTTTTCTATTTTTAAAGTTTCAAAATAATATACATAATAATTATTTTGTTGTCGTTCCAAAATTTTCAAGTTTGTTATTTTATTTATAAAGTTTTCATTTCTCAAAATTATTAATAATAAATAATATTTTTATTGTATGCTAGAAAAGCATAATTATGAGAACCTCACTTTGTGCCTACATATATTTCGTCTATTTTAAATAAAAATGTAATTTCGAGAATTATTAATACTATATTATTATTCAAAAAGATATTTAAAAATATTAATGTAATTTTCAAAATTAATTATTATAGTATTTTTGGAAAACATATTTTGAAATATTTGTGACAATTTAAATTTGATTTGATCCTATGGATACATTAAAATATATTAAGTTAATATCTATAATTGGAATTTGATTTATTGATTGATTTTAAACTAAGAGAATTAAATTAGATTTAATTGGATTTGATTTGAGATTTGATTGTTGAATTATTTAAATTAAGTATTGGAATTATCTATTTTGGGGTTTAAATTATTCCTAATCCTATCCAAAGTGGGAATTTCCACATCCTATAAATATAGGCAGGTACTCCTCCACATTATTCATCTTCCACAAAATTTCTCCACAAATAATTCTATTCTAGTGCGTGCCCCGTGTCCGTGTTCCCCGTCCAAGTTCTTATTCCACTATTTTTACAGATACATTGTTCCACCATCTTCGTGTCGACAACCCCGACACGATACAAACCAAATTCCTAGCAAACCAAAACCCTCCACCATTTCCGTCACCGTCAACACCAGCCGACCTTCACCCCCGATACAACCCTACTGCCACCACCACCCAGGCCAACTCCGGCCGACCCATGTATCCACAACTCCCATCCCGGCCATGCCCTATGCCGAATCCGTCACCCCCGTGCCATCACCCCTGTCGCCCCGCCGCTACCACCGTCTCCGACACACCAGACCCACCGCCACACGACAGCCAGCCACCGGCCAACTCCGGCCGAGACGACCACAACAACCACCGCTACTGCCAGCACCGCCCGTCTTCTCCCTCATCCCAGCCAAACCCGGACCTCCCCCGACCTGTCCGGCCATACGCCGTGTCCCAAATCCAAACAAAAATATAACCCTTACCTCACCGGAACCGTCGTCCACCCTCGAGAACCCGATCCCGCCGATCGAGCCACTCCGCCGTACCGCTTCTTCCCTTCCCGACCGCCACCGTGGGCGCCACCGCCATTGAAACCCGGCCGACCTTCTCTCGCATCCCTCGCCGCGAGCCCAGCGCTCCACCACCAGAAACCCTCCTCTCCCGTCGAGATCCGCCGAGAACCCACGGCGCCACCCCCAGAACTTCCGCCCCGCTCTTCCTCCTCGTCGAGTCGATCCCTCCGCCGGCGCCGCCAACCGGTCGAAACCGCCGTTCTCCACCCTCTCTTCCCCGCTATCCGCCGCGACCAGCGGCAGCGCCGGCGAAGCCCCGCCTTCTCCCCCTCCCCTTCTTCTCTCCCTCTCGCTCTCTCGCCTCTGGTTTTTTTTTTTTTCCTTTTCTTTTCTTCTGTGGATTTGGGAACTCAAGTCTTCCGAGTGAAGACAACCCAGAGCTGGGTTATTTTTTTTGTTTGTTGGTTTATTTTATTTTTATTAAATTATTTTTTCTCTTTCTGTGTGGTAGCCTTATGAAGTTTATTATTACCATTATTATCATTCTGTTATTGGTTTTCTTAATTCAGTTTTATCATTATTATTATTATTATTATTATATTATTATCATTATTATTATTATTGTTTTTGTAACTGTTATTGTTTAATTATTATATAATTATTATAAGTATTATATTACTATTATTATTAAGATAAGGTATATATGTTATTATTATTATTATTATTATATTCTTATTTTTGCAGTCTTTTAACAGCTGTGCTGTTTATCATTAGTAATATTTTAATATTTTGTTATTGTTATTTCATTATTATAATTAATGTTATCATTATTATTATATTATTGTCAGTATTATTATTATTATTATTATTATTATACTATTTAGTATTTATTTATTATTATTTTCACTGGTTTTACTGATAAACATCGTATTTGTTATATATAATATATATTATAATATCTCATTATATTATTGTCTTTTCGTGGTATTCTAAAATTTTGATTTAAAAATATTATGTATTTTCTTTATTTTTCAAATATAGTTTTGGCTTAAAAATTTTATTTTGACAAGTTAGGATTTTGGGTCTAAAATGATTTTACTCATCTAAAATATTTTAGTTTTCTAATATTATAATATTTCCAAAAAGTTATATATATTTTATTTATATGAATTCCTAAAGATATATATTTTATTTAGCAATATCCTTCGATCGTCTTTCTATCAATAATTATCCCATTATTCCTATTCCCTCGCCAATTCAAGTCTACCTTGTGTCCATCCTAACTAAATTCGACCCTTCTGGACCCAATGGAACTGTCCGTGTCATCAACAGAGGTCCCCTTGTGTAGTTGTTACACCAAAGTTGCAGATCGTGCTACCTTGATCATCGCAGCACACCAGGCACCCTACCAGGCAAGACACCTTGCCATAGCTGTTTAATTATTTTAGCTCATATTTCATGCATGTTTATTATTTTCTTTATGCAAAATAAACTGTGATACATGGCATAACTGTTAGAACTTAATGTTCGTTTATTTTCCTGTTTGTATTTTCTCATATAAACCTAGATTTAAGGGACCACCTTGTGTGTTGCATTCATTGGCCTTGACACGTTGTAACACAAGGTTGTGTGTCGCATGTAGAACACGGAAGTGCGTGATTGGCTGGCCACCAGTACGTACAAGCCGTGCGATAGAAATAACCGCTAATAGGTTGCATGTTAGTTTGACTTAGCGGTTATAGGTTTGTGTTGTGGATACAACACAGTGGCATTGGGGGGAAGGACAATTCCTTAGCGTATGGGCTTCGATGCACTTCCCTTGTGACCCGGACTCTCCGCTGGAGATACGGGGTTGATGACCCATGATTACTGACGGCCACTGACGATTCTGCGGAACGTCATGCTCTTCCTGATGGGGCCTCTGGTGCCCAAAGGGGGACTATGCCGATCCTATTCAGCCAGGGCCCATACGTAGGAAGGATTGTTCTTAACTACATTTCACTTAGAACGGTAGACTACCCTATCCGTTAGGTACGAGTACTTTTGGTTTGGGTACTTGTATCTGACCGTGGCTTGGGACAATAACTTGTCGCGGACTAGTTTGTCACATCTTATCCTTGTTTGGTTGTAGGTGTGACTTACTATTTCGATGAGAAGGTATTGAACCTTGTTGGGGTTCGGATACCATATTGGATTCATGGCATGGAAAGATACGTCGCCGTAAATTAGTTTACCATCTCCTGTCCTTGTTTGGTTGGGAGGATGGTATGCTCGCTCAGTAGGTGCGTATTGGACCATGTTATAAATTCGATTGACTTATTTATTGAGCAATATTTATTCAGTTTATATGGCATGCTATTATGTGTCTTGTTACGTCCCTCTGAGGACCTGGTTGTCTTGCCAGGTGTGTGCTATTGTCTTTCGCAGGTGCTTTAGCTCTAGCCGTGATCTTCGCTATTTCTTCGAAGATGATTGCATTTGGATCGTCTTCGCTTCGCTCGCCGCTCATTTCATTTTCTATGTACTTTTCCTTATTTTGTTGGTAGTGGATTTGTCTCCGTCCAACATATTGTATCAAGACAAATTTATAGTTGATTATGATACATTTTATTCTTGTGGATGAGATTAGTTATGGTTCTACTGCATTTTACAGCTTATGTATTTATACGAGGCTTCCATATATTGGAGTATACTTCGTATGAATACAGCTGGCATGTCTACGTTCCTAGTCCTACGTATTTTGGGATTGGGGCGTTACATGTTTTTGTGGTGGCCCATGCAGGTCTAGATAAATTGTTTGGTTACTTTACCGTACCAAACAAGCCTGCGTATAGGATTAGAAGTTTAGGATCTCATCCATATACTTGACCACTTTCCTTGATTTTATCTACCGTTTGACTTATCAATTGCATCTTGCTTGCTTCCTTCCATCCCTATTCTTATTTTCCCTTCGTGCTTGCTAGAGACTGACCCTACTAGTTAGTTATCCCAAAACACCATTAGTTTAATTCTTTAAGTTGGGTAGAATACCTTATGACTTAGCAACTCCTTTGACCTAGTAACCTATATTAGCAAGCTTATTTAGATCCTAGAATCTAGAGGACCTACCCGTCTAGCCAACCAAGGACTTGGACAAGAAGACTATAGGACAACTGTATGACTTAGAATCATTCTGCCTTTTTAATCTAAATATCTCGTGCCTATGATTTACCATTTTGACTAATGATGCTAATGTAGCCTAGTTTTTGCAAGCTTGTTCCTTATCGAGCTTGTTCAAGACATATATTATTTGGGTCGACCCACTTAACATATTGTCTAATCAGAACCGGTGCATGATGGTCTGATCAACCAAGTGCATTTTGGTTCGCTTTGTCTATTATTCTACGTGGATGGGGACATAGTTAAACTTGCCCTCTAGAGTCCCATCCGCGACTGCCTTGACAATTCCTTTGAAATTATTCGGTCGTCTTTGAATCACGTATTTCGTATTCGATAACGTCTCCTTCGAACTCTTGATTGCTTTCGCCTTCACCTATTTAAGAAGGACGAATGTGCTGTACTTGAAGTTCCCCTAGCTATCCTATCTCTTGTGACATTAACACTCAATGTGCCTATCTCTTGTCCTAAACTACTCGTCCTTCTCTCAACCCTGTCAAGACCCTTGAATCGCTAATTAAAGCGAATCTATTTCGTTCTCTTAATCGTAACCCTCAACCATTACCCGTGACCATACCGTATTTCTGCGATCTAGATCGCGATTTTTTCTTACGACATGATTTTGTGAAAGCATTGTCATCATTGGATCCCCATTGATACCCCCTTGTCCTCTCACCCCCTCCTAATTCTTAATTTCGATGATGAAATTCTTTTAAGTTGGGTAGGATGTAAAACTCCTAAATTTCTACTATTTTTTTTATTTTTGGTACTGATTTAAATTTTGTATTGTACGTCACGTAGTCGTATTTTACGTCGCGCATGAAATTTTATTTTTCGAAATTGCTCGACGAGTGCGATTATGTGCGAGCGTACATATTTTTGAAAATATTATTTTCTATTTTTAAAGTTTCAAAATAATATACATAATAATTATTTTGTTGTCGTTCCAAAATTTTCAAGTTTATTATTTTATTTATAAAGTTTTCATTTCTCAAAATTATTAATAATAAATAATATTTTATTGTATGCTAGAAAAGCATAATTATGAGAACCTCATTTTGTGCCTACATATATATTTCGTCTATTTTAAATAAAAATGTAATTTCGAGAATTATTAATACTAATATATTATTCAAAAAGATATTTAAAAATATTAATGTAATTTTCAAAATTAATTATTATAGTATTTTTGGAAAACATATTTTTGAATATTTGTGACAATTTAAATTTGATTTGATCCTATGGATACATTAAAATATATTAAGTTAATATCTATAATTGGAATTTGATTTATTGATTGATTTTAAACTAAGAGAATTAAATTAGATTTAATTGGATTTGATTTGAGATTTGATTTGTTGAATTATTTAAATTAAGTATTGGAATTATCTATTTTGGGGTTTAAATTATTCCTAATCCTATCCAAAGTGGGAATTTCCACATCCTATAAATATAGGCAGGTACTCCTCCACATTATTCATCTCCCACAAAATTTCTCCACAAATAATTCTATTCTAGTGCGTGCCCCGTGTCCGTGTTCCCCGTCCAAGTTCTTATTCCACTATTTTTACAGATACATTGTTCCACCATCTTCGTGTCGACAACTCCGACACGATACAAACCAAATTCCTAGCAAACCAAAACCCTCCACCATTCCCGTCACCGTCAACACCAGCCCGACCTTCACCCCCGATACAACCCTACTGCCACCACCACCCAGGCCAACTCCGGCCGACCCATGTATCCACAACTCCCATCCCGGCCATGCCCTATGCCGAATCCGTCACCCCCGTGCCATCACCCCTGTCGCCCCGCCGCTACCACCGTCTCCGCGACCACCAGACCACCGCCACACGACAGCCAGCCACCGGCCAACTCCGGCCGAGACGACACAACAACCACCGCTACTGCCAGCACCGCCCGTCTTCTCCCTCATCCCAGCCAAACCCGGACCTCCCCCGACCTGGCCATACGCCGTGTCCCAAATCCAAACAAAAATATAACCCTTACCTCGTCAGAACCGTCGTCCACCCTCGAGAAACCCGATCCCGCCGATCGAGCCACTCCGCCGCACCGCTTCTTCCCTTCCCGACCGCCACCGTGGGCGCCACCGCCATTGAAACCCAGCCGACTTCTCCCGCATCCCCTCGCCGCGAGCCCAGCGCTCCACCACCAGAAACCCCTCCTCTCCCGTCGAGATCCGCCGAGAACCCACGGCGCCACCCCAGAACTTCCGCCCCGCTCTTCCTCCTCGTCGAGTCGATCCCTCCGCTGGCGCCGCCAACCGGTCGAAACCGCCGTTCTCCACCCTCTCTTCCCGCTCATCCGCCCGCGACCAGCGGCAGCGCCCGGCGAAGCCCCGCTTCTCCCCTCTCCCTCCTTCTTCTCTCCTCGCTCTCTCTCGCCTCTGTTTTTTTTTTTTTTTTCCTTTTTCTTCTGTGGATTTGGGTACTCAAGTCTTCCGAGTGAAGACAACCCAGAGCTGGGTTATTTTTTTTTGTTTGTTGGTTTATTTTATTTTTATTAATTATTTTTTTTTCTCTTTCTGTGTGGTAGCCTTATGAAGTTTATTATTACCATTATTATCATTCTGTTATTGGTTTTCTTAATTCAGTTTATCATTATTATATTATTATTATATATTATTATTATTATTTTATTATTGTTTTTGTAACTGTTATTGTTTAATTATTATAATTATTATAAGTATTAATTACTATTATTATTAAGATAAGGTATATATGTTTATTATTATTATTATATTCTTATTTTTGCAGTCTTTTAACAGCTGTGTGTTTATCATTAGTAATATTTTAATATTTTGGTTATTGTTATTTCATTATTATATAATGTTATCATTATTATTAATATTATTGTCAGTATTATTATTTATATTATTATTATTATTATTTATTATTATTATTATTATATATTATTATTATTATTACTATTTAGTATTTATTTATTATTATTTTCACTGGTTTACTGATATCAACATCGTATTTGTTATTAATCAATATATTATAATATCTCAATTATATATGTCTTTTGTGGTATTCTAAAATTTTGATTTAAAAATTATTATAGTTTCTATTTATTTTTCAAATATAGTTTTGGCTTAAAATTTTATTTTGACAAGTTAGGATTTTGGGTCTAAAATGATTTTACTCATCTAAAATATTTAGTTTTCTAATATTATAAATATTTCCAAAAAGTTATATATATTTTATTTATATGAATTCCTAAAAGATATATATTTTATTTAGCAATTCGATCGTCTTTCTATCAATAATTATCCCATTATTCCTATTCCCTCGCCAATTCAAGTCTACCTTGTGTCCACCCTAACTAAATTCGACCCTTCGGACCCAATGGAACTGTCGTGTCATCAACAGAGGTCCCCTTGTGTAGTTGTTACACCAAAGTTGCAGATCGTGCTACCTTGATCATCGCAGCACACCAGGCACCCTACCAGGTAAGACACCTTGCCATTAGCTGTTTAATTATTTTAGCTCATATTTCATGCATGTTTATTATTTTCTTTATGCAAAATAAACTGTGATACATGGCATAATGTTAGAACTTAATGTTCGTTTATTTTCCTGCTATGTATTATTTTCTCACATTAAACCTAGATTTAAGGGACCACCTTGTGTGTTGCATTCATTGGCCTTGACACGTTGTAACACAAGGTTGTGGGTCGCATGTAGAACACGAAAGTGCATAATTGGTGGCACCAGTAGTACAAGTCGTGCGATAGAAATAACCGCTAATAGTGGTGCATGTTAGTTTGACTTAGCGGTTATAGTGGTTTGTGTGTGGATACAAACAGTAGGCATTGGGCGGGAGGACAATTCCTTAGCGTATGGGCTTCGATGCACTTCCCTTGTGACCCGGACTCTCCGCTGGAGATACGGGGTGATGACCCATGATTACTGACGGCCATGACGATTCTGCGGAACGTCATGCTTCCTGATGGGGCCTCTGGTGTCCAAAGGGGGACTACGCCGATCCTATTCAGCCAGGGCCCATGCGTAGGAAGGATTGTTCTTAACTACATTTCACTTAGAACGGTAGGCTACCCTATCCGTTAGGTACGAGTACTTTTGGTTTGGGTACTTGTATCTGACCGTGGCTTGGGACAATACTTGTCGCGGACTAGTTTGTCACATCTTGTCCTTTTTGGTTGTAGGTGACTTACTATTTCGATGAGAAGGTATTGAACCTTGTTGGGGTCCGGATACCATATTGGATTCATGGCATGGAAAGATACGTCGCCGCGTGAATTAGTTTACCATCTCCTGTCCTTGTTGGTTGGAGGGATGTATGCTCGTTCAGTAGGTACGTATTGGACCATGTTATAAATTCGATTGACTTATTTATTGAGCAATTTATTCAGTTATATGGCATGCTATTATGTGTCTTGTTACGTCCCTCTGAGGACCTGGTTGTCTTGCCAGGTGTGTGCTATTGTCTTTCGCAGGTGCTTTAGCTCTAGCCGTGATCTCGCTATTTCTTCGAGGATGATTGCATTTGGATCGTCTTCGCTTCGCTCGCCACTCATTTCATTTTCTATGTATTTTCCTTATTTGTTGGTAGTGGATTTGTCTCCGCCCAACATATTGTATCAAGACAAATTTATAGTTGATTATATGATATTTTATTCTTGTGGATGAGATTAGTTATGGTTCTACTGCATTTTACAGCTTATGTATTTATACGAGGCTTCCATATATTGGAGTATACTTCGTATGAATACAGCTGGCATGTCTACGTTCCTAGTCCTACGTATTTTGGGATTGGGGGTTACATCAGATACATTAGGAAGATTGTGAGTTTAGCATCGTGCCTCTTTTTCCAATCAGTCTCCGCTTCACATTAGCAAATTCATTTTCAACTATTTATCACGAACCATTCTATATATTTTGACATGGATTACACGAATTCAATGTTTTTTTAAATCCTAACAATTGATCTCTCAAGGTAGAAGAATCTCTTTCCATCCTGTATCAAAGAAAATATTAATTATGTGAACCACAATTTTTTTTAGTAATTTTAGTACTAGGTGTAAAAGAAATATAGTATTGTATACCCATAACAGACATTCAATTGCTTATTTCATTCTCCATATCATATAGTACAATTGGGAAAATTTTGGCGTAGATCTAGAAATTGGAAGTAAGCTACCGATCTGATGGTAGTTGTCCCCGCTCATGACAAACATAGGGGGACCATTACCATCGTTTACTAAATTAACAACTTGACCGCCCATTGAAGTAAAGAAAACATCATGTTGAATGTCCGAATATTTTTTAAATTTTTTACTTCTACCATCGTCACCAAAAAATAACTGTTGAATCAATAACGGTGGATCTTCATAATGAGCAAGTTGAATTTTGCCTTGCAAGTAACATAGAGAAAATTTTGGGACATTTGCACTTCTATGTTTTTTATCCCTTCACCATACTACATCATTGCCCCACAATCTTGACAAATCCAAGACGGATCTCCTATTTTAAAATAATCTGTAAAATAGTATAATTATGACTTTGCACGACTTTTGATTTGACAATGAAGAAAACTTATTGCAAAAATGTTAACAATACCTGCTTGACCTGCCCATCAATATGATGACTTGGATCACTATCAGCATCATTTTGAAGGATCGATGTTGAATATTAGCAGTTGTTATTGTATTCGATAATTAAGTGATGATAGTTTCAGTAATAAAAGATTAAATACTTTTGAAACACTAAAATTGAATAAATAATTAAAGAATAACTTCTTGACATTTACTTTATAAGATGAAGAAATTGTATATCTATCGAAGCAATGCTCAAAATGCTGTTATTAGAAGTATGGTTTCTTGCAGCAATGTTGACGCAATGTCATTTCTATGAAAACAATCTTTGAGATTTTTTTACATTGGATAAGCCACTCGATAAACAACTTGTTTTTGCTGCATAATACATATAAATTTAAATAATTAAAACAACATTAGGTTATTAATAAATAAAATTTTTAACAATCATAAATGAGTGTTTAATTATGTTAATTAGCTTATAATATACCATTGGTTATATCCCTCAAAGGAGTCCTGCTAAGAGTTTGGGGTGGGATTATATTTAGTCTGTTATTTTAAACTGCATCCGTATCCAAAGCAATATCAATTGATACTCCTGAAAATAGAAGCCTAAAAATGACATCATACGTATACCAAACTGAGCATTGTTCTGAAACACTGAAATTGAATAAATAATTAAAGAACACCTTCTTGACAGTTACTTATAAGATAAAAAAAATTGTATACCTGTCGAAGCATCATGCTCAAAATGAATGTTATCAGAAGTATGATTTTCTGTAGCAATGTTGACGCAATGTCATTTCTATTGAAAATAAACCTTCAAGATTTCTTTACATTGGCTAAGCTACTCGAAAAATAACTTGATTTTGTCTGTATAAAACATAAATTAAAATAGTAAAACAATATTAGATTTATTAATAAATAAATAGTGTTCTCAATCATAAGTGAGTGCATAATTATGATATTAGCTTATAATATACCGTTGGTTATATCCCTCAAAGGAGTCATGCTAAGAGTTTGTGTGGGTAACATTTAGTCTGCAATTTTGAATTGCATCCATATCCAAAGCAATATCAATTGATGCTCCTGGAAACAAAAGGATAAAAATGATATCATAAATTAGGTATAGTCGTTATAAACAGTACTACTTAATACTTTAATATAAGTTATTTTCATTATACCTAAACTTAATTAAGGTGTTGACATCCCAGTAATATCTTTAATTGCACCAGGTATCCCTAAGTTGGGATTATATGGAGTACCATTTACATTTTCATCATTTGAGTGAAATTTTTTTGCTTGTTCGTGGACAAAATCCATCATGCAGTTGAAATTTTTCGGGACCAAATATAAACTTCTTGAGGAGCCACTCGCATGTGCAGTTTCATCACTCAGATTGCAGTAAAGTTCAGGTTGTTTCTTTTTTTATAGCACCTGCGGTTTAGTTATAATTAACATAAGATTTATATGAAAATAATATGTGAAGATCGATACATAACTTTAGCATGGATGTCATCCGTTTTGACAAATAAAGAAACGTTGTTGCACACATGCCTAAGTTCATAATTTAAATATTAGGTAGTGGTTAGAATGAAAGTGTCTGCACATTAAATAAAGTGATTACATTGGTAGTTTGTTAATGGAAGTTACAAAAAACTATTCTTGATAGTAGTATAATTTGTATATGTAATAGATGAAACCTACCACTATTTAACTACGTAAAGTAAATTGACGTGCAAATTTAGAAACAAAATTAATCCAAATAAGATAACAAAATAATAAAATACAATTAAAATACCAAAATTTTAAATTCATCAATATAAATTTTTCGACGATGGTAGCAATATTTTAAAAAAACACCGCGACAATTGTCTTAAACATCAAAAACAATGGAAATAACATCCCAAAAACAATAATGATAAAACGCTGTCATTCGGTTGGCTCCATTTGATATTCTTAACTTTTGGAAACTTTGTGCTTGAATTCTGAGAACACGTTCCTCCAACAGGGCTGCCAAACTCTTCATCATCATTGATCCGCTTTCATTTGGTCTTATTAAAATTGGGTGTATTATCACCAATATTAACCTAAAAAAAAAATATATGATTAAGTAATCCATAATTACCTTCAAAAAGTAAAAATTATATTATTGCAGAATAGTGTACTTACAGTATTTTCTTTTCAAAGCTGTTATCGTTATCCAAACTTGTAACTTTATCATTGACAATATGGCCTGCTTTGAATATCAAAATTTTAAATATGTATGAAACAATAAGCTGACAATTTTATTAAAAATATTTTCAAATGTAAAACCTTAATGCTATCATCAACTTCAGTAGAAATTATAGTTTGCACATCAGTATTCGCATCCAATTAATCCTGTGGGTAAGGAACAGTTTAAAAGATGTGCACACCATTAGATTTAAAAAATTACAAATTAAAAAAATGGTAACAAAATTACTTGAATCCCATGCTGCTTCTTAAAATCTTTGATAAGATCACTGCCATCAGAAATCCGCTTAACAATATAATTCTGCCAACTATTATAAATACTATTTGCATAGCAAGGATTTTAAAAAGTATATCTTTATTCAAGCGCACGTCAAAAGCAGATGGCCATTTTCCATCAAGTACCCTGTTAACACATAATGTAATATACATTTTTAAAATAACTTTACAACTATTTAATTTAAGCTTACTAAGCATGTTGTGTTTAAAACTTATTAATTAAGCAAACCTTTTCAACATCAACGAAAAGAGGAGGAGAACAGCATCACCCAAAAATTGTGTTGCAAGATGATCAAACAGTGTAAAGTAAGTGGATTCAGTTTCGCCAATTACTTGAACATGGACTTTGCACTTGCATAATAATAAATTATAGCACCACATTGAATCTTATAAATTAAAAGATTATGTCGTAATTAAATAAATCAAAATTGCACACCTTGGGGAAGCAAGGACCATATTTGCACATTTACTACAGTAATACAGGTTTCAGACACGCTGGGTCACTTTCTTTGCACATTTTGTGCAAGCATAATAGTACCAACCCATTGAAGTATCAAAATCAATAATTTTTGCGTAAACAACACCCTGAAGCTCCTGTTAAAAATACAAGTTAAAAAGTTAACAAATATAAATATAGTGATGTAAATCATCTATATATTAAAATATAAATAACAAGCGCCTTATCCAAATCTATGACATCATAAATAGTAAGTCTGAGACATTGTAGAAAATCATCAGTCACTGAAATAGCACTTTGACTTGAGATATAGCTGACAACTTGACTACCAGAGCCACTTGCATTTTCCAACCTTTGCAAATAGAAAGATTGAAAGTGATGTCATAATTTTGACCACGTAATTGAAATGTTCCAAATATATTAATTATTCAAATTATTAGTAAAATAAAATACAACTCACCTGTTCTTGTATTCGGTACACTCCTTAAAATCTGGATTTAGCCAAAGTTTTGTTGCATCAAACAAATTAAAATTCCAACCTTAGCTACAAAATTAGTAAACAATGCAGTTATATAATTACATTAATATGTAAATATACATAAATAATTATCTGCAATCTCTAATAAAATAAAGTACTTACAATTGAAGATTCCTTTTGCAGCCATGTAAATAACTACAATAGAACCATCAAAATCCTTCTTTTCAATGTAAGAATTGAAAGAAGTGCATAATCACCCCCATAAAGTACAGTCTATCTTGTTACCCCCTATTAAAATGACAATGATAATGGTCACACTAAAGATAATTAATAAAAAAATAGGAAAAAAGTAAAAAAAAAATATACATAAATGGAATGTTTTAAAAAATAATTAACTCACTCTAAGTCCTCTAGAACTAAGTCTATCAGACAACTTAACACCATTTTTTCGTTCTCCCTCAAAGCACTTCTTTGCACAACATGTCCAATAACATCTAAACAATGTAAATAATAACAAAGATAAAATTCCACCTTATATTTGCGTATTTAGAAGAAGTAGAAAATTAAATTATGAAAAGTAATACCTATCAGATGTTTTATCTAGACCAGATGATATAGTAGCAAAATTGACAAAATTAAACACAAATCTGTTCATGCACATAGTGGTCCTTATAAAGGTAAGTTTATATTTGTGACGGAAAGCGCAAAATTTTGAATCAACATTGTTGCAACCAATAAATTATGAATGAGATAGCAGGACCCTTCTTGCAGAGTGTTGGCAAACATTTCAAGTAGGTTTTGCTTCACATAAGCCTGAATCTTTCCACACTGCAGGCACGTGAAACAGATATTAAAACAAATAAATAAAAAAATAATTAAATTAAGAGATAAAAATGATCAAAGATAACCTTTTCATCCATCAGTATCATCTCCATTGACTTGGTAACATTGGGCTAATTATATTCAGGAACATTCCACATATGCACAACTCTAACTTTGATCCTATAATCAACCTTCCGCCTTAATATCGTCTATAAGAGTAATCCTTGGAGCCATACTTAAATGTTGATAGCTATAAGTTTATAAAAATATTAATTTGAAGTTAAATAAAGACAAAGGGAATGTAAGAAAATAACATGATAGATAAGGATGTAAAAAAACAGATACTGCAAAAGAATAAGAATATAATGTTACCACATGGAAGGTGTATAATTAAACCATATTCGATCATAAAGCAATAATGGAAAATTGTAATCTAGTAAATAAAAGAAGAAAGAAATAGTTTAATGACAATTTTCAAGTAAATTGGCCTGAAGAAAATATATATTTAAGCAAATTGCCAACCAACCCTTAACAAAATTTAAATAGATGTTCGGTATACGGAATAAGTCTAAATTCTATATTTTTGATATTTAAAATACCACATAACAATATTTATGAAAAATTATATTCCCATTTTTGGCAACATATAAACATTTCCAAAACAAAATGAAAACACTTTTTTTAAAGATAAAAAAAAAGAAACTGCTAAAATACAAAAATAAATCATTCATGGAAAAATAAAAATAAAAATATATGAAAAAACTAACAAAAAAAAAATCATTCTCATAAAAAAAAGAAAAAGATGACAAAATTGATAACAAAATCTTAAAAAAGAAAAAGAACAAAGAAATGATGAATCTTAAAAAAATGGGGAAAAAATCTAACAAACAAATGGAAAAAAAATCAGTAAAAATAGAGGAAACACAAAAAAAAAAACTTTTAAATGGAAGCAAATAAAAAACAAAAACTGAAAAAATAATCTTAAAACTGAAAAAATCTAGAAATCATTAAAAAACAGAGGAAACCCAAAAAAACGTTTAAATGGAAACAAAACAAAAAACTAAAAAAATATTAGAACTGAAAAAAAAAAAACTTTCGAAAACTAAGAACAAAAAAAACCAAAAAAATCCTACAAAAAACTGAAAAACGCCAAAAAAAGGTTAAAAATGAAAAAGAAAAAATTTAAATTTTGTTAGAAAATAAAGACATGAGAATAGACAAAAAAGACTCTGAACACAAAATAAGAAATTAAAATAAATAAACAAAACCTTCAAAAAAACTCAAACAACAAAAAATCAACAAAGTGACAACACACAAAACATTGAATCCTAAAAATTTCTCCTTTGGCCTGAAGAGAATATATTTTTTATGCAAATTGCCAACGTGTCCTTAGCAAAATTTAAGGAGATGTTTGGTATACATAATACGTCTAAATTCTATAGTTTTGATTTTTTGAATACCCTGTAACAAATTTTTAAGAAAATTATATTCCCATCGTAATAAAGTTATAGCTGAGGAATTTTCGAAATTGACATAACTATCTAACATCGGTGAAGAAGTAGCAGAATTAGATGATCCAAGCTACACCGGAGGACGAAGTAAAATCATACAACTTATAAAGTGTCAGGCTCATCCATTTTGTTCCCACATGAAATCATAGAGTACAGAATGAACTATTGAAAATTCTCGGGTGAAAGAAAAAATTATCAGACATGGATGACAGCTTCAAAGAGATTTACCAAATTGACGTAGCTATCCTAATGGAGGATAAGGTGATTTGCTAAAAATCTACAATGAATTTGAGTTGAGTAAGATCAGAAAATCCAAACAGTTTGATGGACTTCATTTTATGGCCACATATAATAGGACCTTATATACTATTTATGAAAAATTATATTTCCATTTTTGGCAACATATAAACATTCCCAAAACAAAATGAAAACAATTTTTTAAAAGGATAAAAAACAGCAAAAAAAATAGCTAAAAAAAATAATTCATTCTTGGAAAAATAAAAATAAAAAATATGAAAAACTAAACTAAAAAAAATCATTTAAAAAAAATGAATAAGATGAATAAACTGAAAAGAAATCTTAGAAAAGAAAAAGAATAAAGAAATGATGAATATGAAAAAATGAAAAAAAAAATCTAACAAACAAATGGAAAAAAGAAATCATTAATGAAACAGAGGAAACCCAAAAAAATGTTTAAATGGAAACAAAACAAAAAACAAAACAAAAAAATCTTAAAACTGAAAAAATTAACAAACAAATGAAAAAAAAAGAAATCATTTAAAAAACAATGCAAACCAAAAAAAATGTTTAAATGGAAAAAACAAAAAAAACAACAAAAAAAATCTCAAAACTGGAAAAAAAAAACCTTTCGAAAACTAAGAACAAAAAAAATCTAGAAAAACTGAAAAACTCCAAAAAAAAAAAAAGAAGGTTAAAAATGAAAAAGAAAAACTTAAATTTTTCTTAGAAAATAAAGACATGATAGACAAAAAATGAACTCTGAACACAAAATAAAGAAATTAAAATAAACAAACAAAACCTTTAAAAAAACTCAAACAACAAAAATCAACAAAGTGACAACACACAAAACATTGAATCCTAAAAATTTCTCCTGTGGCCTGAAGAGAATATATTTTTAAGCAAATTGCCAACTGTCCTTAGCAAAAAACAAGGAGATGTTTGGTATACATAATACGTCTAAATTCTATATTTTTTATTTTTTGAATACCATGTAACAAATTTTTAAGAAAAATTATATTCCTGTTGTAATAAAGTTGTAGCTGAGGAATTTTCGAAATTGACATAACTATCTAACATCAGTGAAGAGGAAGTAGCGGACTTAGATGATCCAAACTACACTGGAAGACGAAGTAAATTCATACAACTTATAAAGTGTAAGGCTCTTCATTTTGTTCCCACGTGAAATCATAGAGTGCAGAATGAAATATTGAAAAT
The DNA here is from genome assembly GCA_029216955.1 of Iris pallida. Classification (NCBI taxonomy): domain Eukaryota; kingdom Viridiplantae; phylum Streptophyta; class Magnoliopsida; order Asparagales; family Iridaceae; genus Iris; species Iris pallida. The sequence continues at coordinate 16,846,259 of JANAVB010025196.1, forward strand.
CCTGGGTGAAAGAAAAAATTATCAAACATGGATGGCAGTTTCAAAGAGATTTACCAAATTGACATAGCTATCCTAATGGAGGATAAGGTGATTTGCTGAAAATCTAAAGTGAATTTGAGTTGAGTAAGATCAGAAAATCCAAATAGTTTGATGGATTTCATTTTATGGCCACATATAATAGGACCTTGGCATATACTATTTATGAAAAATTATATTCCCATTTTTTGCAGCATATAAACATTCCCAAAACAAAATAAAAATTATTTTTTAAAAGGATAAAAAAACTACAAAAAAAATGCTAAAAACAAAAATAAATCATTCTTGGAAAAATAAAAAAAAGATATGAAAAAACTAAACTAAAACAAAAAAAATCATTATCATAAAAAATAAAAAGATGAATAAATTGAAAACAAAATCTTAGAAAAGAAAAAGAATAATGAAATGATGGATCTTAAAAAAATAGAAAAAAAAATCTAACAAAGAAATGGAAAAAGAAATCATTAAAGAAACATAGAAATTTTGGATGGTTCCAGAGAACTTTTAGTTACGGTAATTAACCAAATTAATCGAGCTATCCCAAAGCTATTAGGAAGTAAAAAAAGATTTGATCATGTCAAAGACTACAGAGGAAATGAATTGTGTAAGATCATAAAATTAATAAGTAATGTGTTAAATCATATTGTTAATACTTAACACTTATGAAAGTTTTGTTGGTGCTCTTGATCCTTGACATGAAGAGAGCTTTCTCTCAACATGCTTTGTAAAGTTTAATCCCACATTGGAAAAGCACCATGAGTTATCTCAACAATATATATGAGTATGTGTTGTTGGGATATGCACATGGGATGGTGACCCTAAGGAGGGAACCATGTGGGTGATTTTACTAAGAGGAAAATGATTAATTCCAACAAAGACGTAAGTTGATTTTTGTTGTGCGGCCTCAGACTCGACGTGGACTCCAGGTTGTCTCGTGCATGTACGGGAGTGTTCGGGGGGAAGGTGTGGGCTAGCACTCGACTATGTTGATTGTGGGATGATGTAAAACGTCAAACTCTATTTTAGAGTATTGGTGTTTTAGTCCCATATCGGATATAAAGATGGTGAGGTCTCACTCCACTCTATAAATAGAGCTCCCTTATCTCATTTCCAAGATGCACCAAAGAAGAGAGTTAAGGGAGTCCGTAAAGTTCAGAAAGCCCGTTCAAGTCACAAATATTGACTGACGAGCATTCCAGAAGTTCTTTTGAACTTGCTGGTTCCTGGAAGCGGATCGTATAGAGGTGAATCTTGCTTTAAGCAAAGGTGTTTTTACACCCCAGCAGATTTAATCCTCCTCTTTTTCTTCTTCGTTTCTCTGTAACTTGTTCTTCAGGTTTTAAGGTACCTACTGACTAGGGAGGCCTAACTTTGTTCTTGAGATCTATCTCATTTGTGGCACCTACTGTGTAGGCTTGCTAAACTCCCCATTTGTGGCACCTACTGTGTAGGCTTGCTAAACTCCTCATTTGTGGCACCTACTGTGTAGGCTTGCTGAACTCCTCATTTACGGCACCTACTGTATAGGCTTGCTGAACTTCTGTTTTTCATCTATATCTACGCCTCGGGAATAACAATCTCAAAGCAAGATTAGTACGATAGAAAATATTAATGCTTCACTCCTCCAAACTGACTACTGTAAGTTAGAAAAGTTTGATGGAGAGCATTATCAAGTCTGGAATAGGAAGGTCATTCTCACCCTTCAACTCTGAGATGTAGATCACGTGCTCTTTGAAGAGGAACCTACTGTTCCAGATACTGGATCTTTTCCCGCTATAACTGCGGCTACTAAACTTCAGGCCAAATGGAGAAGGGAGAATAGCATTTGTAGGCTTCTTATCCTAAATGATATGGAGGATTCCCTGACAGAATCTTACTTTAAGTAGGATAGTGCCAGAGAAATATGAGAGTCTGTGGAAAAGCTGTAAGAGGAAGACAAAAATAGGAGCAAGATATTTTTCGTCAAAAAATATCACGAGTGGCTCTTTGAAGACGAGAAGGCGATGCTTCCTCAAGTGAAGGAGTTTCTTAAACTTCGTCAGAAACTGGACGATGAAAAGATGCCCCTCGTCGACAAGTTTGTCGTTGGAGGGATCGTCTCGAAACTTCCTGGGATGGAATATGTTCTATGCAAGAATGTATCGGAAGAAACTCGAGATCAGTCTGGAAGATCTCTTGCAAGAAATCTACGTTGAGGACGAGATGCGTTCTCAACAGAAGATGGATGCTTTGTCCAAACAATTGGTCGAGGCCAATCTGGTGTAGACGAAAGACTCCAAGGGGAAGCAGGCGGCTTCTCACCACAAGAAAGACTTTACTAATCTGAAAGTGAAGGGACCGTCTTTCAAAAAAGAAGCCCAAGTCCAATGTGACTTGTTTTAACTATGGCAAGAAGGGCCACTATAAGAGTGAATGCAGATCCAAGCCCAAACAATCAGAGAAAGGTGAGCCTAGTAAGGTTTCTTTGGTTTCTAACCTCGTTGCTACGATCGCTCAGGTCACAACTGAAGGGACCGACTCTGACTGGTAGATAGACACCGGTGCGACATGCTATGTCTGCTCTGGGAAGGAATGGTTCGTCACGTACCAGACAACTTCTGAGAAGGTTGTCATGGCAAACCAGGCCCAAGTTGAAGTTCTGGCGATCGGGACTGTAGAGCTGAAACTCACTTTCGGGAACACTCTGACGCTCCAAAGAGTAAAGCATGTTCCGGTGATTGCCAAGAACCTGATCTCTGGGAGCCTGCTTAGCAATACAGGTTTGAGGATGGACATTAATGCTGGTCAAATGGTGATGTCCAAGAAGGGAACATACTTCGGAAAGGCTTTTCAAATCGAAGGGATGTTTAAAATTCAGCTTATAAACCAGTCTAATAAAATAAATACAATCGCTCTTTCTGACTATTCTCTTGAGTTGTGGCATAATAGGCTAGGACATGTTCATTGTAAAAGGATAAATAAAATGTCTAGTCTAGGACTTATCTCCAAATATGGGGAAATGGTAGAGAAATGTGAAGTATGTGCTCGGACTAAGATCACTAGAAAACCCTTTCATCGGGTTAATCGAAGCATAGATATTCTGGAGTTGGTACACTCCGATATATGTGACTTCAAACAATTCTCTACAAAAGCCGGGATGAAGTAGTTCATAACCTTCATCGATGACTTCTCTAAGTACGCATTCGTCTACTTGCTTAAATCTAAAGACGAAGCGTTCGAGAAGTTCAAGGAGTTCAGGGCCGAAGCTGAACGACAAACTGGACAACAACTCAAGAGGTTGAGAAGTGATCGAGGAGAAGAATATCGGCCTCATGAATTCGCATCGTTCTGCAAAGAACATGGAGTCATCTGCGAGACTACTGCTCCGTATTCTCCTCAATCTAACGGATTAGCAGAGAGGAAGAACCGAACATTGATAGAAATGATGAACTCAATGCAGCTAATTGTAGGTCTTCCAAAATGTTACTGGAGAGAAGCTGCATTAACGGCCACTTTTATTCTGAATAGAGTGCCTTATGCAACTTCTGACATAATTCCTCATGAACTCTGGTTCAAAGTCAGACCTAACTTGAATGTTATTCGAGTGAGGGGGTGTCTAGCATACGTAAAACTACCGGATTTGAAGATTCAGAAACTCAGAACAAGGACTACGAAGACGATCTTCTTGGGATATGCCGAGAAGAGTGATGCTCGAAGATTCCTTGACTTGGAGTCTAACCAAGTCATCGAATCTCGTGATACAGAGTACTTTGAAGACAAGTTTATAAGGCACAAAAATATTGTTCTCGCGGACATTTCGGAGAATAATGATGGTGCAAAAGAAGCTAAGGTTTCCAACGATGTCGTAGTCCAAAAAGAAATTATTGTTGATGAAATAACGTTTGAACCAGAACTCGAAGAGCCGTCATCCAAGCGAGTGAGGAGACCAAAGGACATTGGAAATGACTTTGTCACCTATCATGTAGAAGCAGATCCGCTTACCTATGATGAGGCATTGAAGACCAGAGTTGCTATCTTCTGGAAGGGGCAGTGAATGACGAGTATGACTCTATCACCTCCAATAACACATGGGTGTTAGTAGATCTACATGAAGGAGCAAAATCCATTGGATGTAAATGGATCTTTAAGAAGAAGATGAAGGCAAATGGAAGTATTGACAAGTTCAAGTCCAGGCTGGTAGCCAAGGGGTTTTTTCAGAAACAGGGGATAGACTATTTTGACACATACGCTCCAGTAGCGCGGATGACCACCATCAGAATGTTAATTGCACTAGCAGCAATACATAAGTTGGTGATACATCAGATGGATATAATGACAGCATTCCTGAATGGCGAGCTGACCGAAGATATATACATGCAACAGCCAGATAGATTTGTCGTCAAAGGTCTTGAAGACAAAGTCTGCAAGTTGGTGAAATCATTGTACGGTTTGAAGCAAGCTCCCAAGATGTGGCATGAAAAGTTTGACAAAGTTATTAGATCAAACGGCTACAGAGTTAGCAAGACGGACAAGTGTGTTTATACGAAGTTTTGCTGATGGAAGAGGAGTCATCATTTATCTGTACGTGGACGACATGCTAATCCTAGGAACGGATATAGGCAATGTCGAAGAAAAAAAAGTTTCTCTCAACCATGTTCAGTATGAAGGACTTGGGAGATGCAGATGTCATTTTGGGCATAAAGAACATCCGAACAGACACTGGAGTGGTGCTGTCACA
>JANAVB010025196.1:16851024-17098675 GCA_029216955.1 Iris pallida
ATGGTGGAGGAGGGAGTTTTGTGAAGGATTAAGATGTGCAATGGAGGAGATAATGTATGGAGGCTATGGGGAAGAGTGCTGCGAAAATAGGAGAGGGAGAGGAGTGGTCGGCTATGGAGAGGGATAGAAGGGAGAATTAAGTTAGGGTTAGGGTTCGGGCCAAGTTGGTGTACATATATGGGCTTTATTGGGTTGCATGCATGAAAAGGAGTGGGAGTCCTATTCCTATGAGGGTTCGACAATGGGTGGGTTTGGCTTGGCCGAATACACCATGGTGGAGGTCCACTTGGCATGATTTGGTTATTTGGTGAGTTGGCTAATTGATTGGATTGAGGATTTAAAAGGGCTTTCCTAGTATAGAACTAATTAATTCTATCTATGTAATTACAATCCAAAATCTGAATTAAATACAAAATATGTAATTATTAATATTTCAATGCCCACATGCCTACATAGGATTGGGTTTGGCTTGGAGAGGTTTGGGAAGGTTTGGTGCAACCGGGTGACCTAAAAGTCATAAAAGCTCTCTTAACTAATTAATTAAATAAAATACGACTTGTGACATGATTTGAATGGTTAACATGCAAGAGACTCCGTATGACCATGGCATTCCTAACATGACTAGCATGCTAGTTAAAGCACCCAACAATGCTAGGCATGCCATACTTTCTAGTCGTCTTGTATATTCAAACTCAACCATGACTCTAGTCATTTTATATATTAAATAAGATAACAATAAATTAGAATTAATAAAAAAAAACAAATTAAATAAATTCAAATATTCTTTAAATTTGAGGGGTTTTACATCTTTCCCTTCTTAAAAGAATTTCGTCCTCGAAATTAAATATACCATATGGAAAGTTGAACCCTATAAGAAACCACAATAAATTAAGTACCTTAATTCTCAAACAATTGGGGGAATCGCTCTCGCATAGAATCCTCGCGCTCCCATGTGGACTCACCTGGTGAATGATGTTTCCAAGCAACTCGAACAAGTCAATGGTCTGACCTCGTAATGTCTTCTCACTAGAGTCAAGAATCCCTACTGGCTGCTCCTCGTAAGATAAGGTCGGCCCCACAGTGATCTCAGAATGATCCAACACATGATTAGAATCTGCCACGTACTTTCTCAATTGTGACACATAAAATACATCATGTACACCCTCTAGTGACGGGGTAGCAAGACGATATGCCACTTCTCCTACTCTCTCAAGAATGTCAAAAGGACCGATGTACCTCGGCTCAGTTTCCCCTTGCTACCAAACCGGATGGTACCTCGGGTCGGTAATATTCGCAAGAATACATGGTCGCCTTTCTGAACTCCAAGGTCGACAATGTGTATCCGCCCAATGCTTCGCCTATCTTGAGCTGCCTGAAGATGCTTCTGAATCTGCTTCACTTTCTCCACGGTCTGTGTCACTAGCTCAGTCCAAGAATCTGACGCTCTCCCACGTCACTCCAACGAACAGGCGATCTGCACTTCCTTCCATACAATGCCTCAAAAGGCGCCATCTGGATGCTTGCTTCGTAACTATTATTGTAAGAAATTCCACCAAGTACAAGTGATCCTCCCAAGATCCTCCAAAATTTAGCATGTAAGCTCGTAACATGTCCTCGATGTCTGAATCGTGCGCTCTGACTGTCCATCAGTCTGAGGGTGATATAAAGTACTGAACTTCAACGAGTTTCTAGACTATCCTGCATACTCCTCCAGAAATATGATATGAATCGAGAATCACGATCCCACCAATGCTGACGGGTACACCATGCATCTTCACAACCTGCTTCATGTACATGTCTGCCAATACCTCGGTAGGATGTCCTACTCAAAATAGCAAGAAATGTGCTGACTTGGCCAGTCGATCTACAATCACCCAGACCGTGTCCTTTTCGCTAGGGATCCTCGGAAATCCAGTGACGAAGTCCATCGTAATATGTTCCCACTTTCACTCAGGAATAGGAAGTGGCTGTAGAAGTCCGACTGTGTAAACCCCCAATATTTTTTTAATTATTTTAGTGCTTTAAAAATTATTTTTACTATATTATTAGCATTAAAGAGGTAGTTGGTATATATGTGTGTATTTATATATATATATATATATATATATATATATATATATATATATATATTATATATATATATATAATATGTATGATTGTGTGCATGATATTTTAAGTTCTACTAAATATAGTCTACAATTATTATAAAAGATTTTTGTTACTTAATTACAATTTATAGGAAACTTTTATGTATTATATATATATATATATATATATTATATATATTATATATATATATAATATATATTTATTTTTTACTACTATTATATAATTAATATATATATCTATATTATATAATATATATTATATATTTTACTACTATATATATATATATATTTTACTACTATATATATATATAGATTATATATATATATATATATATATATATATTATTTATTTTACTACTAATATATTATATATATATCTATATATATATATATATTTTACTACATATATATATATATATTTTTACTACTATATATATATATATATATATATATATATATAATATATATATATATTATATATATATATATATAGTAGTAAAATATTATATATATATAGTAGTAGTAAAAAAATAGTAGTAAAAAAAAAAATTGCAGTGGTGGTCGGCCAAAGGGGGGACCGACCACAGCACCCTTAGGAGAAAGATTGAACAAAGAAAGAAAAGGAAAAAAAAAAAAAAGAAAAGGAAAAAAAAATATAACCACCCACCCACAAAAAGTGGGCGGGCCCCACCCAAAATTTATGCTTGCTGCATGCAGCAGCAAGCTCATGCTTAACCCCCACAACCCGTGGGATTCATCTATTATTTAACTTACTTGTATTAGGTTTTGCTAGAAGTTGCTATAAAACATCTTTTCCACAAATCTCAAAATCCTAGACTTCCAAAACGAAAGTTGCGGCTGATCATACCCTCTTCGCCTACGAGTTTGTTTCACCAGCGACGGAGTTTTGTGCGCAATGAAAGGAGCATCGAAAGTCAGCCCCTCGTCACCCACGGAGCAGTTTTCCCACTCAAGGTACCATACTTCCCTACGACGTAACTTTTTACTCATAGCACCGATTTTGACCCGAAAGATTTTCTGAAAAGTAGACTTGACCCTCTTCGAGATCCCAGGTGGATTTCGAAACAACCCATCGACTGCTCGAAAAATCAAGACGAAGTTGAAGAAAAACCTGTTTTCTGTAATACTAAAAACTATTTTAAAACGATAACTTGTCGGCCAATTTTATTACTGTGCAGTAAAGAATTGTAGAATCTAATTGAACACATGTGAAGACAACATAATCACGATTAAAACGCAACTTGTAGATCTGTATTTCAATTTCTGTGTAAGAATTAAATCAATGCTAAACTTGTGCGAAAAACTATTTTCAAAAGAGTTAATTTCAGAGAATTTTTCCCGATACGGCGTGCTCCCGACAAACCAGGCGACATGGTCGCACACTATATGCATCGAAAGGCGCGAATGGACGTTGCTGACGTGTGGGAACTGACGGAACTCAGTTTCGTCGCGTGTGCGCGACGAAATCAACGCGTATCCGTCGAGATACCCCAGTATCGACGTTTTGCAAACTTGCCCATAAATTTGTGTACAGTCGTCAAATCGAGACAAAACTTGTGCCAACAGGTCCGAATCAAAATTTTAGTCCTGTGTGCCAAGTTTGGTTCGATTCTGAGAAGGTCGAATCGGAACCCCTTTTTGGTGGCCCCATGACCCACTCAAATCGGCAAAATGTACACAGCTCATCGGAATCCAAAACTGGACATACCATTGAGTTTCTCTCCTCAAACGAATTTCGTAGACATGTAGTTTGACGACTTTAGAGACCATAGACTTTGGCACGCATTTTGGTGCAAAGCGGGTCCAACGGCGGACATCGTTTTGACCCGAAATTATGATTTTACCCCTGTTCCAGAATTGAACTTTTGGACAGGCGTTTCCTAGGTATATCTTCTTCATCGAGATCATTTTTGATGTTTGTTTCAGCGTCTGGAAGTTATCTGTGATTTGTCAGTTTTGGTGCTGATACTTGCTACTCATGGATTGTCCTTCTCGCACCACAGGCAAGTATACCTTGCCATATATTCTGATTGTGCTCATTTATTTTAGTATATTTTATTATTGCATATTTCTTTTTCTTATTTGTCATTTTGTTTTATTGGGCATCCAAGTCACACTTGGATGCAAGCGGCTAAATTTAGTCGTTATATTTATTTATGTCTTATTTGCATGTCGACCTTGTGTCAGTTGACTACCCTATGAGTATGTTGGATATTTTCATATCCCCTATGGCCTTGACACATGTGTATCACGTGATGAGTGAGTTCATATAGGACACGGACCTGCGTACTCGACTGGCCATCGATACGTACGGGACGTGCGACGGTTAGGAGGTAACAACTATTAGTGAGTCGAGTTAGAAGCCATAGCAGTTGCCAACTGGATAGGTTGTGGATACATCTTGGACAGGAGCATTTGGGGGGAGGGGACAGCTACTAGCGTAGGGGCTATATTTACTTTTATACACATTTGGGAGATAGTGTCTCGGATGAGCGCTACGTGTTACCCGGCTGATAGTGTCTCGGATGAGCGCTACTTGTTGGCCACTCTTTATTATTTGCTTGTGACAGCCCCTGCGTAGAATGTTGTCCTCTAAAGCGCATCTTACATAGACGGTTAGGATATCCTGTAGAGTCATAGTTTCATATTTTACACATTCAGTTACTTGGCATGTTTGATGTATCTTGTTATGTCCCTCTGAGGACCTGGTGATCTCTCTAGGATTAGACGAGCAGGACTATCCCGAGGAGTACGGTGCTGTATTGGATCCATCATACATCGGTGAGGAGGCATCTCCTGCCCATACTTTTTTATTTTTTATTATCTGAGACCATGTATTGGACATCTTTTTATCATCTTTCTTGCTGTTTGAGGAGGTTGGACTCCATTAGTTGAGACTATTTTTTCCATAGCTGTTTGGGTGGGAATGTCTACCCGACTATATTTTGATATCATCATTTATCTTATTTAATGGACTTATTATATTCTCTGTGTTGAGCTGTGGATGAGATTTAGTTATATTATTGTGGCTTATCATGTATTATTATTACAACTTATGTACTAATGCGGGGATTACCATATATTAGTGTATTCTTCGTATAACAGCTGACATGTCTACGTACTTAGTCTACATATTTTGGGACTGGAACGTTACATGTTTTTGTGGTTATCCATGCAGGTCTAGTAATATTGTTGGGTTACGTGACTGTGCCCAACAAGCCTGTAAACTAGGAATAGGATATAGGATCTCATCCACTTACTACTACCTTCTTTGATCTCTACTCCATCTTTTTTCCTATAAACTTATTAAATTCCCTTCAGCTTTAAATTGTTCTGACCAACTCTAAATTTTTGTGCCAATATAGGATGAATCTTCGTAGCGGTCTCACTACTCCCCTTTCAAACGAGAATACTACTGCTCAAGAGGAACCAGTGAATCCGTAGCAGCCAGCTATGTCCCTGACCACTCCAGCACCATCCGAGCCATCCTTCCAGCCAGTGATGACCCCAGCTACGACTCAGCAGACTGGTCCCGAGGATCCTGCATCCTAGGGAGAGTACCTACCACCACCACCACCTTATCCACCTCCGTTTCCACCACATATTCTACCCCAATATCTACCATCATCATATCCACCGCAACAGCCTCCACAATATCCACCACAACAGCTACCACAGTATCCACCATCTTATCCACCCAGCAGCCCCTACCATATCCACCATCATATCTACCCCAGTATCCTCCACAGAATCTACCTCAGTATCCACCCACATACCCCCCACCATATCCCTTTCTATATCCTTTATATCCTCTACAGTACGGGCCACAGGTTGCCCCACAGATCATGCCCCAGGTGCCATACCTGCCTCCACAGCATCCTATGCCTCAGACTGGTGGGGCTACCACAGAGCAGATTCTCCAGAGCCTGGTACAGGCTCAGATGCAGCAGAACGAGGCCATCAGGAGGAGTTTAGAGACAGCATTAGCCCGAGCACCACAAGCCTCTGTAGGTTCCATCGAAGGATTTCACAACATGAATCCTCCATACTTTAAGGGCACTGAAGACGTTATTAGGATCACCAATTGGCTGGTTAAGACAGAAAATCTCCTGAAGGCTTCAGAGTTATTCGCAGATCTATGGATGACGGCAGTAAAGTTACAGCTGGAAGGAAATGCTTACGACTGGTGGGCCGCAGAGGAGAGGCGACTAGGAGTTGATCAGACGTGGGAGAAATTCGAAGGACTGTTCAATAAGAAGTTTTTCTCCGACAATGCCAAGGATGCTCTATATGACTAGTTTCTACACTTGGAGCAGGGGAATATGATAGTTGACGAGTACGACGCCGAGTTTAGCCGACTGAGTCATTTCGCACCAGGGTTGGTTACGACAGAGCTAGAGAAAGCCAAAAGGTTTCATAGAGGCTTGAGTATAGAGTTGCAGAGGTACACCAGCTTCGAGTCGAGGTTCTCCCAAGCAGCTGTTCTGGCAGAGGCTAGAACTCAGGAGGCCATAAGCAAGAAGGCAAATCGACGAGTTCCATCGACTATGGGGTCAGCTAAGACCACTACAGGAGGGCCAGTGAGACGTCCTCCCACACATCACACCAGAGGGACAGGACCATAGCAGCCACAGGAGAAGGCCACTTGCAATTTCTATGGCAAAGTCGGTCATGTTGTGAGAGATTGTAGACAACGACTGGAATATTGTTTAGTTTACGGATCGAGTCAGCACCAGGCTAGTGATTGCTCATTTCAGAGGGTCCCTCCACATAATTAGCAACAGAGGCCAGCTATTGCAGGGCCAGGAGCACCCCGACCACCCTTGCCTACTCAGGCAACCAAATTCCAGCAGGCTAGAGCACAGACAAGCAATCAGAGAGTGGGGAAGGCTTTTGCACTAGTTGTAGAGGAGGCAAAACCAGAGGTGGACGTCATAGCAGGTATGGTTTTAGTTGCATTTTTATTTTCTGCCATCACATTATTTGACACTGGAGCCACCCATTCATTCATAGCCACTAGCTTTGCCACTAGACACAGTATACCCATGTCATCTTTATCTAAAAACATTTGAATCCTCAATGGAGGAGGAGGAGTACCTGTTAGTGGTGTTTGTAGAGATTGTCCTATAGTGATAAATGGTAGAAAGATGAAGGCACGACTTCTTGTATTTTCGATGCCGACGTTCGATGTAGTTCTTGGAATAGACTGGTTGAGCCAGCATTTCGCTCTCATTGACTGCCATAAGGGCAGTATCGTCTTTAGACCACCGAGTGATACGGAGTTCGAGTTCACCAAAGAGGAAGCCTTGAGGAGTGATGTAACCTGTATCGGGGACTCACATGATGCAAGACACCCCTCAGAACCCTATCATCACCGAGTTCGAGGATGTATTCCCCGAGGAATTGCCAGGACTGCCACCTGACCGAGACATTGAGTTTTCTATTGAGCTTATTCCAGGAGCCGAGCCTATCTCATCTCGAGTTTATCGGCTAGCACCTAAAGAGTTGGTAGAGATGAAGACGCAGATTGATGACTTATTGGAGAAGGGCTTTATTCGTGCTAGTACGTCACCGTGGGGAGCACCCATTCTTTTTGTGCCTAAAAAAGACGGGACCATGCGTATGTGCATCGACTACAAAGCATTAAATGCAGTGATAGTGCAGAACAAGTACCCATTACCGCGTATAGACGATCTATTTGATCAACTGAGAGGAATAAAATATTCTCCAAGATCGACTTACGATCAGGCTATCACCAATTAAAGGTTCGGAAGGAAGATATTGCAAAGACGGCTTTTCGATCAAGGTATGGACACTACGAGTTCTTGGTCATGCCTTTCGGTTTGACCAATACTCCTGCAGTTTTCATGAATTTAATGAACAAGATCTTTCACCAGTACTTGGACAAATTTGTAGTAGTCTTTATAGATGATATCTTGATTTACTCCAACAGTCAAGTGGAGCATAAGCAGCATCTACGGATAGTTTTGGGAACATTGAGGAATGAGAGACTCTTTGCGAAGCTTAGCAAGTGTGATTTATTTTTCAAGGAGGTATCATTTCTCGGTCATGTTGTTACGGGTGATGGTATATCAGTGGATCCAGAGAAGATCACAGCAGTCGAATCATGGCCTGCCCCTACATCAGCTTCTGAGGTGAGAAGTTTCCACGAACTTGCGGGTTACTACCGAAGATTCGTAGAAAATTTCTCTCAAATAGTGGGGCCTATGACTCGATTAACTTGCAAGGATCAGGAGTTCGTATGGACAGACGAGTATCAAGCCGCATTTGATAAGTTGAAGAAGCGATTGACCACGGCACCGATCTTGACACTACTATCGGCCCGGGAGGATTTGTGATCTACAGTGATGCATCCAAAAAAGGATTAGGATGCGTATTGATGCAGCACGGACGTGTAGTAGCCTATGCATCACGACAGTTGAGGGTACACGAGAAAAATTATCCGGCCTACGATCTGGAGCTTGTTATCTTTGCTTTGAAGTTATGGAGACACTACTTGTACAGCGAGAAGGTTGATATCTACACTGATCATAAGAGCCTCAAGTATGTGTTCACACAAAAGGAGTTGAATATGCGACAGCGACGTTGGTTGGAGTTGATGAAGGATTACGAGATCGAGCTACATTATCATCCGGACAAGGCTAATGTCGTGGCAGACGCATTAAGCCGTAAGCCCATGGCACACTTTTTGACTACACAGAAGGAGTTGATTAGAGACTTGGAGCAGCTTGGTATTGAGGTAGTATTGCCTGGAGCCGATGGCGTATTAGCCAACCTTTAAGTGCAATCATTGGTAGAGCGCATCAAGGCAGCATTGCCTACTGATGCTAGATTTCGGCAGCTCAGAGAGAGGACTGAAGCAGGAGAGCAGACGGGATTAAGGATTCATCCTGATGGGACATTACGATGTGGTGATCATATTTAAGTTCCTAATGGAGAGTTACGGCAGGAGCTGATGGCAGAGGCTCACAGTTCAACTTACTCTATTCATCCCGGAGGAACCAAGATGTACCGCGACTTACGACAGTATTATTGGTGGCATGGAATGAAGCGGGAGATAGCTCGTTTTGTTGCCAAGTACTTGGTATGTCAACAAGTGAAGGCAGAGCACCAGAGGACGGCCGGATTATTACAGCCGCTACCCATTCCCGAGTGGAAGTGGGAGCACATTACTATAGATTTTGTCACGAGTTTTCTTCAGAATCCTAGGGGACGTGACACAGTATGGGTGATTGTTGATAGACTTACAAAATTAGCCCATTTCTTACCTTTTAGAGTGGGCCAGTCGACAGAGGTATTGGCAGAGATGTATATAGAGCAGATTGTGAGATTATACGGTGTGCCTGTTAGTATTGTGTCGGACCGTGACTCGAGATTTACCTCATACTTTTGGAGGAGCATGTAAGAGAGTTTGGGCACCCGATTGAAGTTTAGCACATCATACCATCCGCAGACAGACGGCCAGTCGGAGCGTACCATTCAGACGCTAGAGGATATATTGAGAGCGTGCATGCTTGACTTTGGCGGATCATGGAAGGACCATCTTCATCTTGTAGAGTTTTTCTACAACAATAGCTATCAAGCGATCATTTAAATGGCTCCGTTTGAGGCGTTGTATGGTAGAAAGTATCGGTCTCCTATTTGTTGGAGCGACATAGGAGAGCGACAGCTATTGGGTCCCGAGTTAGTCTTGAGCACAGTGGAGACAGTGAAGAAAATTTAGGGCCACCTGCGAGCAGTGCAGGATCATCAGAAGCAGTGGGCAGATAATCGTCGTCGACCCTTAGAGTTCAAAGAGGGCGACCATGTGTTCTTGAAGATATCCCCCACTAGAGGCACGATTCGATTTGGAGGACGTGACAAGTTGAGTCCAAGGTACATCGGGCCGTTCGATGTCTTGGAACGTGTTAGATAGGTTGCCTATAGATTGGCTTTGCCACCGTCGTTGGAGGGAGGGCATGACGTATTCTATGTATCTCAGTTGAGGATGTACGTGGCGGACAGCAATCATGTGCTTGATCACTCTGAGATCACAGTTGGACCGAGTTTGTTGTACGAAGAGCAACCAATAGGTTCTCGATTGCCGAGTGAAGGTGTTGCGGAATCAATCTATTCCATTGGTTTGCGTGGCATGGAAGCATCACTCATCAGGGGAGTCTACTTGGGAGCGTGAAGTCGACATCCAAAATCGCTACCCGCATTTGTTCGAAGACGAAGGTATGTCTTGCATTAAAGCTCTTAAGTTACTATTAATTTTATTGCATTTGATCCCCCCGACCGTAGTTTAATTTCGAGGATAAAATTTTCTTTAAGTTGGGTAGGATGTAAACCCCCAATATTTTTTAATTATTTTAGTGCTTTAAAATTTATTTTTACAATATTATTTAGCATTAAAGAGGTAGTTGGTATATATATGTGTGTATTTATAGATATATATATTTATATATAATATGTATGATTGTGTGCATGATATTTTAAGTGCTACTAAATATCTATAATTATTATAAAAGATTTTTGTTACTTAATTACAATTTATAGGAAAATTTTGTGATTATATACATTATATATATATATATATATATATATATATATATATATATTATATTTTAAAAACCCCTAATTTATTAATGACGGCTCAAAGACCGCACAGAAATCGTATAAAGGCGCAAAATGCCGAAGCCTATACAGGTATACCACAAAAGGAAAGAGGGAGGAAACCAAAATAGGCAAAACAGTTGCCAGGGGCTACTGGGTAGCACAGACCAGAAGTCTCTCGAACTGTGGGAACACAGGGAGCTACGCTTACGGCATTGTCGGGCTATTTCCCATAGGAGCTTGTCTGCCGAGTAATGGTGACCCTCGTATCTCGCTTTGTTGCGATTCTTCCACATGACCCATATAGCGTCGCTGCGACGATCTGGTGGCCATGGGAGGATGAACCCCAGGAAGCCAGTAGATCGTGGAAGCGTCCGCTTCCCTGCTCAATGTTGAATAGCTGGTTAAGGGTGGTCCAAGTCCTGTCTGGCAGCGACCCTTGACGGAAGATGTGATTAATAGTCTCCGTCTGCCTCTCTGAGCAGCAGGAGCAAGCTGATGCTAAACTCCCGATGGTGTTAAGGATGTCGTCAGTCGGTAGTTTCTTTCTAAAGACTCTCATAAGAGGACGGACCACTTCTTTGGGATGCAAGAGTGCCAATAGTGGGCCATGGGGAGGTACGGCCGATCGGTGCCCTGGATAGCGAATCTCTCCGACCTCACCGAGAAAGCTCCCGAAGCCTCGAGGGACCAACACAATGCATCCGCCTCTCTACCGATGCGTAACCCTCTCTCTCGGACGCTATCTGCAGCCTCGGGACCGGACCACTCACGAATCTGGTCCCAGTTCCAATCGTCGGTAGTGGGGTTCCACAAGTCTCTGATCCTACAATCTCTCGGAGTCTCCGTGAGATTTAGGATCATGCTGTCTCCAATCCATCGCTCAAGGAATAGGTTCGAGTCGCCCGCACCCAGCTGGAGTCGCATCGCGGGTTCGGTTAGGTCGCAGCCAATAAGGATGCGACGCCAAGCTGCGGAGGATTTACAGTTGGAAATGGCCATCGACGGGTGGATATGTTTGAAATATCTAGCTTTCAAAAACCTGCTCCATAAGTTGTTGTGCGTACGGAGATTCCACCACAGTTTCATCGAGAATGCCTTAACTATATGGCTGAGTTTAGTGAATCCCAAACCCCTCTCTCTGGTCGGATGGGCCATAGAGTCCCAGCTGGCCCAGTGATGCTTATCGTGGCCGTTGCTATGCCCCCAAAAGAAATTACAAAAGATCTGTTCGATCGAAGAAAGGACTTTGATGGGCGGTGAGCACACAGCCAGGGAGTGGATAGGGATGGAGGATAGCACATGATTGATGAGGATCTTGCCACCTGGGGATAATGTGGCGTTGTGCCACCCTTCCAATTTCTTCTTCTGATTCTGGTAGTTAAGTCCTCAAAGATGCTGGCGTTGGACTTCCCGTACACTAACGGGCATCCGAGGTAGGTGAACGGAGGCCTGGCAACCAAAAAGGATGTTAGGTTGGAGAGGTTGTTGGCGTGCTCTCTATTGGTTTTGTGGTGAGCGTAGATAACGCTCTTGGAGTGATTGATCTTCTGGCCGGAGCATCTAGAGTACCTCGTCAGGGTGTTGTGAACCACTGCCACCACACCTTCATCCCCGGAGGAGAAGATGAGTAGGTCATCTGCGAAAGCCAGGTGGGTGATGATTGGGCATCCACTGGTTCTATGATAGTGCTGGAAGTTGGGGGTGTTGACCATATTATTAAGGTTTCTACTCAGGGCATCCGCCGTAATGATGAAAATAGTGGAGGATAGGGGGTCGCCCTATCTCACCCCGCGATAGGATTTGAAAAATCCCTCCGCGTTGTCGTTAATGATCATGGAAAACCACGAGTTACTGATGGATCTCCAGACGATGTTGATCCAAGTTTCCAAAAATCTGAAAGCTCTGAAAACCCAGATCATGAATTGCTAATCCAGTCTATCATAAGCTTTCTCCATGTCGATTTTGACGACAATGTTGCCTCTCCTCGCAGGAAATTTCATGCAGGTGATTAACTCTTGGGCCAGCATAATATTGGCCTGGGTGTTCCTTCCGCGAACAAATCCGCTTTGCTCCTCGGAGATGATCTTAGGGAGAATTTCTGCCATCCTGATTACGATAACCTTGGATATGATCTTTTGGTGATGTTACACAGACTAATGGGTCGAAAGTCACGAAAGGATTCTGGGTTGTCTTTTTTAGGGATGAGGATCAGGTTGGCACTTGAGATGGCTTTGGGGTATATAGGTCCTTCGAAGAAGGCGATCGCCGCTTCGGTGATGTCTTGCTTGATAATAACCCAGCATGTGCGGAAGAATACACTCGAGAAGCCGTCCGGGCCTGGCACGCTGTGCTCGTTCAGAGCCCACACTGCATCTTTAACTTCCTGAACCGTGGGAGCGCGGTTCAACTGGGCGTTGTCGTCGTCGTTAATGAGGAGAGGGATTTGGTCAAGGAATGATCTATCTTTGTGAATCGTCTCTTTGGCGAAAAGTTTAGAATAGAAATTCTTGGCTGTCTCTTGGATGCCCTTTTGGTCGGTAATGATGTTCCCGTTCTCGTCGGTAGTCCTGTGGATCGAGAGCTTCTGTCTGCGTCCGTTAACGCAGGCGTGAAAGTACTTCGAGTTTTTGTCCCCCTCGCTGTCCCATTTCAGCCTCGCTTTATGCTTCCAGAAATCGGTCTCCACTTTGATCCTGAATTTAAGCATCGCCTTGGTGAGGCTGAGGGCTCTACTAGCCGCTACCGAGCGATCTGTGACGACCAGGGCTTCGGTGCGGGTGACGTCGTCCTCGGCTACCCGAACGGCTTGAAAGATATCTCCGTAGGCAAGCTTACCCCAAACGGACAGGGCTGTCCTGGTGGCTTTAAGCTTGTTGCTCACCCGGACAAGGGGGTTGGGGGAGTCCTTACTGTTCCATGCATCCGCGACGATACCCAGGAATTGGGGGTGCCCTGTCCAGAGGTCGAGGAATTAGAAGTTCTTTTTGGATAAGGTGGTCTTGTTTTTAATCTCAACCAACAGGGGGTTGTGGTCTGATTCAGTGGAGTTGAGGTGAGACAGATTGGTAGTGATCCCCATTCCATACCAGAAGGCGTTCGTGAGTGCCCTGTCAAGTCTAGAGTATTGACGACGGTCGCCATCCTGCATATTGCACCAGGTGAATGCGTTGCCCGAGAACTGGAGAGAGGTTACGTGGGCGTTGAAGATGAAAGTGTTAAAGTCAAGCATGGCCGGGGCGGGAGGAGGTCGACCTTCGGATTTCTCCGAACTACATGTAATCGCATTAAAGTCCCCAATGCAAAGCCAAGGGGAGTTGGTGTTGAGGTGATGGATGTCAAGGAGATCATTCCAGAGTTGCTTCCTCTCTCTCTAACATCGCAGCTGCCATGGACCGCTGAAAGGATGGCGCGCAGGAAGTCTAGGGTGGTCGAACCAACAGAAGAGGGCCTGCTGGGAGTCCTGGATGACTCCTAGTTTGACGTCCTTCATGTAGAGATCCAGATATCGTGTCTGCCTACAATGGCCATAGGAAGGCCCAGTTGCAGTTGGATGGATTTTAGTCTTTTGGGGGGGATTTTGGGTTCGATGATGATGAGGATGTCTATCTTGTGGATTTTTTGCAGATTGGTTATTCTCCTGACTGTCAGTTTGTTCGCCAGACCGCGGACATTCCAGGATAGGATGTTAAGCATTAAGGATGTTGTGGAGGGGTTTTGTTCCGCTTGGCGACGGATCTGGTTTAGATGGTGGCGGTTTCAGTGGGTCCGCTGGCCTTGCTCGAGGTAGAGAGTCCTGCTTCTGTAGATAGGGGGTGATCGTTACATGATTACTCCTTTGGGGCCAGTTGATGACTGACCGATTCTTCGGCGGAGTCCAGGATAGGATTCTCTGGTGGGATGATAATGGCGTCGCTGGTGCTCCCTATAAGGAGGCTGGTTTGCTGGAGCGGGAAGCCCGCGGCTTGGATCTGGAGACCTCTCCGAACCAGGTCTGGCCCTACAATGGCTAGGGCCTCACCACAGGGTCTTCGGTGGTGAGTTGTTGATTGTTTACGGTTATGTCGGTGAGCAGTTCTGCTCCTTCCGGATTGGGGAAACTCACGATGAGTGCCCGGTCGGCAAGAGAAGAGGATGTCTCCGCTTGGTCATCCGCGTCCTTTGAATCTAGAGCGTCGAACTGGTTGGATAGGGTGAGGGCTTGGGTGCTGTGTGGGATTAATGCTTTGATGGAGGATTCGCTCCTGTCGTGCGAGTCGTCGCCTGAGCCGAATCGGGTGTGCAAATTTGGGCGAGGTAGGATAGGTGGCAAGGGAGTTCTTCCCTCTGCTGGCTCGCTGTCTTTTCGGGGAGGTTTCTTCTTTAGTTCTGGATGAAGTCGATAGCAGTACTTTGGGAGATGACCTCTTAAGTGGCAGTGGTTACAGAACATGACGTGATTATCGTAGAGGATTTGTTGAGTGTGGGTTCGGTTGCCCAGCTCGATGTTGATAAAGTTTGGTGGTTCGGTGGTCAGGTCGAGTTCCATACATATTTTGGCATAGTAGGCTTTGGTGAGATTGCTGGTCTCTGGGGCTGAGGCCACATACGTGCCGAAGGAGTTTGCGATGCGCATAAAAGCCGCTGGGACGAAGCAAATGAGGGACAGATTTGGTAGAGTGATCCAGGCAGCGACGGTTGCTGAGTCTTCTTTAGTGCTAAAGCTAGCTGACCACTTGATGATCTTCATCTGATGGGAATCAATCCTACACGTGCCTTTGGACCAAACTGTCTTGTATTCTAAGTCGGATGAGATGTGAAGGAGAATGTGTTTGGGATCGAGGGAAGCTACACGGTATTCCGCTGTGAGCCTCCAGCTGGCTATAGTCTCCTGCACCCTGGGGAGCTTGGGGCATCCGGATGAAAATTTGAGAATAAAGGTGTGGGGAAATGAGTTCGATAGAGAGGACATCTCCATGTCAGTGAATAGAACCGAGGACACCGTTGATTCCTGAGAGTACTCGATGTCCGGAAGATTGATGTTGGGGACTAGAGGCGCCTTAGCTGACGCCAGATTCGGGCGCAGCTTGGCGAAGATCGGCTGGGGGGAACGGCCAATGAAGGGATTGTGGAATTGCCACCCTCAGGGTTGGGACTCGTTACGGTCGCGGAGGTAGGCACCACCAACGGACCGGCGGCAACTGTAGGAGGAGAAGAGTAAGCGACCTGGGTTATCACTGCAGGGTCCCCTGTCTCGGTCAGGCTGGGGGCAATAAGGTTGTGCTTCGGGGAACGGTCCACCGTAACCAAGGGGACGGGGTAAGGGAGAACAGCGGGATCAATGGGGGGAAGGTCGGGGGCCTCGGATAGGGGTGCAGGGGCTGAGGGCCGGTGGAGGGAATGGAAGAGAGGAGAGAAGAGGGCCTGAGAGTGATGAATGGGGACGGAAACAGAATAGACGACGAGCGTATTGGATGGGACGGGGAGTGAGTTGGAGAAGTGGGGGGTGTATTGCGCAGTGGAATGGACAAGGGGAGGATTGGCGTAGATGGGGAACTGGGCATGGTACACAGGCTGGGGAGGGGGCCCACCAGAAAAGGGGAATAAGAGAGTTGGGAATACGCTGAGGGGGAACCTAGAGCGTAAAAGCTTCGGAAGGGGCTGGAGTGGGCCCACCTGGGAGAAAGGAGTTTAGGGGTGGAATACGCTGGCTGAGATACGTACGAGTAACCAGCAGGGATAGGTCCTGCACGAAACGCTCTGAGAAGTGGTGGGCCCCGCCTGAAAGAGGAGCTGCAAAGTCAGGAGCGTTGGAAACTCGCTGAGAATAACAAATGGGATGGGGGCCCCACTAGAGCGATCAGCCGCTGCTAAGTCAGACGCGAGGGAGCCTCGCTCGAAACAATAAATGGGAGGGGGGCCCACTAGAGCGGATAGCCGCTGCCAAGTCCGGCACGTAGGATACGCGCTCCGAGCAATAAATAGGATGGGGGGCCCACAAGTACGGTCAGCCACGTAAAGAATGAAGGTGGAGGGAGTCCCAAAGGCAGGCAGGGGCAGCTCCAGGCAGGAAATTACGCGTAGAAGGAATAAATGGAGGGGGGTCCACTCGAGAGGTCGGCAGCGTAAAAACCTGAGTCGACGCCGGGCGCGTAAAATCTAGGATTGGAGAGGGGCCCACCAAAGAAAACTCCATATGCAGACTGGGAAGCTAAGTCGGGCACGTAAAAAGCTGGAATGTAGTGGGTCCCACCGAGGGGGGTTGCTGGCATTGGGCACATACGCGCGCTAGCAATAAATGGAGGGTGGCCCGCCACGTTATGATGGTTGACTGAACCAATCACGTGGTGCCTGATGGGATGATCCCCCAAACCTGCACCGCAGGTGGGTGATCCTCCCAAGGAGAGGGCTGCTCCGTTCGAATTTCGAACCGAAGCGAGAAAGGAAAATTGAGCGGAGGATGGCTGTGGAGGAGATTGGGAGCTACGGGCGAGCTCAAGAGCCGGGCGGTCTGCTAAAGCGGACACTGGAATAGCGCTTGCGGGCGCAGGGAGGGGCAAAGAGAGCTCAGGATGGTGAGGGGCTGCAAGAGACTAGAAAGGGACCAGAGAGGGGGTTGAGCAAGTGACTGCGGGGGCAGCTAGAAGATCGGACACCTGGGAGGTAGGAAGAGACGGGGAGGTTGGAGGGGAGCTGATGGGGAGTGGAGGGGAGGTCGGAGTGAGGGGGAGCAAGAGAAAGGTAGAGTTGACGGATCAACTCCACACACTCGACCGGCCAAGGCTGAGCCATTGGCTGGCACAAATTGCCGGGGAGAGCTGGAGAAGGGGAGCCCTAGGGGCTTCCCTGGGAGGATATATATATATAATATATATATATATATATATAGTAGTAAATAAAAAATTAAAAAAAATTGCAGTGGTGGTCGGACCAAGGGGGACCGACCACAGCACCCTTAGGAGAGAGATTGAACAAAGAAAAGAAAAGGAAAAAAAAAAGAAAAAAATAACCCACCCACCCACTAAAAGTGGGCAGCCCCACCCAAAATTTATGCTTGCTGCGTGCAGCAGCAAGCTCACGCTTAACCCCCACAACCCGTGGGATTCATCTATTATTTCTAAACCCACTTGTATTAGGTTTTGCTAGAAGTTGCTATAAATACATCTTTTTCTACAAACCTCAAAACCCTAGACTTCCAAAACGAAAGTTGCGGCTGATCATACCCTCTTCGCCTACGAGTTCGTTTCACCAGCGATGAAGTTTTGTGCACGATGAACGGAGCATCGGAAGTCAGCCCCTCGTCACCCACGGAGCAGTTTTCCCACTTAAGGTACCCTACTTCCCTACGACGTAACTTTTTACTCGTAGCACCAATTTTTGATCCGTAAGATTTTCTGGAAAGTAGACTTGACTCTCTTCGAGATCCTCCAGGTGGATTTTGAAACAACCCATCGACTTGCTCGAAAAATCGAGATGAAGTTGAAGAAAAACCTGTTTTCTGTAATACTAAAAACTATTTTAAAATGACAACTTATCGGCCAATTTTCTTGTTGCGCAGTAAAGAATTGTAGAAAATAATTGAACACATGTGAAGAAAACTAACTACGATTAAAACGCAACTTGTAGATCTGTATTTCGATTTCTGTGTAAGAATTAAATCAATGCTAAACTTGTGCGAAAAACTGTTTTCAAAAGAGTTAATTTCAGAGAATTTTCTCGATACGGCGGCGTCCCAACAAACCGGGCGACGTGGTCACGCACTATACGCACCAAAAGGCACGTATGGACATTTCTGACGTGTGGAAACTGACGGAACTCAGTTTTGTCGCGTGTGCGCGACGAAATCAACGCGTATCCTCGGGATAGCCCCGTATCGGCATTTTGCAAACTTGCCCATAAATTCGTATACAATCGTCAAATCGAGACGAAACTTACGCCAATAGGTCCGAATCAAATTCTGGTCCTATGTGCCAAGTTTGGTTCTATTCTGAAAAGGTCGAATCGGAACCCCTTTTTGGCGGGCCCGCGACCCACTCAAACCGACGAAATTGTACACGGCTCATCGGAATCCAAAACTGGACATACCGTTGAGTTTCTCTCCTCAAACTGAATTCATAGACATGTAGTTTGACGACTTTAGAGACCATAGACTTTGGCACGCATTTCGGGGCAAAGCGGGTCCAACAGCGGATATCATTTTGACCCGAAATTATGATTTTATCCCTGTTCCAGAATTGGACTTTTTGATAGGCATTTCCTAGGTATGTCTTCTTCATCGAGATTATTTTTGATGTTTGTTTCAGCGTATGGATTCATCTGTGATTTGTGAGTTTTAGTGCTGACACTTGCTACTTGGATTGTCCTTCTCGTACCACAGGCAAGTATACCTTGCCATAGATTCTGTTTATGCTCATTTATTTCAGTATATTTTATTATGCATATTTCTTTCTCTTATTTGTCATTTTGTTTCTATTGGGCGTCTAAGTCACACTTGGGTACAAGCGGCTAAATTTAGTCGTTATATTTATTTATGTCTTATTTGCATGTCGACCTTGTGTCAGTTTACTACCCTATGAGTATGTAGGGAATTTTCATATCCCCTATGGCCTTGACACATGTGTATCACGTGATGAGTGAGTTCATATAGGACACGGACCTGCGTACTCGACGACTGGCCATCGATACGTACGGGACGTACGACGGTTAGAAGGTAACTACTATTAGTGAGTCGAGTTAGAAGCCATAGCAGTTGCCAACTGGATAGGTTGTGGAAACATCTTGGACAGGGGCATTTGGGTGGAGGGGACTACTAGCGTAGGGGCTACATTTACTTTTACACACATTTGGGAGATAGTGTCTCGGATGAGCGCTACGTGTTACCCGGTCGATAGTGTCTTGGATGAGCGCTACTTGTTGGCCACTCTTTATTACTTGCTTTTGACAGCCCCTGCGTAGAATGTTGTCCTCTAAAGTGCATCTCACATAGACGGTTAGGAGATCCTGTAGAGTCATAGTTGCATATTTTACACATTCAGTTACTTGGCATGTTTTATGTACCTTATTATGACCCTCTGAGGACCTGGTGATCTCTCTAGGATTAGACGAACAGGACTATCCCGAGGAGTACGGTGCCACATTGGATCCATCATACATCGGTGACGAGGCATCTCCTGCCCATACTTAGTTTTATTCTTTATTATCTGAGACCATGTATTGGACATCTTTTTATCATCTTTCTTGTTGTTTGAGGAGGTTGGACTCCATTAGTTGAGACTATTTTTCCATAGCTATTTGGGTAGGAATGTCTACCCGACTATATTTTGATATCATCATTTATCTTATTTAGTGGACTTATTATATTCTCTGTGTTGAGCTGTGGATGAGATTTAGTTATATTATTATGGCTTATCATGTATTATTATTACAAGTTATGTACTAATACGGGGATTACCATATATGGTGTAATCTTCGTATAAGTATAGCTGACATGTCTACGTACTTAGTCCTACGTATTTTGGGACAGGGATGTTACAGGCTGATCTCTGATGCTCGTCTTTGACCTGCTAACAAACCAAGCATCTAGCAACAAATCATGTAATCTCCATCTTCATTCTGTGCCACCAGAAATGCTGCCTTAAATTTCGGTACATCTTTGTACCCCCGGGATGGATAGAGTATATAGAACTATGTGCTACTTCCATCAACTCTTGCCAACGCTCTCCGTTTGGAACATATAAACGCTCTCCGCACCTCAATGTTCCATCCTCGTGAATCTGCAAACCTGTCTGCTCTCCCGCTTCAGTCTTCTAGAATAGTCTCCTGAATCTCGCATCTGTAGGTAAGGCTGCCTTAATCCTCTCAACTAATGAAGACCGAACCTCCAACTGTGCTAGAACACCTTCTGATCTCGGCAATATGACTTATATCCAAGATCTTGAAGATCCTCAAGCAAATGACGTTGTGTCATCAAGAAGTAAGCTGCAGGTGTTTGCCATGAATTATAAAAGAACGGAATAATTATATCGAAGGACTGGACTTTTACTTCACAATACAAACTCGCTTGTACAAAGAAAGCTTAGGGTCGAAAACCTAGGTACAGAAATCTAAGTACAATTGTTTATTTTAGATTCTGGGGGTGACGGTAGAGGCTCGAGAAAGCGACGGCAGCTCTGCCTTACTCCTTGGACGATCGGATGCAGCCTTAGCTCCGGTAAGAAATGCTCTCAGGATGCTCGGGAAGAATCCTCTGTGCGTGCCTTTGTCTCTCTGTGCTCTCTTTTCAGGTCTCTCCCAATTTTTTGCAAGGGAATGGCACCTTGCTATTTATAGAGGTGGGGTGTGATCATTTGGGTTTACAAATGATTGCCTCCTTGAGAAGTCGACGGTTAAGGATCAATTAATCAGGACCCTTCATTCTGATTGTAGCAAATCTAGGTAATTAATGTAGATTGCATCAAATCTTTGTGGGCAATAAATGTTGATTGCCATGAATCTTTGTGATTTGTGATAGCCTGCCATGTGTCCAATTTGCTTGATTAGATTTGATCTGGGCCATTATGACGATCGCAACAAATCTGATTTTGTTAGGATTTGTTAGCACCCATAATTTTGGGGAAAATAAGACTGCCACGTGTCTCAATTGTAGCAAAGAACGCCACATATCTCAACTGGATCGTCCTGGCCGAGCCGCATATGGGAGGGTCCTCTCAGCCGTATAAAACATGCAGCCGCATGTGGATGTACAGCCGCATGGGGATGGGCAGTCGCATGGAAATAGGCAGCCGCATGCAGAGGGGCAGCCGCATGGAGATGGGCAGCCGCATGGAAATAGGCAACCGCATGCAGAGGGGCAGCCGCATGGGGATAGGCAGCCGCATGGGGACACGGACAGGCAGCCGCATACAGATGGGCAGCCGCATGGAGTGGCCTCGGGACTTGGTAGATTTTGCCAGCCGTAAGGAGATTTTCTCCTCTTTTCCATAAACACGCCATCATGTCAGTCATTATTGCGTCTTTATGTCAGAGCTGTCATGGCTATTTTTTTGTCAGAGCAGTCGTCAGGGCATTAAATGCAGCCGCATATAGAAAAAACTGTTTGAAGGCCACGTGGCTTCTTTCTGAGCCGCATGGATCTATTCGAGCTGCATGGACCCCTGAACCGCATGGACTTCTGAGCCGCAGGAGATCCTGAGCTGCATGGGGATCCTTCTGTTAGAGCCGTATAGGTCTTTCTTTATTCTTTTCCATGCTTCTACAAGACACCCTTCAAAGTTTTCAGTTTACAAAAATTGAAATACTTTGAATAAGAAACATGGACATATAAAAAATTTTCGGGCCGCATAGGATGTTCTGGCCGCATGGATGTCTCAGCCGCATGGCCTCCTCAGCCGTATGGCCATCTGAGCCGCATAGGCTGTGATAATACAGAGCGATTGTCCCAGGATGCTGAACGCCGAGCTAAGCAGCGGTTTGAACGGGGGACCTCCTTGGTGAAGAATCGTCTCCTGGAATTATGTACCGCCGAACCATAGACGGCTTTTTTCCTTCTTTTTTTGTTTTCGTTCTTTTTCTGGGACGTTGTCCCTAGAACATGTAGTACTTTCGCCTTCCAAATAAAAGAGTATGCTTTATTCTACCCTTTATTTGTACTGCTTGTTGTGCCTGTGGTATTATGGTGGTGTTTGCCCTGCTTGGGGGGGCTTGTTTGTGGACCTGTTACCCTTGGCATACCTGGGTTTTAGGTATGGATAACAAGTTTGATGGGGATACCTAGGACAGTTCCATGGTAAGGTGGTTATGGACGTTCTGGGTATCGGGAGAAATAATGCCATGGAGCAGCTGGGCTCCCGGGGCATGATGAGGAATGATGTGCATGTACTAGGAAACTTAGCACAGCATTTGTAGTCAGCAGAGGACATTTGTGGGCCTATTATCCTTGGCGTACCCTGGTTCAGGATACGGATAATAAGACGAGAGAGAAAACCAACATACTTACTCAGAGCTAATGAGGACATGGCAAGTATGGGGGTTTTACCGCGGAGTCTTCCTACTCAGAGGTAATGAGGACATGGCAGGAGTGGACTCAACGGAGGATATTTGTGGTCAACAGAGAACATTTGTGGGCCTATTATCCTTGGCATACCCTGGTTTAAGATACGGATAATAAGACGAGAGAGAAAACCAACATACTTACTCAGAGGTAATGAGGACATGGCAAATATGAGGGTTTCTTCGATGGAGCCTTCCTACTCAGAGGTAATGAGGACGTGGTAGGAGTGGGCTCCATAAAGGGGTACATAAAATGACTCAGAGGTAATGAGGACATGGAAGTTTTATGTAGAGGAGTGATTTGTTTTTGGCGGAAGTGAAACGACTCAGAGGTAACATCGACGTGGTCGTTTTGGAAATTTGTGGATCCGTTACCCTTTTTGTGCACTGAGAGTGCGGGTAGTGGATCATGAGGGAGGAGCCCTTTCAGAAGAATAAGTTCAGAGGTATGGTCATATATGACTTACTATCTAAAAGAGTGACCGGAATGTGAGTTCAGAGGCACATGCGGGTATATAACTCGATAATCTCGAATGTTTGGAGGAAAAGCGTGAGTTCAGCGGTACTGGATGGTACATAACTCAATAATCTGGGATGTTTGTGAATGTGAGTTCAGTGGTACCGGCGGGGTACATAACTCAATAATCTGGGATCTGTGAGTTCAGCGGTACCGGCGGGTACATAACTCAATCATCTGGGATTTTGTGAATGTGAGTTCAGCGGTACCGACGGGTACATAACTTGACACTCTGGAATATTTGGAGAATGTCGTTTAGACATAATATTTCTTCAGGAACTTGTCGTTGACGGACAACATGAGCAAGTCTCCGTTTTGTTTTGCGAGGCGGTAAGCACCGTTGGAGAATACAGCCTCAATGATAAATGGACCTTTCCATTTTGGCTGGAATTTGCCGACGATTTGTGAGTCATAACCATCGGCCTCTGAACTGCCAGAACGAGATCGCCCACTTGGAATTTTCTGATTTTAACCTTCTTGTTGAAGGCTCCGGAGATGCGTGCTTGGTATAGCTCGATTCGTTGCTGAGCCAAGAGGCGCTTTTCATCTAAGGCCTCCAACTCTTGTAGCCGGCGACGGTAGTTATCGTCCATCGTCAATTGGTAAGTGAGAGTGACGCAGAGCAAGGGTATTTGAGTCTCCAATGGGAGAACTGCCTCACTTCCGTACACCAGGGAGAATGGTGTGTTCCCAGTGGCCGTTCGGACTGTGGTACGGTACGTCTACAAGCATTCACCAAGCTTCTCGTTCCAGTCGTGTTTGTTGGATGATATGAACTTTTTGAGCAACTTGATAATGGTTTTGTTGAATGCTTCTGCCAACCTATTCGCTGCCGGATTGTATGGCGTCGAAGCAACATTCTAAATTCGGTGCTTGTCGCAGAACCGATAGAAGGCGTGGCTTGCGAACTGCGGACCATTATCGTGGATGATCCTTCGGGGCAGTCCAAAGCGATAGATGACGTGATACTTAAGGAAGCTGGTCACGTTTGAAGTCTTTACTTCTGCAAGCGGAACAGCTTCCGCCCATTTGGAGAAGTAATCTGTGATGGCGAGTATGAAGCGATGTCCTCGAGACGAAGGTGGAGTGATCGGACCGATGATATCCATTCCCCATGCTTCGAATGGCTAGGATGCCACTATCGGATGTAGAAATTTGGATGGTTGGTGGATGAAGTCCGCATGGACTTGGCAGGCTTTGTACTTTCTTGCATAGTCTATCGCATCTGCTACCATCGTGGGCCAGTAGTAACCCATTCGGCAAAGACGGTCTTACAATTTTAGGCCAAGCTGATGGGCCCCGCAGACACCGTCATGAGCTTCGCGTACGGCTTCTTTGGCTTCTGCGTTTGACAGACATCGAAGCAATAATCCATCATAGGATCGGCGATACAGCATTTTTGTCTCTGTATGGTAGAAGAATCTGAGAGAATGCCTTCTGATAGAAGTGGCTTCCTTTGGGTTCTCCGACAGAACGTCGTAGACTACGAAGTCAATAAATGGTTGTCTCCAGTCTGGTGTCTCGTCGATCGTTTAAGCGGCATAACTCGCCACGAATTGAACATTGTTCTTAGGACAGACCAGTTCATGGCCTATCACATCCACCGATTGATGAGCATAGTTCAGAACTGCTAGGAAAACGGCAAGACCAGCTAAGGCATCGGCTTCGATATTTTGGATTCTGGGGACGTATTCGATGAAGAACCCTTCAAATGACGAGATGATGTTGATCGCTATTTGGTGATAGGGGATCATGTCTTCATGGCGGACTTCGTATGAACCCCGGATCTGATTGACGATTAACTGTGAATCGTCGTATGCTTCAAGATATTCTACCCCCAGCTCTCTTGCAAGTTGGAGGCCAATGACTAAAGCATTGTACTCGGCCACATTGTTAGAGCAAGGTTCCGTGAGGGAGTAAGCACGATTGATCACCAGTCCGGAAGGATAAATCAGCACTACTCCGACTCCGACGACGATCTTGCCTTTGGGTCCGATCCTCGAAGCACCGTCGAAGAACATTCACCATATATCATCGTGAGAGGTCGCATGCGAGTCGGCGACCTCATCTGGGATGTCTTTGTATATTCTGGCCGACTCTGGGCCTGGGTGGGCTGCTAAAAAGTCTGCCAGAGCCTGACCTTTAACAGCCTTTTGCGGGACGAAGATCATAAGGTAGGAGGACAGTAATATTGCCCATATAGCGAGGCGAGAGCTGAGTGCCCCTAGTTTGGTCATGAGGACCCTGAGGGGGTTGACTCGTGATATTACATGTATGGTTTGCGCCATGACATAGTGTCGCATCTTTTGAATAGCGAATACCAGGGCGAGGCATTCCTTCTCCACGGCGGTATATCGGTGCTCTGGCCCGATCATCATTCGGCTGAGGTAATATATAGCTTGCTCATGGCCTGCATCGTTGTTTTGTGCTAGCAGAGCGCCGAGGGAATGCTCCATTGCTCGTTCATAGAGCAGGAAGGGTTTTTCAGCAATCGGGGCCACCAAGACTGGAGGGTTCGATAAATATTCTTTGATGTTGTCGAAGGCACGCTGGTATTCTTCATCCCATACGAATGAGACGCCCTTCTTCATGAGGTGAGTGAATGGCTGGCATCGTTCGGAGAGGTTGGGATTGAGCACCAGACCGAGTGACGACAGCTGTGGCTTCTTCGACATCTGCCAAAATTGTGCGGCAGGATCTGACCTTTCTACTCTCCTTCTTGCCACTGGGGAGTGGTACGGACTAAGTCACTTCAGGTACCAAGTCTAGATGGACCCACATGACCTCCCTTCGTGACGTGGTGAGGGGTACCAGACCAGTGGCCTGATCTCAAGGAGGTGGAAGGTTAGCAATCTTCATTGTCACCCGAGGGATGGGTACCACACCGTCTTGAGTCTCTGTCGGAGGGAAGATGCCAAACTGTACGGACACCATATTGGCTGCCACGGTTACCTCCTCGAAATCAATGGCCAGAGCCTTCGAATCGATGAGATGTTGGATGTATCGCTTTAGTTGGTAGCAGTCGTATGTAGCATGGTGGACGTAGCAGTGGTAATGGCAGTACTTTGGGTTCTCCATTTCTGCCGGACGAGGTTCCCGTCTTCGTGGAGAGAGCTGAATTCTATCTCCTTGTATGAGCATGTCCAAGATGGGCTTGACATGGCCGTCTTCGAAGAAGTAGGTCATTTGCGGCCATTACTTGTCTGCCGGTTTTGACTCAGGCTTCTGGGCTGTGTCGGCCACCATAGCCTGCTTGCCCTTGTTGTCCCGATTGTTGGAGGAGTTACCACCATTGGTGTTGCTGGTATTAGGGCGCTTGCCCTTGTCCTCTCCCTCCGAGATGTGCAATCCCAGTTGGCGAGCCTTCTTCAACCTGTCCTCGGCGCTAGTGGCACTGATGATGAACGTCTTCCAGTCCTTGAATTAACTTTCACCTATCCAGAGGCTGATTGTTGAGAGCAATCTTTTTTGGCAAATTTTAATTAAGGAGGAATCCGGATTACCAGACGGCAACTTCATGACGGTTTGGCGGAACCGCTCAATATAGTTCCTTGTCAGCTCTTTCTCCCCTTGAACGACATCTATGAGGGTGGATATTGTGATGTCCTGTCCTACTTCGTAGAACCTCTCCAAGAACATGCACTTGAAGCTGGCGAAGGAGTGGATGCAGTTGTCTGACAGGTTACGGTACCAGTCGAAGGAGACCCCTTCCAATGCCCCGATGAATAATCGTGTAAGGATGGCATCGTCATGGGGCAGATGGTCGGTGGTAACCTCAAAGTAAGTGATGTACCGACTTGCGGAGGTCTTCCCATCATATGGATTGATGTGGAATGGTTTATACTTTGGTGGGAAGGGAACATCTCTCCACGCAGCGGGATACGGTTGTCGTATCCTGAGGTCTTGGCAGTTTTCTCGGGCATGGAACATGGCCCGGAGCTCCTGGACCTCTCTTCTTGCCTCCCTGGCCTCATCCGCAGTGGTGGGAGCTGACATCTCAGGAAGATTATTGCCCGGGTTTGGTGCCGCTGAGTTCGAGTCTGCATTGACCGCGGGACCCAAGTTTGTTTGGCCAGGCGTCCCTCCTTGCAGAGTATGGAGGGCTGCTTTGATTTCGTCCACCGATTTGACCAAAGTGCGTAGTATGGCCTCCAAAGTGTCGATGCATTGGCGATCAATGGGACCATCTTATTCGTCGTTTGTCATGAATGCCGTCCTTACATGAGTAGAAGTAGAAGGGACGGTGGATGACGTACCCTCCGAATCATACCCCTGCACCGAGAAGTCATCGAGGTATGTAGGAATGTTCTCCTCTGATTCGGACTCAGAAGGAATAGTACCCCCAGCTTCCGAGTTTGCCTCGTCTTGAGAGTCGTGGACATCCTCGGGGACGTCGGGATCTGCTGTATCTAATGGGAGAGTTGTTTCCCCCGGCTCGTCTCCTTGGAACATCGGATTGTCGTAGAGGTTCGGAGGAGTGCTACCTCCAGTTCCAGCAATCCCCAGTGATGTGGATGATAAATTTCCCACTGTAGCAGATTTTGTCTTTGAACGGGTGCCTTGGAAAACTCCGGTGGTGGGCAACCGTTTAGATGACAGTTTCTTAGTCACAGTGGTTGAAATCTTCGGGCTGGAAACGTTTATCTTCTTCCCTCTCCCATCGGCGAGGATTTTCTGAGTAGAGTTGCAGGAGACGACGGAAAGTGCCTCATCCTCTGAGCATGGTTGTTGCAGTCTTTGGAAGACGGACTGTCGGTCTTCTCGTACCGTCACGTTATTGCAACAGCAGTTGACAATGACTTGGGTGCAGTGACGTCCGTGGGAGGATTCTTTGCACACCGAGGCCTCTTCTCTTTCCTTGCACTTGTGGAGGATAGCCTCACGCAAGTCAGATGGGTCCGGAACGACCATGTTTGCTCCCTGGATTTTTGGAGGCTTTTGGGAACCACTCTGTCCGTTCGAGTGGTTCTGTACAACTTCCCATCGGAGGCCCGCATAACAGTATATGGAACGCTCGGATGGTCAGAGATCGGGACAGCGGACTGAGCTCGCCAAGCTCGCGCTGCCCTAGACTTCTTCACTCTAGTGCGTGAGGGCACATAGTAGGAAGAGTCTAAGTGGTGCTGGAGAGAGTCGGACATGTTTTCTCGGGAGCATGAGAGATCAGTACCATAGGAGAGGCGATCGAAGACTGAGCCGCGTGGAGCAAACAGCATGCGGCTGGAATCAATAGTCTTCATGCGGCTGACAATCGTAGCTGCATGGGCTTTCTTCATGCTGCTGGAAGTCTCGGCCGCATAAGTCTTCTCCATGCGGCTGGAAATCTTAGCCGCATGGGTATTCTGTATTCGACTGACAGTTTTGGTCGCATGGATATCATGCATGCGGCTGGCAATCTTGGCTGTATGAGTATTCAGCCTGCGGCTAGTGCCTTTGTTCGGCTTCTTTCTGGAGCACATAGAATCACTCTTTGCCCCTGCAAGTCCAGCATCGTAGTGCTTTCCTCCGCCGGACTTGGGGACAGCATAGTCCTCTATGTCTTGAAGTGGAGCCGCATGAGAGTTGCCTTCACCATCTTGGGCAGCAGAGAGTACTCCGTCCAGAGCTTGGGAAGGAGCAAATAATTTTGGCCTCCACTCCCTGCGAGCCTTCTTTGTGCGGGATCGCTTCTGGACCGGGCCAGCGCTCCCGTCGGAGAGCATTTCTTCAAACGCCTGTTGGTCGAAGCGGACGACCATCTTCTGTTGTGTGGAGCCAAGTTTAGCTACATCCGATTGCGTTACCAACTCTTCAGCCGTGGAGAAGTTTGTCCCCAGCAGAGTCGTCATCGTGTTTGCTATGAATTATAAAAGAACAGAACAATTATATCGGAGGACTGGACTTTTACTTCATAATACAAACTCGCTTGTACAAAGAAAGCCTAGGGACAAAAATCTAGGTACAGCAATCTAAGTACAATTGTTTATTTTAGATTCTGGGGGGTGACGGTAGAGGCTCGGGAAAGCGATGTCATCTCTGCCTTACTCCTTGGACGATCGGATGCAGCCTTGGCTCCGGTGAAGAAATACTCTCAGGATGCTCGGGAAGAATCCTCTGTGTGCGCCTTGTCTCTATGTGCTCTCTTTTCAGGTCTCTCCCGGTTTTTACAAGGGAATGGCACCTTGCTATTTATAGAGGTGGGGTGTAATCATTAGGGTTTACAAATGATTGCCTCCTTGAGAAGTCGACGGTTAAGGATCAATTAATCTAGACCCTTCATTCTGACTGTAGCAAATCTAGGTAATTAATGTAGATTGCATCAAATCTCTGTGGACAATAAATGTTGATTGCCATGAATCTTCGTGATTTGTGATAGCCTGCCATGTGTCCAATTTGCTTGATTTGATTTGATCTGGGCCATTATGACGATCGCAACAAATCTGATTTTGTTAGGATTTGTTAGCACCCATAATTTCGGGAAAGATAAGACTGCCACGTGTCTCAATTGTAGCGAAGAATGCCACGTGTCTCAACTGGATTGTCCTGGCCGAGCCGCATATGGGAGGGTCCTCTCAGCCGCATGAAACATGCAGCCATATGTGGATGTACAGCCGCATGGGGATGGGCAGCCACATGGAAATAGGCAGCCGCATGCAGAGGGGCAGCCGCATGGAGATGGGCAGCCGCATGGAAATAGGCAGCCACATGCAGAAGGGCAGCCGCATGTGGATAGGCAGCCGCATGCAGATGGGGAGCCGCATGGGGACACGGACAGGCAGCCGCATACAGATGGGCAGCCGCATGGAGTGGCCTCGGGACTTGGTGGATTTTGCCAGCCGTAAGGAGATTTTCTTCTATTTTCCATAAACATGCCATCATGTCAGTCATTATTGCGTCTTTATGTCAGAGCTGTCATGGCTGTTTTTTTTGTCAGAACAGTCGTCAGGGCATTAAATGCAGCCGCATGTAGAGAAGAACTGTTTGAAGGCCACGTGGCTTCTTTCTGAGCCGCATGGATCTATTCGAGCCGTATGGACCCCTGAACCGCATGGACGTCTGAGCCGCATGGAGATCCTGAGCCGCATGGGGATCCTTCTGTTGGAGCCGCATCGGTCTTTCTTTATTCTTTTCCATGCTTCTACAGCAGGCCTTCTGCTCAAGGCGTCTGCAACTACATTTGCCTTCCCCGGATGATACTGTAGCTCAATGTCGAAGTCTTTCAACAGCTACAACCAACGCCTTTGTCTCATATTCAACTTCTTTTGAGTAAAGACGTACTTCAAACTCTTGTGATCTGTGTATATCTCCACTCGCTCGCCATATAGATAGTGCCTCCAGAGCTTTAGCGCAAATATGACTATAGCCAACTCTAGATCATGCGTCGGATAATTCTTCTCGTGAGCCCTCAACTTTCTCGACGTATAAGCAACTACCTTACCCTGCTGCATCAAGACACATCCCAATCCACTGCCGGATGCGTCGCTATATACCACAAATCCTTATGACCCTGAAGGAAGAGTCAAGACTGGTGCTGTCGTCAAACGCTTCTTCAGCTCATCAAAAGCTGTTTGATACTCTGTCGTCCATGTGAACTCCTTCTCCTTACGTGTCAACCATGTCATAGGCTCAACAATCCTCGAGAAATTCTCTCCGAACCTCCGATAGTATCCGGCAAGTCCGAGAAAACTCCTCACCTCTGAAACTGATGTAGGCACTGGCCATGCCGCAACGGCCTCTATCTTCTCCGGATCAACTGAAAGTCCCTCTTCAGAAATAATGTGGCCCAGAAATGAGACATTGTCTAAGCAAAAGTCACACTTACTGGGCTTGGCATACAGCTTCTCTCAATACTCCCAACACAACTCGAAGAAGCTCTTCTTGCTCCTCATGGTTCTTAGAGTATACCAGTATATCATCAATGAATATCACTACAACTAGGTACTGGTGAAATACTTTATTCATCAAATTCATGAACACTGCTGGCGCATTGGTTAGACCAAATGGCATGACCAAAAATTCATAGTATCCATACCTCGTCCGAAAAGCTGTCTTCTGAATAGCTTCCTTCCGCACTCTGATCTGATGGTATTCGGACCTGAGGTCGATCTTGGAAAACACTCGTGCCCCACTAAGTTGATCGAAAGGTTATCGATACACGGTAATGGATATTTATTCTTAATTGTTACCTCGTTCAATTTCCTGTAGTCGATGCATAAGCGCACAGTTCCGTCTTTTTTTGGCACAATTAAGACAGGCGCTCCCCATGGAGAAGCACTAGATCGAATAAAGCCTTTGTCCAGCAATTCATCTATCTGGGCCTTCAACTCTTCTACTTCTTTTGGTGCCAACCGGTACATATGAGAAGAAATCGGCTCCGCTCCTGGAACCAACTCTATAGTGAATTCGATCTCTCTGTCGGATGGAAAGCCAGAAAGGTCTTCTGGGAACACATCTTCAAACTCTAATATAATTCTCAGCAATGCTGGCTCCTCCACTGCTATGTGGGCCTTTAGAGTGGGATGGATACCCTGCTCTGTCGCCCTCGAAGAAACTCAAACTCCGGAAGACCTGGGGGTCTAAAAATCATACTATCTCGAAGACAATCTATTTAAATATTAGGAAAGCACGATACCGAAACAATAAAATGAGGGTCGCTAAGGGGATACTATATGTCTATCTATTAAGTACGAGCATTGGTTTTTCAGAATAAGCGGAGATAAAAAAACAATAAAGAGTTCATGTGAGATGTGGTCAAATACAAATACGGGGTTCAAAGGCGATTGAATAATTCAAAAAAAGATAGTTGTAAGGTAGTTGTGGATGAGATCCTAGAGAGCAAGTGTATTTGTTAACTATATCTCAATCCACGTAAAATAATCATAAGAAGAGCGAACCAAGTGCGTTAGGTTGATCAGACCATAATGCACCAGTTCTGATTAAACAATATTTTAGTGGGTGCACCCAAATAAATATGTCTTGAACAAGCTTGATAAAAGAAATAAGCTTGCAAAGCTAGGCTATAATAGCAGTATCAGTCAAGATAGTCAAAAATATAAGTATGTGAGAAATAGTTTAAGTTCTCAAAATCTAAAACTCACCTGGTGTTTGGGCCTCTACCGTTGTCCTACTGTTTTATCTAAGGCTTTGACCTGCCAAATGTGTTATGGACCTCTAGATAACCTATTAATGTCAAGGCAATGGGATGCTAGGTTGTGAGGCATACTACCTAACTTACAAGAGTTCCACTAGTAGTGTAATTGAATCAATGGAGCGGACAATTCATCTTCCTAGCCTTTATTGAGAAATAAGATTCACGGTAGAAAAAGGAATCAAGCAAGATGCAGCTCAAATCAGTCAAACGAGAGTTCGAAAATGGAATCAAGGAAGGAGATCAAGTATGTGGATAAGATCCTAAATTCTAATCCTATATGCAAGCTTGCTTGGTACAGTCATGTAACCAAGACGATTTAACGAATGACCTGCATGGGCCACCGCAAAAACATGTCACGCCCCAGTCCCAAAATCCATAAGGACTAGAACACGTGGCATGCCAGCAGACACATTCCATAGGTATACCTAATTTAATGGACCAATAGAAGGTATCTTAAGCTGTAAAATAATCTCATGGCAGGCACAATCTATACTCATCCACAGAACAAGAATCACAGAATAAGAAAGCATATCGTGCTGAAATAAAGGAATATAAAACTGTTAAAAAGAAGTATAAAATTACATAGAAAAATCCATGGGTACAAGTCTCAGTCAAATAAATAATCGCTACAATGTCTCAGATGAAAGTATAAAAATATCTACTACAATGTCTCAGCTCTGTCATAAAATAAAGTAAAGAAGTAAATGTCCACCAG
Organism: Iris pallida; assembly: GCA_029216955.1. NCBI lineage: Eukaryota > Viridiplantae > Streptophyta > Magnoliopsida > Asparagales > Iridaceae > Iris > Iris pallida. Next base: position 16,884,159 of record JANAVB010025196.1, read on the forward strand.
GTGCTACTCTGGATCAACCTCGTCATCCACGGCTGGTGCAAAGGTAGAATAAACTCCCAGCCCGTACTCCTCCGGAAGGACCTCGTCAGCTAAACTAGAAAAGAACCAAGTCCTCAGGGGACATAACAAGGCACATAATATACAAGCTAAAGTACATTAAGTAAATGGGATATCGGGATATCTAACTAAACTAACGTGACGCTTTGAGGACAAAGTTCACAAGCGCAAACATCTCCAAAATAAATGACATCCGGGTCAGGCATACATATAGCCGTAGCTCTGTAACAGAATTTCAATGGTAACTAAGAGAGAAACATGGATCACAGGAAACAGGTAATCTCTCTGAAAAAATGTATATACATATATAAGAGTGTATGTGCACAGCATGGCCCGCGCAAGTAGTAGTCATCCTCAACTCTCAAGGAATAATAAGTTACAACCACAACTTACCATTCCGATCTCTATCTAGACGGCAATCCTACGACACATCTAAAAGAAAGATAAAATGACACAAACACCCTTAACCTACAGGTATCAGGAATCAGGTATCTCAGGTAATCTGGCTCAAGTATCGGGTTAATAATTGTGTCAATCACGTGTCGTATCCTACAGGTCTTTTATGAAAACAATTCCATAAATCACAGGCAGGCTCTATATATCAATACTAGACAACTCATCAGTTGAATGGCACCTGGATGTAATCCGGAAGCCCGTATCGATATAATTCCAAGGTCAAGTACAAAAGATAAAATAGAAAGAAATAAATAACAGAATGAAATAAGAACTGTACGATAGCAAGGTGCACTTGCCTGATTCTGTACTGTGAATATGAAATGCCGCTCCCGCGTCCACGCCTCCGAAACCCGACGCTCCTAGATAATTAATTAACTAAATTAAGCCACTATTCATGAACTTACAATACGACTTAATTAGTCAAAGTAATATGTTAGAATTATATTCAATCTCTTGTGGAACTATTTAGATTCATACAATCACACACAGGTTCCACGAGACATCAAAACACAATTTTAGGGTTTCCACCTCTCAATTAGTCGGTTATGCCCCTACTTCTATAACATGCTTAAAAATTATATAAAATTCATAAAAATAATATTTAAACTAATTTGCTACAAATTTATCTTTGGAATTCTATAATTAATTGTCACGACCCGCACCAGTGTAGGGGCACGAGAAGTGGTTATGTCCAGCCTACGTCGTAGTGTCGGCGGTAGAATGTTGTCCTAGGTCACATACATCTAACAGTTATAAGGTACATGTATAGTATATACACTCCGAATGGAGGTGATAATATAAAGTACAACTCAATCACAACTAAGGAAGAAAGTATGATAAGATAGATAGATGAAATCAACATAATCAACAGATGATAAATACAAGATAAGAGAGCTAAATGTCTAAGATAAACAACTCCACAAATTCAGAATAACAAATCTCTAATAAGTACAAGTGTATCCAACAAGACATGAAGATAAATAGATACTAGTCTAGCTAACTAGCCTAGTCTACTGGGGTAACGTCCTCTGCAAGTGCTGGGTCCTCCTGAGAGTCCAGCTCACATGTGTCATCTAGGCCTGCTCCATAATAAGTAGGACACAGCTCCTCAAGGTCATCTGTAATATTTTTAACAGGTCCAGTCAGGACGGGAGCGAGCACAGTACATCTCACGCAGTTCATAATATGACAGGATATATAAATATACAATAGAGTAAGATACATGAAACGATAGGAATATAAGAAGTAAAAGAGATGACTGTAAAGAAATATCTACTATAAGTAAAGAGCTAATAGTGACTAGTGATGTAGAGTACAAGATAGACATGTGAACGGCTTGATAATAAACATGAAAGTTTGCACATGACTACACTACTTTGGAATTGTTCACATGACCATTTATACTCTCCGTACCCCAATCAATACACAAGGATCCAGACAGGTTATGTTATTGTATATGATATCACATGGAGGCCCATAAATAGGTGCACATGAATGTAAACATGGGGGCTCTGTGAACATAAGAGTATATGAATCACGAGAGTGCACATGAACGTTGAAAACACAGGAATACATGATGAAAGTGAAACGCACATGACATGATGTAACCGATGCTCCCGAGGGAGATAACATCTAATGAAGGGATCTATATAGTACCAATCCGTGTTAACAACGTGACAGCATCAAGTAAAGTAATCTAGAGCATAAATGTAAATCCTATCAAGTATGAAATAGTCAGAGAATGTACTCGCCTGATATCCTAAGTGTCTGAATGAAATACTGCCTGAGGAGTGGTGTCTGGCTCTTATTCAGAACATACAAGTCATAACATATCCAAATTGGTAAAATAAACTGCTACGATGCATTCTACATCATGTTTGAGTCAATCTAGGATAAAGTCAACCCTTGGTCAACTCTAGTCAAACTAGGTCAACTAGGACAATCTAACCCAACAAGTCTTACTAGGCCTAACCAAGACTATCCTAGCAAGCACACATCATTCACAAGTCACACAAGTCTAATCAACACATAAAACTTATGTGTATACATCCCGTATACCATAGGCTATACTACATAGGCCATATGCCATACACAATGATATAGGCATGCACACATATTTAATTTACACACACACACACACACACACACACACACACATATATATATATATATATATATATATATATATATATATATATATATATATATATATATATATTACACACACACACACACACACACATATATATATATATATATATATATATATATATATATATATATATATATATATATATATATATATATATATATATATATATATTACACACACACACACACACACACATATATATATATATATATATATATATATATATATATATATATATATATATATATATATATATATATATATATATATATATATATATATATATATATATATATATATTTTACACACACACACACACACACACACACACACACACACACACACACACACATATATATATATATATATATATATATATATATATATATATATATATATATAGACAATATGCATATATCTATATTATATTACATTTCTATATATATATATATAGAGAGAGAGAGAGAGAGAGAGTGACATATATGTGTGCAATTATGTGTGTGTACATGGCATGAGTGTGGTGTCAATATGTGTAGTGTACACAGCAGAGCATATAGAGAGGGGAGTTTAGGTGTGTGTGTGTGGATAGGTGTGTGATACATGTCATCAATGTAATTCAACAGTGTACACAAGTCAATGTGTGTAATGAACATTAGGTTCTCTGATTTTATAGGTCTCATAAGTGCATGAGTGTCCATTCTCAGATTTTTAGTATAGTGTGCTATATGTAGTGTGGCATATCAGTGTCAATCTCAGGTTTAGTGGTGTGTGTGTGAGTGAACATTATGTTCTCAGGTAGACAGTGGGTTTAAGTAGATTAACATAGGTTCTGTGAACAGGGTGTGTGTTAGGAAGACAGTGTAAAGTTACAATATGTTAAACTAGGAATTTCAGTTGCAAACAACAGTTTAAGTTCTCAGAATTTCAACAGTAAAATGTGGGTATAAACATATGAATCAATGTGAGTAAACAGTGTAACCCTAAACAGTCTGAATTCCCGGGTTTGAGTCCCAAACAAATTCAAAAATCAAATTTTAATATAACCATGAATCCTAATGCAACCAAACTCAGATAAATATAGAAAATCAATATTGAAATTGAACCAACCAATTTAGGAAAACACCATGGCAATTCAAACTCTCAAGTTTCAGTATATACAAATAGTGTATCAGTCCAATTGAAATCCAAAGCCCAATTTACAAATTCGAAGACTTAATCCCTATGACATTATGAACCCTAGCATGTAGGCTATCTCAGTTGTGTACAGGTGAATCTACATTCGAATTAAACACACAAAACAAAATAGTTAAACCTACATTAAAATGCCAGAAAATCGAATGACAGTTTACATGTATCAAAATACTTGGAATTTCATAAATTCGAATTAGAATAAACAGCTAATAAACAATTTAAAAGGTTGGTAATGATTGTGTCATGTGAGAGGGTGTTAGAAGTGTGTCCCAGTGTCCAAGAACTGGACACAACGTGTCCAAAACCCAAACAATACACAAAACTGAAACAGTGCACACAAAGGCATCGTGCACGTGTTCACTGAGATCGTGGACACGACACACAACTCCTCACGACATGTGGTCATACACACGTGTAGCCTACGTGTAGGGCTACACAGTGGACCCACCACGACATGTCTAGAGTGGACACGAACACGTGTTAGTGCGCGTGCCTGTGCGTGAATCCTGAAAGTGCACGAGCAGTGTATTTTGGAAGCATGATGACAGTCACTGCCCCTACGTGTATATAAAATCTCGTGTCCTCTCGTGCTGTGTCCAGGGAGAACTCGGACATGGGCAGCAGGACACCCGACCGAGCCCCCGTGTTGCGTGTCTAGTGTATTTTAGGACATGAAAGCAACACAATAACCAGCTCAGTTTTCACAAATATTATTGTACAACATAGATCTACGAATTTATGCAATTAGTTTAACAAAATACTAAAATCGAATTCTAAGTGGCATTCTATTAAACACTTACACATACACTATGACACGTGTCTGATACGGACACGATTCCTAACCAAATTCTAGGGACAGCTAGGGGACACCTAGATCTAGGCTAAGATGCAAAAAAATTAGAATATTAGCATAATTTGAGGAGTTTTACCTATAGATGCCAATAGCAAGAAAAGCTCCAAAATAGAGTGTTCTTCCTTGCTAGCCAAATGCTCCAAATTGATCCAAAGCTGGGATTACTCTCCATAAATAGAAAATAGGAGAGTATTAAGCTCTAATGCAAGAAACTAGAGTAAAAAAGGAATTAAAATGGAGAAACTATGGATTGGGGAAGAATGGCCATACCTTTCTTTTTCCTATGTGTTCATTCAATACAAAAGAGGCAAGAACTAAATGAGAAGATTATTTATAGGGAGGGGAGCCCTAGTGGCCGGCCATAGAGTGTAGAAATTAGGGTTAAGATTTAGTCTAATGGGCTATGGGCCTAGTTGCACTAGTCATGGAATCAATTCACAAGTCTCAAGCCTATGAACCTAATCAATAACCCTCCTATTTGAATCTTGATTTCTAAATGACTAACTTAGGTTGACTTACGTTAGACTAGGATCTCACCATGCTAATCAAGTCACCATAGTCATGGTTAACATCTAGGTTAGTCTACAAAGTCTCAAATAGCCAAAGTCAAAAATCACAATCACCAATTCAATAAATTAAAATAAATTCTAAAAATTCACAAATGACCAAAATACTCTTAATCTAAAATGTGGTAGTGACATTAATATCTCTAAAGACATTTATGGTTAGTTAATAACTAAGTCAGCTAGTCTACCCGTAACTCGTTCGGAACATAGTTAATTACTCATAATTGATAAAATAACCAAAAATATATTTTAAACAAAAATAAAATACTTTATTTCACAAAATAATATCAGAGGTACAAGGGTAAAGTTATACTACAAGTTTGGGACATTCTAGGTCAGCAGGTTACCCGAAATTAGCTAATTTTGACCTATAATTTTTTCGACCAGAATTGAGTTGCTAAATTCATTAAAAAATACTTAAAAATCCTAATTTATGTATATGAACACACATAAAATTCAGTTTCGAGAATAGGCATCAATAACTCATAGTTTCTTCACAATGGGGTTAATTTTGATCCTACCGAAACATGAATATTACGCATATAATTCATAAAACCTTTATGGATGATTATACATAACAAAATTCATCAAAATATGATTTTTACATATTTAATAACATATATTCTATAGAATTTTAGTAAAAATTTTAGATGAAAAGATTAGGGTTTCTTACCAAAGATCCTTGCTAAAGAGGTGGTGACGACTTCTCTTCGCCAAAGCTCCAACCTTTCTCGCTATTCTCGCTTGCTAATCCTCTCTTGGTGAGTATGAAAGGGTTGTCAATGGCTATAGATGGTTGGATGGTGAAGATGGAGTTTTTTTTAGGGTTTGTTTTGAGGGGTTGGGTGGATGTATGGTAGAGGAGATGAGTTTTTGTGAAGGATTAAGAGATGTGCAATGGAGGAGATGATGTAAGGAGGCTATGGGGGAAAGAGTGATTCCGAAAATAGGGAGAGGGAGAGGAGTGGTCGACAATGGGGAGGGATAGAAAGGAAGAATTAAGTTAGGGTTAGGGTTTGGGCCAAGTTGGTGTACATATATGGGCTTTATTAGGTTGCATGCATGAAAAGGAGTGGGAGTCCTATTCCTATGAGGGTTTAGCCATGGGGGAGGGTTTGTCTTGGCCGAATACACCATGGTGGGGGTCCACTTGGCATGATTTTGTTATTTGGTGAGTTGGCTAATTGATTTGATTGAGGATTTAAAAGGACTTTCCTAATATAGAACTAATTAATTCTATCTATGTAATTACAATCCAAAATCTGAATTAAATACAAAATATATGTAATTATTAATATTTATTAATGCCCAACATGCCTACATAGGGTTGGGTTTGACTTGGAAGAGGTTTGGGAAGGTTTGGTGCAACCGGGTCTCCTAAAAGTCATAAAGGCTCTCTTAACTAATTAATTAAATAAAATACGACTTGTGCCATGATTTGAATGGTTAACATGCAAGAGACTGCCGTATGACCATGGCATTCCTAACATGACTAGCATGCTAGTTAAAGCACCCAACAATGCAAGGCATGCCATACTTTCTAGTCGTCTTGCATATTCAAACTCAACCATGACTCTAGTCCTTTTATATATTATAAATAAGATAACAATAAATTAGAATTTAATAAAAACCTAAATTAAATAAATTCAAATATTCTTTAAATTTGAGGGGTTTTACAACTCTGGCCTGAAATTTCATGCTTCTACAGCAGCCACAAATAATTGTTGGAATAACCTTCTAGCAACTAATAAAAGATGAGTCTGATTAATCATTTGTTGGATAATGTATGCCAAAAATTCTCGAATCGCAACGGACTACCGTTTCTTTGACTCATTTTCTGGTGATTGCTTTAACTTAATACCTTCCTCCTATCCATATTCGCCTATTGGAAATAATAGTAGATACTGTAATGGCAAATAAAGCTTTGTTAAGATGGAAACATGTTGTAACAAACCCGATTGGGTTTCAACAATAACGTCTCTTTCAGCATCTGCTGCATCAAAGTCACCAACAATTAGAGCAGCAACTTCAGATGTAAAACCCCTAAATTTTTTACTATTTTTTTTATTTTTGGTACTGATTTAAATTTTGTATTGTACGTCACGTAGTCGTATTTTACGTCGCGCATGAAATTTTATTTTTCGAAATTGCTCGACGAGTGCGATTATGTGCGAGCGTACATATTTTTGAAAATATTATTTTTCTATTTTTAAAGTTTCAAAATAATATACATAATAATTATTTTGTTGTCGTTCCAAAATTTTCAAGTTTGTTATTTTATTTATAAAGTTTTCATTTCTCAAAATTATTAATAATAAATAATATTTTTATTGTATGCTAGAAAAGCATAATTATGAGAACCTCACTTTGTGCCTACATATATATTTCGTCTATTTTAAATAAAAATGTAATTTCGAGAATTATTAATACTAATATTTATTATTCAAAAAGATATTTAAAATATTAATGTAATTTTCAAAATTAATTATTATAGTATTTTTGGAAAACATATTTTTGAAATATTTGTGACAATTTAAATTTGATTTGATCCTATGGATACATTAAAATATATTAAGTTAATATCTATAATTGGAATTTGATTTATTGATTGATTTTAAACTAAGAGAATTAAATTAGATTTAATTGGATTTGATTTGAGATTTGATTTGTTGAATTATTTAAATTAAGTATTGGAATTATCTATTTTGGGGTTTAAATTATTCCTAATCCTATCCAAAGTGGGAATTTCCACATCCTATAAATATAGGCAGGTACTCCTCCACATTATTCATCTTCCACAAAATTTCTCCACAAATAATTCTATTCTAGTGCGTGCCCCGTGTCCGTGTTCCCCGTCCAAGTTCTTATTCCACTATTTTTACAGATACATTGTTCCACCATCTTCGTGTCGACAACCCCGACACGATACAAACCAAATTCCTAGCAAACCAAAACCCTCCACCATTTCCGTCACCGTCAACACCAGCCCGACCTTCACCCCCGATACAACCCTACTGCCACCACCACCCAGGCCAACTCCGGCCGACCCATGTATCCACAACTCCCATCCCGGCCATGCCCTATGCCGAATCCGTCACCCCCGTGCCATCACCCCTGTCGCCCCGCCGCTACCACCGTCTCCGCGACCACCAGACCCACCGCCACACGACAGCCAGCCACCGGCCAACTCCGGCCGAGACGACCACAACAACCACCGCTACTGCCAGCACCGCCCGTCTTCTCCCTCATCCCAGCCAAACCCGGACCTCCCCCGACCTGTCCGGCCATACGCCGTGTCCCAAATCCAAACAAAAATATAACCCTTACCTCACCGGAACCGTCGTCCACCCTCGAGAACCCGATCCCGCCGATCGAGCCACTCCGCCGTACCGCTTCTTCCCTTCCCGACCGCCACCGTGGGCGCCACCGCCATTGAAACCCGGCCGACCTTCTCTCGCATCCCCTCGCCGCGAGCCCAGCGCTCCACCACCAGAAACCCCTCCTCTCCCGTCGAGATCCGCCGAGAACCCACGGCGCCACCCCCAGAACTTCCGCCCCGCTCTTCCTCCTCGTCGAGTCGATCCCTCCGCCGGCGCCGCCAACCGGTCGAAACCGCCGTTCTCCACCCTCTCTTCCCCGCTCATCCGCCCGCGACCAGCGGCAGCGCCCGGCGAAGCCCCGCCTTCTCCCCTCTCCCTCCTTCTTCTCTCCCTCTCGCTCTCTCTCGCCTCTGGTTTTTTTTTTTTTTCCTTTTCTTTTCTTCTGTGGATTTGGGAACTCAAGTCTTCCGAGTGAAGACAACCCAGAGCTGGGTTATTTTTTTTTGTTTGTTGGTTTATTTTATTTTTATTAATTATTATTTTTTCTCTTTCTGTGTGGTAGCCTTATGAAGTTTATTATTACCATTATTATCATTCTGTTATTGGTTTTCTTAATTCAGTTTTATCATTATTATTATTATTATTATTATTATTATTATTATCATTATTATTATTATTGTTTTTGTAACTGTTATTGTTTAATTATTATATAATTATTATAAGTATTATTATTACTATTATTATTAAGATAAGGTATATATGTTATTATTATTATTATTATTATATTCTTATTTTTGCAGTCTTTTAACAGCTGTGCTGTTTATCATTAGTAATATTTTAATATTTTTGTTATTGTTATTTCATTATTATAATTAATGTTATCATTATTATTAATATTATTGTCAGTATTATTATTATTATTATTATTATTATTATTACTATTTAGTATTTATTTATTATTATTTTCACTGGTTTTACTGATATCAACATCGTATTTGTTATTAATCAATATATTATAATATCTCAATTATATTATTGTCTTTTCGTGGTATTCTAAAATTTTGATTTAAAAATATTATTATAGTATTTCTATTTATTTTTCAAATATAGTTTTGGCTTAAAAATTTTATTTTGACAAGTTAGGATTTTGGGTCTAAAATGATTTTACTCATCTAAAATATTTTTAGTTTTCTAATATTATAAATATTTCCAAAAAGTTATATATATTTTATTTATATGAATTCCTAAAAGATATATATTTTATTTAGCAATATCCTTCGATCGTCTTTCTATCAATAATTATCCCATTATTCCTATTCCCTCGCCAATTCAAGTCTACCTTGTGTCCATCCTAACTAAATTCGACCCTTCTGGACCCAATGGAACTGTCCGTGTCATCAACAGAGGTCCCCTTGTGTAGTTGTTACACCAAAGTTGCAGATCGTGCTACCTTGATCATCGCAGCACACCAGGCACCCTACCAGGCAAGACACCTTGCCATTAGCTGTTTAATTATTTTAGCTCATATTTCATGCATGTTTATTATTTTCTTTATGCAAAATAAACTGTGATACATGGCATAACTGTTAGAACTTAATGTTCGTTTATTTTTCCTGCTATGTATTATTTTTCTCATATTAAACCTAGATTTAAGGGACCACCTTGTGTGTTGCATTCATTGGCCTTGACACGTTGTAACACAAGGTTGTGTGTCGCATGTAGAACACGGAAGTGCGTGATTGGCTGGCCACCAGTACGTACAAGCCGTGCGATAGAAATAACCGCTAATAGTGGTTGCATGTTAGTTTGACTTAGCGGTTATAGTGGTTTGTGTTGTGGATACAACACAGTAGGCATTGGGCGGGAAGGACAATTCCTTAGCGTATGGGCTTCGATGCACTTCCCTTGTGACCCGGACTCTCCGCTGGAGATACGGGGTTGATGACCCATGATTACTGACGGCCACTGACGATTCTGCGGAACGTCATGCTCTTCCTGATGGGGCCTCTGGTGCCCAAAGGGGGACTATGCCGATCCTATTCAGCCAGGGCCCATACGTAGGAAGGATTGTTCTTAACTACATTTCACTTAGAACGGTAGACTACCCTATCCGTTAGGTACGAGTACTTTTGGTTTGGGTACTTGTATCTGACCGTGGCTTGGGACAATAACTTGTCGCGGACTAGTTTGTCACATCTTATCCTTGTTTGGTTGTAGGTGTGACTTACTATTTCGATGAGAAGGTATTGAACCTTGTTGGGGTTCGGATACCATATTGGATTCATGGCATGGAAAGATACGTCGCCGTAAATTAGTTTACCATCTCCTGTCCTTGTTTGGTTGGGAGGATGGTATGCTCGCTCAGTAGGTGCGTATTGGACCATGTTATAAATTCGATTGACTTATTTATTGAGCAATATTTATTCAGTTTATATGGCATGCTATTATGTGTCTTGTTACGTCCCTCTGAGGACCTGGTTGTCTTGCCAGGTGTGTGCTATTGTCTTTCGCAGGTGCTTTAGCTCTAGCCGTGATCTTCGCTATTTCTTCGAAGATGATTGCATTTGGATCGTCTTCGCTTCGCTCGCCGCTCATTTCATTTTCTATGTACTTTTCCTTATTTTGTTGGTAGTGGATTTGTCTCCGTCCAACATATTGTATCAAGACAAATTTATAGTTGATTATATGATACATTTTATTCTTGTGGATGAGATTAGTTATGGTTCTACTGCATTTTACAGCTTATGTATTTATACGAGGCTTCCATATATTGGAGTATACTTCGTATGAATACAGCTGGCATGTCTACGTTCCTAGTCCTACGTATTTTGGGATTGGGGCGTTACATGTTTTTGTGGTGGCCCATGCAGGTCTAGATAAATTGTTTGGTTACTTTACCGTACCAAACAAGCCTGCGTATAGGATTAGAAGTTTAGGATCTCATCCATATACTTGACCACTTTCCTTGATTTTATCTACCGTTTGACTTATCAATTGCATCTTGCTTGCTTCCTTCCATCCCTATTCTTATTTTCCCTTCGTGCTTGCTAGAGACTGACCCTACTAGTTAGTTATCCCAAAACACCATTAGTTTAATTCTTTAAGTTGGGTAGAATACCTTATGACTTAGCAACTCCTTTGACCTAGTAACCTATATTAGCAAGCTTATTTAGATCCTAGAATCTAGAGGACCTACCCGTCTAGCCAACCAAGGACTTGGACAAGAAGACTATAGGACAACTGTATGACTTAGAATCATTCTGCCTTTTTAATCTAAATATCTCGTGCCTATGATTTTACCATTTTGACTAATGATGCTAATGTAGCCTAGTTTTTGCAAGCTTGTTCCTTATCGAGCTTGTTCAAGACATATATTATTTGGGTCGACCCACTTAACATATTGTCTAATCAGAACCGGTGCATGATGGTCTGATCAACCAAGTGCATTTTGGTTCGCCTTTGTCTATTATTCTACGTGGATGGGGACATAGTTAAACTTGCCCTCTAGAGTCCCATCCGCGACTGCCTTGACAATTCCTTTGAAATTATTCGGTCGTCTTTGAATCACGTATTTCGTATTCGATAACGTCTCCTTCGAACTCTTGATTGCTTTCGCCTTCACCTATTTAAGAAGGACGAATGTGCTGTACTTGAAGTTCCCCTAGCTATCCTATCTCTTGTGACCATTAACACTCAATGTGCCTATATCTTTGTCCTAAACTACTCGTCCTTCTCTCAACCCTGTCAAGACCCTTGAATCGCTAATTAAAGCGAATCTATTTCGTTCTCTTAATCGTAACCCTCAACCATTACCCGTGACCATACCGTATTTCTGCGATCTAGATCGCGATTTTTTCTTACGACATGATTTTGTGAAAGCATTGTCATCATTGGATCCCCATTGATACCCCCTTGTCCTCTCACCCCCTCCTAATTCTTAATTTCGATGATGAAATTCTTTTAAGTTGGGTAGGATGTAAAACTCCTAAATTTTCTACTATTTTTTTTATTTTTGGTACTGATTTAAATTTTGTATTGTACGTCACGTAGTCGTATTTTACGTCGCGCATGAAATTTTATTTTTCGAAATTGCTCGACGAGTGCGATTATGTGCGAGCGTACATATTTTTGAAAATATTATTTTTCTATTTTTAAAGTTTCAAAATAATATACATAATAATTATTTTGTTGTCGTTCCAAAATTTTCAAGTTTATTATTTTATTTATAAAGTTTTCATTTCTCAAAATTATTAATAATAAATAATATTTTTATTGTATGCTAGAAAAGCATAATTATGAGAACCTCATTTTGTGCCTACATATATATTTCGTCTATTTTAAATAAAAATGTAATTTCGAGAATTATTAATACTAATATTTATTATTCAAAAAGATATTTAAAAATATTAATGTAATTTTCAAAATTAATTATTATAGTATTTTTGGAAAACATATTTTTGAAATATTTGTGACAATTTAAATTTGATTTGATCCTATGGATACATTAAAATATATTAAGTTAATATCTATAATTGGAATTTGATTTATTGATTGATTTTAAACTAAGAGAATTAAATTAGATTTAATTGGATTTGATTTGAGATTTGATTTGTTGAATTATTTAAATTAAGTATTGGAATTATCTATTTTGGGGTTTAAATTATTCCTAATCCTATCCAAAGTGGGAATTTCCACATCCTATAAATATAGGCAGGTACTCCTCCACATTATTCATCTCCCACAAAATTTCTCCACAAATAATTCTATTCTAGTGCGTGCCCCGTGTCCGTGTTCCCCGTCCAAGTTCTTATTCCACTATTTTTACAGATACATTGTTCCACCATCTTCGTGTCGACAACTCCGACACGATACAAACCAAATTCCTAGCAAACCAAAACCCTCCACCATTCCCGTCACCGTCAACACCAGCCCGACCTTCACCCCCGATACAACCCTACTGCCACCACCACCCAGGCCAACTCCGGCCGACCCATGTATCCACAACTCCCATCCCGGCCATGCCCTATGCCGAATCCGTCACCCCCGTGCCATCACCCCTGTCGCCCCGCCGCTACCACCGTCTCCGCGACCACCAGACCCACCGCCACACGACAGCCAGCCACCGGCCAACTCCGGCCGAGACGACCACAACAACCACCGCTACTGCCAGCACCGCCCGTCTTCTCCCTCATCCCAGCCAAACCCGGACCTCCCCCGACCTGTCCGGCCATACGCCGTGTCCCAAATCCAAACAAAAATATAACCCTTACCTCGTCAGAACCGTCGTCCACCCTCGAGAACCCGATCCCGCCGATCGAGCCACTCCGCCGCACCGCTTCTTCCCTTCCCGACCGCCACCGTGGGCGCCACCGCCATTGAAACCCAGCCGACCTTCTCCCGCATCCCCTCGCCGCGAGCCCAGCGCTCCACCACCAGAAACCCCTCCTCTCCCGTCGAGATCCGCCGAGAACCCACGGCGCCACCCCCAGAACTTCCGCCCCGCTCTTCCTCCTCGTCGAGTCGATCCCTCCGCTGGCGCCGCCAACCGGTCGAAACCGCCGTTCTCCACCCTCTCTTCCCCGCTCATCCGCCCGCGACCAGCGGCAGCGCCCGGCGAAGCCCCGCCTTCTCCCCTCTCCCTCCTTCTTCTCTCCCTCTCGCTCTCTCTCGCCTCTGTTTTTTTTTTTTTTTTTCCTTTTTTCTTCTGTGGATTTGGGTACTCAAGTCTTCCGAGTGAAGACAACCCAGAGCTGGGTTATTTTTTTTTGTTTGTTGGTTTATTTTATTTTTATTAATTATTTTTTTTTCTCTTTCTGTGTGGTAGCCTTATGAAGTTTATTATTACCATTATTATCATTCTGTTATTGGTTTTCTTAATTCAGTTTATCATTATTATTATTATTATTATTATTATTATTATTATTATTATTATTATTGTTTTTGTAACTGTTATTGTTTAATTATTATATAATTATTATAAGTATTATTATTACTATTATTATTAAGATAAGGTATATATGTTATTATTATTATTATTATATTCTTATTTTTGCAGTCTTTTAACAGCTGTGTTGTTTATCATTAGTAATATTTTAATATTTTGGTTATTGTTATTTCATTATTATAATTAATGTTATCATTATTATTAATATTATTGTCAGTATTATTATTATTATTATTATTATTATTATTATTATTATTATTATTATTATTATTATTATTATTATTACTATTTAGTATTTATTTATTATTATTTTCACTGGTTTTACTGATATCAACATCGTATTTGTTATTAATCAATATATTATAATATCTCAATTATATTATTGTCTTTTCGTGGTATTCTAAAATTTTGATTTAAAAATATTATTATAGTATTTCTATTTATTTTTCAAATATAGTTTTGGCTTAAAAATTTTATTTTGACAAGTTAGGATTTTGGGTCTAAAATGATTTTACTCATCTAAAATATTTTTAGTTTTCTAATATTATAAATATTTCCAAAAAGTTATATATATTTTATTTATATGAATTCCTAAAAGATATATATTTTATTTAGCAATTTCCTTCGATCGTCTTTCTATCAATAATTATCCCATTATTCCTATTCCCTCGCCAATTCAAGTCTACCTTGTGTCCACCCTAACTAAATTCGACCCTTCTGGACCCAATGGAACTGTCCGTGTCATCAACAGAGGTCCCCTTGTGTAGTTGTTACACCAAAGTTGCAGATCGTGCTACCTTGATCATCGCAGCACACCAGGCACCCTACCAGGTAAGACACCTTGCCATTAGCTGTTTAATTATTTTAGCTCATATTTCATGCATGTTTATTATTTTCTTTATGCAAAATAAACTGTGATACATGGCATAACTGTTAGAACTTAATGTTCGTTTATTTTTCCTGCTATGTATTATTTTTCTCACATTAAACCTAGATTTAAGGGACCACCTTGTGTGTTGCATTCATTGGCCTTGACACGTTGTAACACAAGGTTGTGTGTCGCATGTAGAACACGAAAGTGCATAATTGGCTGGCCACCAGTACGTACAAGTCGTGCGATAGAAATAACCGCTAATAGTGGTTGCATGTTAGTTTGACTTAGCGGTTATAGTGGTTTGTGTTGTGGATACAACACAGTAGGCATTGGGCGGGGAGGACAATTCCTTAGCGTATGGGCTTCGATGCACTTCCCTTGTGACCCGGACTCTCCGCTGGAGATACGGGGTTGATGACCCATGATTACTGACGGCCACTGACGATTCTGCGGAACGTCATGCTCTTCCTGATGGGGCCTCTGGTGTCCAAAGGGGGACTACGCCGATCCTATTCAGCCAGGGCCCATGCGTAGGAAGGATTGTTCTTAACTACATTTCACTTAGAACGGTAGGCTACCCTATCCGTTAGGTACGAGTACTTTTGGTTTGGGTACTTGTATCTGACCGTGGCTTGGGACAATAACTTGTCGCGGACTAGTTTGTCACATCTTGTCCTTGTTTGGTTGTAGGTGTGACTTACTATTTCGATGAGAAGGTATTGAACCTTGTTGGGGTCCGGATACCATATTGGATTCATGGCATGGAAAGATACGTCGCCGTGAATTAGTTTACCATCTCCTGTCCTTGTTTGGTTGGAGGGATGGTATGCTCGTTCAGTAGGTACGTATTGGACCATGTTATAAATTCGATTGACTTATTTATTGAGCAATATTTATTCAGTTTATATGGCATGCTATTATGTGTCTTGTTACGTCCCTCTGAGGACCTGGTTGTCTTGCCAGGTGTGTGCTATTGTCTTTCGCAGGTGCTTTAGCTCTAGCCGTGATCTTCGCTATTTCTTCGAGGATGATTGCATTTGGATCGTCTTCGCTTCGCTCGCCACTCATTTCATTTTCTATGTACTTTTCCTTATTTTGTTGGTAGTGGATTTGTCTCCGCCCAACATATTGTATCAAGACAAATTTATAGTTGATTATATGATATATTTTATTCTTGTGGATGAGATTAGTTATGGTTCTACTGCATTTTACAGCTTATGTATTTATACGAGGCTTCCATATATTGGAGTATACTTCGTATGAATACAGCTGGCATGTCTACGTTCCTAGTCCTACGTATTTTGGGATTGGGGCGTTACATCAGATACATTAGGAAGATTGTGAGTTCTAGCATCGTGCCCTCTTTTTCCAATCAGTCTCCGCTTCACATTAGCAAATTCATTTTCAACTATTTTATCACGAACCATTCTATATATTTTGACATATGGATTACACGAATTCAATGTTTTTTTAAATCCCTAACAATTGATTCTCTCAAGGTAGAAGAATCTCTTTCCATCCTGTATCAAAGAAAATAATATTAATTATGTGAACCACAATTTTTTTAGTAATTTTAGTACTAGGTGTAAAAGAAATATAGTATTGTATACCCAATAACAGACATTCAATTGCTTATTTCATTCTCCATATCATATATGTACAATTGGGAAAATTTTGGCGTAGATCTAGAAATTGGAAGTAAGCTACCGATCTGATGGTAGTTGTCCCCGCTCATGACAAACATAGGGGGACCATTACCATCGTTTACTAAATTAACAACTTGACCGCCCATTGAAGTAAAGAAAACATCATGTTGAATGTCCGAATATTTTTTAAATTTTTTACTTCTACCATCGTCACCAAAAAATAACTGTTGAATCAATAACGGTGGATCTTCATAATGAGCAAGTTGAATTTTGCCTTGCAAGTAACATAGAGAAAATTTTGGGACATTTGCACTTCTATGTTTTTTATCCCTTTCACCATACTACATCATTGCCCCACAATCTTGACAAATCCAAGACGGATCTCCTATTTTAAAATAATCTGTAAAATAGTATATAATTATGACTTTGCACGACTTTTGATTTGACAAATGAAGAAACTTATTGCAAAAATGTTAACAATACCTGCTTGACCATGCCCATCAATATGATGACTTGGATCACTATCAGCATCATTTTGAAGGATCGATTGTTGAATATTAGCAGTTGTTATTGTATTCGAATAATTAAGTGCTGATAGTTTCAGTAATAAAAGATTAATTAATACTTTTGAAACACTAAAATTGAATAAATAATTAAAGAATAACTTCTTGACATTTACTTTATAAGATGAAGAAATTTGTATATCTATCGAAGCATCATGCTCAAAATGACTGTTATTAGAAGTATGGTTTTCTTGCAGCAATGTTGACGCAATGTCATTTCTATTGAAAACAAATCTTTGAGATTTTTTTACATTGGATAAGCCACTCGATAAACAACTTGTTTTTGCTGCATAATACATATAAATTTAAAATAATAAAACAACATTAGGTTTATTAATAAATAAAATTTTTTAACAATCATAAATGAGTGTTTAATTATGTTAATTAGCTTATAATATACCATTGGTTATATCCCTCAAAGGAGTCCTGCTAAGAGTTTGGGGTGGGATTATATTTAGTCTGTTATTTTAAACTGCATCCGTATCCAAAGCAATATCAATTGATACTCCTGAAAATAGAAGCCTAAAAATGACATCATACGTATACCAAACTGAGCATTGTTCTGAAACACTGAAATTGAATAAATAATTAAAGAACACCTTCTTGACAGTTACTTTATAAGATAAAAAAAATTGTATACCTGTCGAAGCATCATGCTCAAAATGAATGTTATCAGAAGTATGATTTTCCTGTAGCAATGTTGACGCAATGTCATTTCTATTGAAAATAAACCTTCAAGATTTCTTTACATTGGCTAAGCTACTCGAAAAATAACTTGATTTTGTCTATATAAAACATATAACTTAAAATAGTAAAACAATATTAGATTTATTAATAAATAAATAGTGTTCTCAATCATAAGTGAGTGCATAATTATGATATTAGCTTATAATATACCGTTGGTTATATCCCTCAAAGGAGTCATGCTAAGAGTTTGAGGTGGGGTAACATTTAGTCTGCAATTTTGAATTGCATCCATATCCAAAGCAATATCAATTGATGCTCCTGGAAACAAAAGGATAAAAATGATATCATACAAATTAGGTATAGTCGTTATAAACAGTACTACTTAATACTTTAATATAAGTTATTTTCATTATTACCTAAACTTAATTAAGGTGTTGACATCCCAGTAATATCTTTAATTGCACCAGGTATCCCTAAGTTGGGATTATATGGAGTACCATTTACATTTTCATCATTTTGAGTGAAATTTTTTTGCTTGTTCGTGGACAAAATCCCATCATGCAGTTGAAATTTTTCGGGACCAAATATAAACTTCTTGAGGAGCCACTCGCATGTGCAGTTTCATCACTCAGATTGCAGTAAAGTTCAGGTTGTTCTCTTTTTTTATAGCACCTGCGGTTTAGTTATAATTAACATAAGATTTATATGAAAATAATATGTGAAGATCGATACATAACTTTAGCATGGATGTCATTCCGTTTTGACAAATAAAGAAACGTTGTTGCACACATGCCTAAGTTCATAATTTAAATATTAGGTAGTGGTTAGAATGAAAGTGTCTGCACATTAAATAAAGTGATTACATTGGTAGTTTGTTAATGGAAGTTACAAAAAACTATTCTTGATAGTAGTATAATTTGTATATGTAATAGATGAAACCTACCACTATTTAACTACGTAAAGTAAATTGACGTGCAAATTTAGAAACAAAATTAATCCAAATAAGATAACAAAATAATAAAATACAATTAAAATACCAAAATTTTAAATTCATCATAATATAAATTTTTCGACGATGGTAGCAATATTTTAAAAAAACACCGCGACAATTGTCTTAAACATCAAAAAACAATGGAAATAACATCCCAAAAACAATAATGATAAAACGCTGTCATTCGGTTGGCTCCATTTTGATATTCTTAACTTTTGGAAACTTTGTGCTTGAATTCTGAGAACACGTTCCTCCAACAGGGCTGCCAAACTCTTCATCATCATTGATCCGCTTTCATTTGGTCTTATTAAAATTGGGTGTATTATCACCAATATTAACCTAAAAAGAAAAATATATGATTAAGTAATCCATAATTACCTTCAAAAAGTAAAAATTATATTATTGCAGAATAGTGTACTTACAGTATTTTTCTTTTCAAAGCTGTTATCGTTATCCAAACTTGTAACTTTATCATTGACAATATGGCCCTGCTTTGAATATCAAAATTTTAAATATGTATGAAACAATAAGCTGACAATTTTATTAAAAATATTTTCAAATGTAATAACCTTAATGCTATCATCAACTTCAGTAGAAATTATAGTTTGCACATCAGTATTCGCATCCAATTAATCCTGTGGGTAAGGAACAGTTTAAAAGATGTGCACACCATTAGATTTAAAAAATTACAAATTAAAAAAATGGTAACAAAATTACTTGAATCCCATGCTGCTTCTTAAAATCTTTGATAAGATCACTGCCATCAGAAATCCGCTTAACAATATAATTCTGCCAACTATTATAAATACTATTTTGCATAGCAAGGATTTTAAAAAGTATATCTTTATTCAAGCGCACGTCAAAAGCAGATGGCCATTTTCCATCAAGTACCCTGTTAACACATAATGTATAATATACATTTTTAAAATAACTTTACAACTATTTAATTTAAGCTTACTAAGCATGTTGTGTTTAAAACTTATTAATTAAGCAAACCTTTTCAACATCAACGAAAAGAGGAGGAGAACAGCATCACCCAAAAATTGTGTTGCAAGATGATCAAACAGTGTAAAGTAAGTGGATTCAGTTTCGCCAATTACTTGAACATGGACTTTGCACTTGCATAATAATAAATTATAGCACCACATTGAATCTTATAAATTAAAAGATTATGTCGTAATTAAATAAATCAAAATTGCACACCTTGGGGAAGCAAGGACCATATTTGCACATTTACTACAGTAATACAGGTTTCAGACACGCTGGGTCACTTTCTTTGCACATTTTGTGCAAGCATAATAGTACCAACCCATTGAAGTATCAAAATCAATAATTTTTGCGTAAACAACACCCTGAAGCTCCTGTTAAAAATACAAGTTAAAAAGTTAACAAATATAAATAATAGTGATGTAAATCATCTATATATTAAAATATAAATAACAAGCGCCTTATCCAAATCTATGACATCATAAATAGTAAGTCTGAGACATTGTAGAAAATCATCAGTCACTGAAATAGCACTTTGACTTGAGATATAGCTGACAACTTGACTACCAGAGCCACTTGCATTTTCCAACCTTTGCAAATAGAAAGATTGAAAGTGATGTCATAATTTTGACCACGTAATTGAAATGTTCCAAATATATTAATTATTCAAATTATTAGTAAAATAAAATACAACTCACCTGTTCTTGTATTCGGTACACTCCTTAAAATCTGGATTTAGCCAAAGTTTTGTTGCATCAAACAAATTAAAAATTCCAACCTTAGCTACAAAATTAGTAAACAATGCAGTTATATAATTACATTAATATGTAAATATACATAAATAATTATCTGCAATCTCTAATAAAATAAAGTACTTACAATTGAAGATTCCTATTTTGCAGCCATGTAAAATAACTACAATAGAACCATCAAAATCCTTCTTTTCAATGTAAGAATTGAAAGAAGTAGCATAATCACCCCCATAAAGTACAGTCTATCTTGTTACCCCTATATTAAAATGACAATGATAATGGTCACACTAAAGATAATTAATAATTAAAAAATAGGAAAAAAGTAAAAAAAAAATATACATAAATGGAATGTTTTAAAAAAATAATTAACTCACTCTAAGTCCTCTAGAACTAAGTCTATCAGCAAGCTCTTAACACCATTTTTTCGTTCTCCCTCAAAGCACTTCTTTGCACAACATGTCCAATAACATCTAAACAATGTAAATAATAACAAAGATATTAAATTCCACCTTATATTTGCGTATTTAGAAGAAGTAGAAAATTAAATTATGAAAAGTAATACCTATCAGATGTGTTTTATCTAGACCAGATGATATAGTAGCAAAATTGACAAAATTAAAAACACAAATCTGTTCATGCACATAGTGGTCCTTATAAAGGTAAGTTTATATTTGTGACGGAAAGCGCAAAATTTTGAATCAACATTGGTTGCAACCAATAAATTATGAATGAGATAGCAGGACCCTTCTTGCAGAGTGTTGGCAAACATTTCAAGTAGGTTTTGCTTCACATAAGCCTGAATCTTTCCACACTGCAGGCACGTGAAACAGATATTAAAACAAATAAATATAAAAAATAATTAAATTAAGAGATAAAAATGATCAAAGATAACCTTTTCATCCATCAGTATCATCTCCATTGACTTGGTAACATTGGGCTAATTATATTCAGGAACATTCCACATATGCACAACTCTAACTTTGATCCTATAATCAACCTTCCCGGCCTTAATATCGTCTATAAGAGTAATCCTTGGAGCCATACTTAAATGTTGATAGCTATAAGTTTATAAAAATATTAATTTGAAGTTAAATAAAGACAAAGGGGAATGTAAGAAAATAACATGATAGATAAGGATGTAAAAAAACAGATACTGCAAAAGAATAAGAATATAATGTTACCACATGGAAGGTGTATAATTAAACCATATTCGATCATAAAGCAATAATGGAAAATTTATTGTAATCTAGTAACATAAAGAAGAAAGAAATAGTTTAATGACAATTTTCAAGTAAATTGGCCTGAAGAAAATATATATTTAAGCAAATTGCCAACCAACCCTTAACAAAATTTAAATAGATGTTCGGTATACGGAATAAGTCTAAATTCTATATTTTTGATATTTAAAATACCACATAACAAATATTTATGAAAAATTATATTCCCATTTTTGGCAACATATAAACATTTCCAAAACAAAATGAAAACACTTTTTTTAAAGATAAAAAAAAAGAAACTGCTAAAATACAAAAATAAATCATTCATGGAAAAATAAAAATAAAAATATATGAAAAAACTAAACAAAAAAAAATCATTCTCATAAAAAAAAAGAAAAAGATGACAAAATTGATAACAAAATCTTAAAAAAGAAAAAGAACAAAGAAATGATGAATCTTAAAAAAAATGGGGAAAAAATCTAACAAACAAATGGAAAAAAATCAGTAAAAAATAGAGGAAACACAAAAAAAAAAACTTTTAAATGGAAGCAAATAAAAAAACAAAAACTGAAAAAAATAATCTTAAAACTGAAAAAATCTAGAAATCATTAAAAAAACAGAGGAAACCCAAAAAAAACGTTTAAATGGAAACAAAACAAAAAACTAAAAAAATATTAGAACTGAAAAAAAAAAAACTTTCGAAAACTAAGAACAAAAAAAACCAAAAAAATCCTACAAAAAACTGAAAAAACGCCAAAAAAAAGGTTAAAAATGAAAAAGAAAAAATTTAAATTTTTGTTAGAAAATAAAGACATGAGAATAGACAAAAAAGACTCTGAACACAAAATAAGAAATTAAAAATAAATAAACAAAACCTTCAAAAAAACTCAAACAACAAAAAATCAACAAAGTGACAACACACAAAACATTGAATCCTAAAAATTTCTCCTTTGGCCTGAAGAGAATATATTTTTTATGCAAATTGCCAACGTGTCCTTAGCAAAATTTAAGGAGATGTTTGGTATACATAATACGTCTAAATTCTATAGTTTTGATTTTTTGAATACCCTGTAACAAATTTTTAAGAAAAATTATATTCCCATCGTAATAAAGTTATAGCTGAGGAATTTTCGAAATTGACATAACTATCTAACATCGGTGAAGAAGTAGCAGAATTAGATGATCCAAGCTACACCGGAGGACGAAGTAAAATCATACAACTTATAAAGTGTCAGGCTCATCCATTTTGTTCCCACATGAAATCATAGAGTACAGAATGAACTATTGAAAATTCTCGGGTGAAAGAAAAAATTATCAGACATGGATGACAGCTTCAAAGAGATTTACCAAATTGACGTAGCTATCCTAATGGAGGATAAGGTGATTTGCTAAAAATCTACAATGAATTTGAGTTGAGTAAGATCAGAAAATCCAAACAGTTTGATGGACTTCATTTTATGGCCACATATAATAGGACCTTGATATATACTATTTATGAAAAATTATATTTCCATTTTTGGCAACATATAAACATTCCCAAAACAAAATGAAAACAATTTTTTAAAAGGATAAAAAACAGCAAAAAAAATAGCTAAAAAAAATAATTCATTCTTGGAAAAATAAAAATAAAAAATATGAAAAAACTAAACTAAAAAAAATCATTTAAATAAAAAATGAATAAGATGAATAAACTGAAAAGAAAATCTTAGAAAAGAAAAAGAATAAAGAAATGATGAATATGAAAAAATGAAAAAAAAAATCTAACAAACAAATGGAAAAAAGAAATCATTAATGAAACAGAGGAAACCCAAAAAAATGTTTAAATGGAAACAAAACAAAAAACAAAAACAAAAAAATCTTAAAACTGAAAAAATTTAACAAACAAATGAAAAAAAAAGAAATCATTTAAAAAACAATGCAAACCAAAAAAAATGTTTAAATGGAAACAAAACAAAAAAAACAACAAAAAAAATCTCAAAACTGGAAAAAAAAAAACCTTTCGAAAACTAAGAACAAAAAAAATCTAGAAAAAACTGAAAAACTCCAAAAAAAAAAAAAGAAGGTTAAAAATGAAAAAGAAAAAACTTAAATTTTTCTTAGAAAATAAAGACATGATAGACAAAAAATGAACTCTGAACACAAAATAAAGAAATTAAAATAAACAAACAAAACCTTTAAAAAAACTCAAACAACAAAAATCAACAAAGTGACAACACACAAAACATTGAATCCTAAAAATTTCTCCTGTGGCCTGAAGAGAATATATTTTTTAAGCAAATTGCCAACTGTCCTTAGCAAAAAACAAGGAGATGTTTGGTATACATAATACGTCTAAATTCTATATTTTTTATTTTTTGAATACCATGTAACAAATTTTTAAGAAAAATTATATTCCTGTTGTAATAAAGTTGTAGCTGAGGAATTTTCGAAATTGACATAACTATCTAACATCAGTGAAGAGGAAGTAGCGGACTTAGATGATCCAAACTACACTGGAAGACGAAGTAAATTCATACAACTTATAAAGTGTAAGGCTCTTCATTTTGTTCCCACGTGAAATCATAGAGTGCAGAATGAAATATTGAAAATCCTCGGGTGAAAGAAAAAATTATCAAACATGGATGGCAGTTTCAAAGAGATTTACCAAATTGACATAGCTATCCTAATGGAGGATAAGGTGATTTGCTGAAAATCTAAAGTGAATTTGAGTTGAGTAAGATCAGAAAATCCAAATAGTTTGATGGATTTCATTTTATGGCCACATATAATAGGACCTTGGCATATACTATTTATGAAAAATTATATTCCCATTTTTTGCAGCATATAAACATTCCCAAAACAAAATAAAAATTATTTTTTAAAAGGATAAAAAAACTACAAAAAAAATGCTAAAAAACAAAAATAAATCATTCTTGGAAAAATAAAAAAAAGATATGAAAAAACTAAACTAAAACAAAAAAAAATCATTATCATAAAAAATAAAAAAGATGAATAAATTGAAAACAAAATCTTAGAAAAGAAAAAGAATAATGAAATGATGGATCTTAAAAAAATAGAAAAAAAAAATCTAACAAAGAAATGGAAAAAAGAAATCATTAAAGAAACATAGAAATTTTGGATGGTTCCAGAGAACTTTTAGTTACGGTAATTAACCAAATTAATCGAGCTATCCCAAAGCTATTAGGAAGTAAAAAAAAGATTTGATCATGTCAAAGACTACAGAGGAAATGAATTGTGTAAGATCATAAAATTAATAAGTAATGTGTTAAATCATATTGTTAATACTTAACACTTATGAAAGTTTTGTTGGTGCTCTTGATCCTTGACATGAAGAGAGCTTTCTCTCAACATGCTTTGTAAAGTTTAATCCCACATTGGAAAAGCACCATGAGTTATCTCAACATATATATATGAGTATGTGTTGTTGGGATATGCACATGGGATGGTGACCCTAAGGAGGGAACCATGTGGGTGATTTTACTAAGAGGAAAATGATTAATTCCAACAAAGACGTAAGTTGATTTTTGTTGTGCGGCCTCAGACTCGACGTGGACTCCAGGTTGTCTCGTGCATGTACGGGAGTGTTCGGGGGGAAGGTGTGGGCTAGCACTCGACTATGTTGATTGTGGGATGATGTAAAACGTCAAACTCTATTTTAGAGTATTGGTGTTTTAGTCCCATATCGGATATAAGAGATGGTGAGGTCTCACTCCACTCTATAAATAGAGCTCCCTTATCTCATTTCCAAGATGCACCAAAGAAGAGAGTTAAGGGAGTCCGTAAAGTTCAGAAAGCCCGTTCAAGTCACAAATATTGACTGACGAGCATTCCAGAAGTTCTTTTGAACTTGCTGGTTCCTGGAAGCGGATCGTATAGAGGTGAATCTTGCTTTAAGCAAAGGTGTTTTTACACCCCAGCAGATTTAATCCTCCTCTTTTTCTTCTTCTGTTTCTCTGTAACTTGTTCTTCAGGTTTTAAGGTACCTACTGACTAGGGAGGCCTAACTTTGTTCTTGAGATCTATCTCATTTGTGGCACCTACTGTGTAGGCTTGCTAAACTCCCCATTTGTGGCACCTACTGTGTAGGCTTGCTAAACTCCTCATTTGTGGCACCTACTGTGTAGGCTTGCTGAACTCCTCATTTACGGCACCTACTGTATAGGCTTGCTGAACTTCTGTTTTTCATCTATATCTACGCCTCGGGAATAACAATCTCAAAGCAAGATTAGTACGATAGAAAATATTAATGCTTCACTCCTCCAAACTGACTACTGTAAGTTAGAAAAGTTTGATGGAGAGCATTATCAAGTCTGGAATAGGAAGGTCATTCTCACCCTTCAACTCTGAGATGTAGATCACGTGCTCTTTGAAGAGGAACCTACTGTTCCAGATACTGGATCTTTTCCCGCTATAACTGCGGCTACTAAACTTCAGGCCAAATGGAGAAGGGAGAATAGCATTTGTAGGCTTCTTATCCTAAATGATATGGAGGATTCCCTGACAGAATCTTACTTTAAGTAGGATAGTGCCAGAGAAATATGAGAGTCTGTGGAAAAGCTGTAAGAGGAAGACAAAAATAGGAGCAAGATATTTTTCGTCAAAAAATATCACGAGTGGCTCTTTGAAGACGAGAAGGCGATGCTTCCTCAAGTGAAGGAGTTTCTTAAACTTCGTCAGAAACTGGACGATGAAAAGATGCCCCTCGTCGACAAGTTTGTCGTTGGAGGGATCGTCTCGAAACTTCCTGCTGGATGGAATATGTTCTATGCAAGAATGTATCGGAAGAAACTCGAGATCAGTCTGGAAGATCTCTTGCAAGAAATCTACGTTGAGGACGAGATGCGTTCTCAACAGAAGATGGATGCTTTGTCCAAACAATTGGTCGAGGCCAATCTGGTGTAGACGAAAGACTCCAAGGGGAAGCAGGCGGCTTCTCACCACAAGAAAGACTTTACTAATCTGAAAGTGAAGGGACCGTCTTTCAAACAGAAGAAGCCCAAGTCCAATGTGACTTGTTTTAACTATGGCAAGAAGGGCCACTATAAGAGTGAATGCAGATCCAAGCCCAAACAATCAGAGAAAGGTGAGCCTAGTAAGGTTTCTTTGGTTTCTAACCTCGTTGCTACGATCGCTCAGGTCACAACTGAAGGGACCGACTCTGACTGGTAGATAGACACCGGTGCGACATGCTATGTCTGCTCTGGGAAGGAATGGTTCGTCACGTACCAGACAACTTCTGAGAAGGTTGTCATGGCAAACCAGGCCCAAGTTGAAGTTCTGGCGATCGGGACTGTAGAGCTGAAACTCACTTTCGGGAACACTCTGACGCTCCAAAGAGTAAAGCATGTTCCGGTGATTGCCAAGAACCTGATCTCTGGGAGCCTGCTTAGCAATACAGGTTTGAGGATGGACATTAATGCTGGTCAAATGGTGATGTCCAAGAAGGGAACATACTTCGGAAAGGCTTTTCAAATCGAAGGGATGTTTAAAATTCAGCTTATAAACCAGTCTAATAAAATAAATACAATCGCTCTTTCTGACTATTCTCTTGAGTTGTGGCATAATAGGCTAGGACATGTTCATTGTAAAAGGATAAATAAAATGTCTAGTCTAGGACTTATCTCCAAATATGGGGAAATGGTAGAGAAATGTGAAGTATGTGCTCGGACTAAGATCACTAGAAAACCCTTTCATCGGGTTAATCGAAGCATAGATATTCTGGAGTTGGTACACTCCGATATATGTGACTTCAAACAATTCTCTACAAAAGCCGGGATGAAGTAGTTCATAACCTTCATCGATGACTTCTCTAAGTACGCATTCGTCTACTTGCTTAAATCTAAAGACGAAGCGTTCGAGAAGTTCAAGGAGTTCAGGGCCGAAGCTGAACGACAAACTGGACAACAACTCAAGAGGTTGAGAAGTGATCGAGGAGAAGAATATCGGCCTCATGAATTCGCATCGTTCTGCAAAGAACATGGAGTCATCTGCGAGACTACTGCTCCGTATTCTCCTCAATCTAACGGATTAGCAGAGAGGAAGAACCGAACATTGATAGAAATGATGAACTCAATGCAGCTAATTGTAGGTCTTCCAAAATGTTACTGGAGAGAAGCTGCATTAACGGCCACTTTTATTCTGAATAGAGTGCCTTATGCAACTTCTGACATAATTCCTCATGAACTCTGGTTCAAAGTCAGACCTAACTTGAATGTTATTCGAGTGAGGGGGTGTCTAGCATACGTAAAACTACCGGATTTGAAGATTCAGAAACTCAGAACAAGGACTACGAAGACGATCTTCTTGGGATATGCCGAGAAGAGTGATGCTCGAAGATTCCTTGACTTGGAGTCTAACCAAGTCATCGAATCTCGTGATACAGAGTACTTTGAAGACAAGTTTATAAGGCACAAAAATATTGTTCTCGCGGACATTTCGGAGAATAATGATGGTGCAAAAGAAGCTAAGGTTTCCAACGATGTCGTAGTCCAAAAAGAAATTATTGTTGATGAAATAACGTTTGAACCAGAACTCGAAGAGCCGTCATCCAAGCGAGTGAGGAGACCAAAGGACATTGGAAATGACTTTGTCACCTATCATGTAGAAGCAGATCCGCTTACCTATGATGAGGCATTGAAGACCAGAGTTGCTATCTTCTGGAAGGAGGCAGTGAATGACGAGTATGACTCTATCACCTCCAATAACACATGGGTGTTAGTAGATCTACATGAAGGAGCAAAATCCATTGGATGTAAATGGATCTTTAAGAAGAAGATGAAGGCAAATGGAAGTATTGACAAGTTCAAGTCCAGGCTGGTAGCCAAGGGGTTTTTTCAGAAACAGGGGATAGACTATTTTGACACATACGCTCCAGTAGCGCGGATGACCACCATCAGAATGTTAATTGCACTAGCAGCAATACATAAGTTGGTGATACATCAGATGGATATAATGACAGCATTCCTGAATGGCGAGCTGACCGAAGATATATACATGCAACAGCCAGATAGATTTGTCGTCAAAGGTCTTGAAGACAAAGTCTGCAAGTTGGTGAAATCATTGTACGGTTTGAAGCAAGCTCCCAAGATGTGGCATGAAAAGTTTGACAAAGTTATTAGATCAAACGGCTACAGAGTTAGCAAGACGGACAAGTGTGTTTATACGAAGTTTGCTGATGGAAGAGGAGTCATCATTTATCTGTACGTGGACGACATGCTAATCCTAGGAACGGATATAGGCAATGTCACGAAGAAAAAAAAGTTTCTCTCAACCATGTTCAGTATGAAGGACTTGGGAGATGCAGATGTCATTTTGGGCATAAAGAACATCCGAACAGACACTGGAGTGGTGCTGTCACAATCTTATTACATTGGGAAGATGCTCACACGCTACGGGCATCAGGATCTTCCAGGGATCGATATGCCATATATGTGTGATCAGAAGCTGAAGCCAAATTCGAAAGAAAGCGTCAGACAGCTGGAGTATTCTAGCATTATCGGGAGTTTGATGTATGCAACTACTGCCACAAGGCCTGACATAGCTTTCGTCATGGAAATGCTGAGTCGGTTCACAAGCAACCCAGGCATTGAGCACTGGAAAGCTGTAAAGCGGGTGATGAGATATCTCAAGAAGACTCAGACATATGTACTACACTACAATGGGTATCCGACAGTAGTGGAAGGCTTCAGTAATGCTAGTTGGTGTTCAGAGGTGGAGAGCGAAAGATCCACAGGTTATTACATCTTTTCTTTGGGTGGAGCTTCTATATCGTAGAAGTCGAAGAAGCGGACTATACTCTCTCGTTCCTCCATAGAATCTGAGTTCTATGTACTAGAAGCTGTAGCAAATGAAGCAGAATGGCTTCGAAAGCTCATGTATAATCTTTCAGTGGTTGGAGCTCAGATCCTGGCGGTACCGATATACTGTGACAACCAGGCGACTACAGTAGTAGCATCAAATGACCTCTTCAATAGAAAGAAGAGAACTGTGCGGCTGAAGAACAGAGCAATAAACGTTCTCATTAAGCGGGGAACTATTGTTGTAATTGATGTTCGAAGTCAGGAAAACCTGGCGGATTTGTTCACAAAGGGCCTCAAGCGCCAGCTGGTCGATAACACAGCAAGAAAAATGGGTTTAAAGGCATTCTGATATTGTATCTGTGTAATCCTACCATAAAGTTTTATGCTATTAGTTCAAAGAGAAATCTACTAGGCATCTAGCTTTTAGTTCAAGGGAGGACCACTGATTGGAAAAATATCAAGTAACAGTAGGTACATAGTCCTGAGGGACATGGAAGGGATACGGACCCATAACCACTGTTGTCTACTATAGTTCTCTACGGAGAACATGTCCTGTGGAGAGGATGGCTTAAATGCCTTAATGAGTTCTCAGACAGAGTGAATGTCTGTTGTGCTTTACAGGAAACACGGTAGTGCAGCACTACAAAGGAGCTCATGGACTCCATGCTATAGTGGGGTGACACCACAATGAGGTTCCCAGGTAGGGGTAATGCCTCGGCTTAGCAAGCCATGTCACTGCGACGTAGCATCGCTTATAGGCAGGTAGCCTAATGTTGTATATTATAAATAAAGAGTGGTAGACAGCACTACAAAGAGGCCAGTGTCCTCATGTTACAGTGGCATGACACCAGAAGAGGTACCAGGTAGGGTAAAGCCTCGGCTTCGCAAGCCATGTCATAGCGGCGTAACACCGCACGGAAGCGCAAGGCTTCATGCTGGGTAGTTTGGCACTATAAAGAGGCTTGTGACCTCATGATACAGTAGTATGACTCTACGATGAGGTACCCAGTTAGGGATAAAGACTCGGCTTTAAGCCACGTCATAGCGGCGTAGCACCGCACGGAAGCGTAAGGCTTCATGCCAATGACTCTTTAAAAAAACTCACCTAGAGTGTATGGATAGAGATACAGGCCGTCTCTTGAGGGTAAACTTGTAAATGCCCAAAATACATACACCAAAACCAGGCTGGCACATGGCCTTTAATGTGCACCCAGAAGCACATGTAACTACACTTTGTGAGTGAAAAGAATTACAATTGTGGTACAAAATTCAAGGTATAGTCCATTCTTGTATCGCATTGTTATTTAACCTATGCAGGAAGGTTCAAGTCGTCAGCGACATCTATCCTAATACAAAATAGACAGTTACTGTGGGGAACACTCAACCCTATACACATATATATGATGAGATATGTGAGGGATTGTTGGTGCTCTTTCTCCTTGACATGAAGAGAGCTTGCTCTCAATATGCTTTGTAAAGTTTAGTCCCACATTGGAAAAGCACCATGAGTTATCTCAACATATATATGAGTATATGTTGTTGGGATATACACATGGGGTGGTGACCCTAAGGAGGAAACCATGTGGGTGATTTTACTAAGAGAAAAATAATTAATTCCAACAAAGACATAAGTTGATTTTTGTTGTGCGGGCTCGGACTCGATACGGACTCCAGGTTGTCTCGTGCATACACGGGAGTGTTCGGAGGGAAGGTGTGGGCTACCACTCGACTATGTTGATTGTAGGATAATGTAAAACATTAAACTCTATTTTAGAGTATTGGTGTTTTAGTCCTACATCAGATATGAGAGATGGTGAGGTCTCACTCCACTCTATAAATAGAGCCCCCTTGCCTCCTTTCCAAGATGCACCAAAGAAGAGAGTTAAGGGAGTCCGTAAAGTTCAGGAAGCCCGTTCAAGTCATAAATATTGACTGACGAACGTTCTAGAAGTTCTCTTGAACTTGCTGGTTCCTGGAAGCGGATCGTATAGAGGCGAATCTTTTTTTGAGCAACGGTGTTTTTACACTCCAACAGATTTAATCCTCTTCTTCTTCTTCTTCTTCTTCTTCTTCTTCTTCTTCTTCTTATGTTTCTCTGTAACTCGTTCTTCAGGTTTTAAGGCACCTACTGACTATGGAGGCCTAACTTTGTTCATGAGATCTATCTCATTTATGGCACCTACTGTATAGGCTTACTAAACTCCCCATTTGTGGCACCTACTGTGTAGGCTTGCTAAACTCCTCATTTGTGACACCTACTATGTAGGCTTGCTGAACTCCTTATTTATGGCACCTACTGTGTAAGCTTGCTGAACTCCTGTTTTCCATCTATATCTACGCCTCGGGAATAACAAGTTTTTCAATATTCTCACTTCCAATAGTAACAAAAAACTATGGAACTAAATTGTAGGAAATACAGAGGAACTGAATTGTGTGACCCATAACAAATGCACTAAATCATATTGTTAACACTTTAACACTTATGAAATGTTATTGATATTCTCACCTTGAATGGTAAAAGAAAACTGTGGAATTAATTGTAGGAAACTTTGACTTAAGGGCCAATATCAGAATATCAGATGATCCACTCGAACACTAAAATGGTTATTAACACATATACAATGGCATGTTTGATCATTTTGTTTTCGCATATAAGTAAGCTTCTTCCAAGACTTCCATATGATTTTTATAAATCCCTTGGCATAAGAGAACAACAAGAAGTTTATAGGAACCTTGAAATAAGATATCTGTGAAGTTGACAAAGCTATCTAATATGAACAAAGAGAAAGTATCAACATAATAATAATTTATTCAAAGGAACTAAATAAATATAGAGTGTAGTCATGTATAGTATATGCATAAATAACATATGTCTACTTATCTCACATCCATAATTACCCTTAAGTTGGCCTCTAGAACTCTAGACATAAAAAAGTTTTCTCCTGATTAATAACTTTGTGACTGAAATCACGCAAGAAAGATACATCGGTATAGAAAATTGATCGAACCATGAAACGTACATTAGGTAATCCCTACAACATTGCTAATGGCATTCACATTTATGCATTTATTTATTGCATCCACTCCTAATGATCAAATGCTTCAGAAAAGTCTATTAGAATCTTCGAATAACATGCTCTTAATGATTCAATGATCACTACCAAGTGGCCACATTCTTGACCCCTACATAAAATAATATACCAATTTATAAATCATAATATTTCGTATCGCATTTTACCAAAATATTGTATTTTTCTAAAGAAAATATTATTCTGCAAGAGTGCACCAGATTGGACATCAGAACAAAATGAATGATTTACCAAAGAATCGAAATCGCGATAGGAGGAAGAATATCGATCCCTCGACTAAAAAATGTTGGTGATGGCGGTGAAGTCCGACTCATCCTCGATACTGCTTCTTCACTCTCTCTCTCTGTCTAGATTTTTGGATAGGGAGTAACAATTGAAATAGAAGAGAGAAGGCCTTATAAAAACTGCTACCAAGCGGTTACGGAAGATAACTACCAGGAGGATCCAAAAATATTTTCTCAACTAACTCCTGTTATCCTACCACTCCTATTTTTCCTCCCCGTTGTATCCTATTTTGTGCGGTTCCGAAAATATTATCCTAACTAAATCATATTATCCCTCCACTAATTATTCAGATTTTCTATTATCCCTCCACTAATTATTCAGATTTTTTCTTCCTTTCTGCCACTCTCTCTCTCTCTATCTAGGTTTTCCATCACAATTATATCCGAGAAAAAAATGTTTCTGCTTTGAATTCTCAACTAACTCCTATTATCCACCACTCATATTATCTTTTTTAAAAAGGAAATCTGAAGACACTTGTGGTACTCACATATGATCAGGGAGTTAGTTGAGACAAATCTGAAGACATTATCGCAATCAGCAAGATTATATCATCTATTTTAATAGCACAATCACGAAGGGATCGTAGAGTTGTTAGATAAATATCGCAATATCGCAAGATTTTTCGTTCTTGTTGGCAACAATATTGGAAGACATTTTTAAAGAAAAATTAATCGTTTTTAAACCGTTCTTGTTACATGTTTGTGTCCACATTTTTTCCAAATTGTTTCTAAAAATTCAAATAATATAGATGAATATATTTGGATTATAGAATAATAATATATTCTGTTTGTTTGTTGTTATCCGATAACAACAAATGAAATAGATTAGGAAACCGTCATGATCTGATAACAACCAACAAATGAGATAGATTAGAGAGAGAAAATTGCATGTCTTCCTGAAAGTATTTGAAAAAATAAAGGATATAATAATAATTTGTTCGGAAGCATCCAAATAATGTAGATAATATATTCTGTTTGTTGGTTGTTATCTGATAACAACAAATAAAATAGATTAGGAAACCGGCTGGATCCGATAACAACCAACAAATGAAATTGATTAGAGAGAGAAAATATCCTTTACTACTGAAAGCATTTAAAAAAATAAAGAATATAATAATAATATATTCGAAAGCATTTGGGTGGGAAGTTCATCCCATTGTATCCTACTTTCAGTAATAAAGGATTATTGTAGATGGTTACATTTTGGTGACTACCTTAATAGTTAATAGATAGTATGATAATTAGTGGTAATAATTAGTTTTGCAAGTAGTTAAGTAATTAATTTCCATTGACTTGAGCTTACCCAACTTATAACCATTATCAGGAGGGCATACAGATCTTCTTCCTATTCCCGATTACCCTGAACAAGGCAAGTACATTCTCTGGTTTTGTTCATTTACTTCATGTCTTGTACTTTTCATATTGGACATGTTATCACACGATATGGTATTGTGCTCTGGTTCATGTTTATGTACTTTACTTGTGTCTGGGGAGAGAAAATACTACAGATATGTGACCAAAGTCCAACCTAGGATTCATGTGAATAGCTTAGGTCTCACATCGTACATGTGGGACTCTAAGCCATACCATTATTCATGTACCATTTGCTACCCCAAGCCGGTCACATATTCTAGTAAGTATTTCAAAATAGTACATATGTCAGATTCTTTGTTATATTTCATGTTCAGGTTCAGTTCATGTATTTATTTTCCTGTACTTCATATTCTTTACTTTTCTTGTACTTTATATTTTCATATTCTCCTGTACTTATTTCCTTATCATGTTGTTCTTGTTCATTACCTTAGAATGGTACTTTGCTCCGCTCCTGACTGGATATGTTGCAGGTGCACCTGAGTATCTTGTACCACTTTTATGGGCCAGAGCCCGAGATCTTAGCTGAGCAAAATGGAGCCATGACTTAGATTTAGAGGCTACAGATTTAGATTTGTTTAGCTTTACTTCTAGATATTGTACACTGAGATTTCATAGTTGTATTTCATTCATGTTACATGATTCATCTCTGGTACTATTTCATGTATAATTTATAATAATGACTAAGTGTAATGACTCTCTGGGAACGATTATAGATGTTGTGATGTTTTATTTTATCTGGTGATTTGGAGTTTTTCTTAGAATTGTACAACTTGCTGCGTTGCGTCTTCCAACATAGACTGGGCGTGTTCGACTCGTATCCGATTATTCGAGAGCGGGTCATGACATCTTTTTAGTGGTGGCCCATGCAGGTTTCATCCTAATGGCACTTAGGCTATAGAGTGCTATTGGGGAACCTACAAAACTAATGAAAACTCATCACAACATAGGATCGCGGGAAAATGGTTATGGGTATATTTTACTAAGTTTGCTTATTATCTTATAGGGTTAGGCCATTTTACCAGTCTTCTATTTTTTAGATGGTTCAGACACGCAACATCGAGATTACCGTTCTCCTGAAGTTGGGACTTCTGAGCTTCCTCCACCCCCTTCGCCTTTACTATCACCATTGGTAGTACCCAATTGATGGAGATGTTTCAGGAGTTCCTTGATGCCCAGAAGGAGCAGGACGTCCTTTTTTAAGCCAGACTTATAGATGCGCTTTTCGAACCAGGGATGACTTCTGATTTCCAGACTCTCGAACCTTTGGACTTCTCCGACACTGAGTATATTATTTACACCGAGAAGCAGACCGAGAACGTAGAGCCGCCACTTCCGAAGATCGTCCAAGTCTCCAAGGATTTGACTCCTCTGACGATTGAACCCACGAGGCAAGGGATCCTGAATGTAGTACGGATAATGAACGAAATGGGAAGCTGAAGCCCAAGAGAGACACGAAGACTTATGATAGAGATAGCAACTACTCTGGACCTGCAAAGCATCGCAATACTTAGACAGTGCCTCTTCAGCCGCATCATCAAAGACAGACTCAGTCGGCAATTATTTATGCTTGCTGCCGTCGCCCAAGATATCGCTTCAATGAGTGCCACAAAAGATTGAAGCTATGTTTGTTCTGCGGATCGCCTACCCACCAGATCAAAGATTGTTCGGAGGACGCTGATCGTACTGTCCAAGGACAAGCACGAAGAGCACCAGGACTGCAGCAGAAGGACCCACCTCTCTAGACTCAGCAGCCGCATGGAGCACTATCGCAGGGACCAGTCTACGTCAGGACAGCTAAAGAAGTTAAGGCGATTCCAGTCCCGGAGGAATACTGAAGATAGACTGAAGACATAAGGTTTTTCTTGCTGGAGAAGACTGTGGATCAATCTTCCTTTGGATTTTTCTCTTAGCACATAGATCATTTCCAAAAACTTCCTTGTTTCCTATTCAAGAGCTTGTTAGATTTTGTTTCTAAACTTTGGTCCATGTTCGAGATTTATTTCAAGATATTGTTCCTATTCTAGATCTTGTTTCCTATTCGAAACTTTGTTTCCTATTTGAAATTTTGCTTTCTATTTCGAGACTTGTTTCATACTCACTACTCGATACCTTGACACTTTGTTTTATATTCACTATTTGTGACTTTGTTTCCTATTTTCAAGATTTTTCTATTCGAAACTTTGTCCCCATTCAAAACTTTGTTTGAAATTTCGTTTTTGTTCGATACTTGTTGAGATTCAGTCCCTATTCGAGACCTTTTTTGAAGATTAGTTTCCTATTTAAATTTTGACTCATTCTTTATATGAGATTTTGTTTCTGTTCATGACTTTTTTCTATTCGAGAATTTGTTCCTATTCGTAATTTGTTTCGACCTTATTTCCTATTTGAGATTTTTGCTTTGTTTTATATCCACGATTCGATTGTTTCCTATTCACTAATTAATATCTTGTTTTCTATATTGTTTTCTACTCACTATTTGAGACCTTGCTCCCTATTTCGAGATTTTGTTTCCAATTCGCGACTTTGTTGATACTTGATTTTCTATTTGAGACTTTGAGATTTTGTTTTCCATTCGAGTTTTTGTTCGAGAATTCGTTTGTTATTCGAGATTTTGTAAGAACTTGTTCCTATACGAGATTTTGTTTCCTATTTCAAGACTTTGTTTCGATTTGATACTTGCTTTCCATTCACCATTTGAGCCTTTGTTACTTATTCTGGATTATGTCCCCTATACGAAATTTTGTTAGCCATTCGAAATTTTATTTTATATTCGATAATTCTATTTACCATCTGAAACTTCATTTCCTGTTCGAGACTTATTTCTAAAATCTTCTTGTTTGTTGCTCTAGTATGTAATACTCATTGTTGGTTCTTTTGTCATTTCTTGGCACCTAGTGAAACTCCTTATTTTCTAAAGACAAATAACATCATGATTTAGAACTCATTTTGAATTGTCATAAACCCTTTGGAAATTTCCATGGATAAAGTTGAGAAAAATATTCGACTACCTATTATGACGTGGCAGTTGCGTACTGCAACCATTATCTAGATTATGGAGACTGAAGGTTCACTGTAACCAGCTGCATACTGGTGATGCATGAACTCTAAGTTAAAGTGATTTCAAACATTCATAGGTTTTCAGGTATTATTGAGACTTTGTCCTAAATTCTTCATATTTTGATCTCTTAAGTTTCTTCGTTAATAATTGTTTAAATGGATAAGTTGATAGATTATTCGGTAACATATCGTTATTTGAGTCACGGAACCAAAAGTTCACTTCAGCCAGATATATATTCTAGATGGCCTTTACAACGTTCTACCGCCGATACTGCGGCATAGGCTGGACGTACCCACGTGCTCGTGCCCCTAAACAGGGTGCGGGTCATGACAGTTCATGCCCAAATATTAGGTACGGGTCGTGAAAATTTTACCTGAAGATCCCAAGAAAGCTACAACAATCCGTCGGTGATCGCTCCAATTTTATTACAATCATACTTCCAAAACACTTTATCGACGAACATTCGACGATTTACTCCTACGTTATCTTACGGGAGATGAAGCAAAACAAATACTACGTGAAGCTCACGATAGTGTCTGTGGTGCACATCAGCCCGGTCCTAAGCTACAGGATCGTATCCGACGTATGGGCTACTACTGGCCCACTATGGTATCAGATGCTATCGAATATACAAGAAAATGTCGAGCATGTAAAATTCATATAGACTTCATCTACCAACCATCGGAATTCCTTCATCCAACTGCCGTATCGTAGCCCTTTAAAGCTTGGGGCATGGACGTCATTGGTCCTATCAACCCACCGTCATCTAGAGGACATCGGTTTATATTAGCTATAACCGACTATTTCTCGAAGTAGGCAAAAGCTATACCCTTGGCTGAAGTTAAAACCAGTAGTATGATTAACTTCATCAAACATCATGTGATTTATCGATTCGACATTCCTCGGCGAATCATTATGATAATGGACCTCAATTCATTAGTAAAAAGTTTACTCGATTCTGTGATGACAACAGGATCAACAATGTTGCTTCCACGGCCTATAATCCTACAGCTAACGGTTTGGCAGAAGCATTCAACAAAACAATCATCAAGCTTCTCAAGAAATTTGTTTCTACCAATAAACACAATTGGAGCAAAAAGCTTGGAGAATATCTATGGGCTTATCGCACTATTGTACACAATCCAACCGATTGTTCACCTTTCTCCTTGGTGTATAGATGTGAAGCTGTCCTACCATTGGAAATCCAAATCCCCTCATTAAGGATTGCAGTTGTCAATGAACTCATAACAGAAAATAATGATTGTGTTTGACTTTAGGAGCTTGAAACACTTGATGAGAAACGGCTACTAGCTCAACAACATATCGAGTTATATCAAGCCCGTATTTCAAAAGCCTTCAATCGTAAAGTCAAAGTACGAGCATTTCAAAAAGACAAATTAGTCCTCACTATCAGACATCCTATGACTATGACACACATGAGTAAAGGCAAATTCGAAGCAAAGTGGAAAGGTCCCTACGTCGTAAGAAAAGTTTTCTACAATGGAGCTTATCAACTGACCGGGATGGATGGCCGAGTTGCTATGATGCCTATTAACGACAAATTCTTAAAGAAGTACTATATTTGAAGAATGTATAAGATATCTTCCGAATATTGTACATACTTCAAATCTTCAGGTTATTATCTTTTATTCGCTCTTCTGCGAATAAAACAGCAGATAATAAACTTTCAAAAATCCTCAGTGGAGTCTATCCAGATCATCATCATAAACCTTGTCTTTTGAAACCTAGTTGTTTTAAATGATACCCTATTTTTGAGTCCCAGTTGACTCAAAGATAATCAATAGATATATAAATTTATGTCCATATTACCTCTGAATTCTATTATCTACATTAACGGTTTATCACGTCCACATTACCTCTGATAATGTCGTCCTTGAAATAACAATATTTCAAAATTATATTCTGTCACGACCTCATTACCTCTGAGCAGGTATAACGAGTATTGTTATTTTCTAAGAGATATGTCACGTCTGGTACCTCTAAACATACTTCCTACACTTATCTATTACTTACGTCTATAGCAGATGTGCAATAAGTAATAGAGCCATAAAATATCAATATCTTTCATAGCAGAACCCAAAAAGTTGTTACATCTTATCAAAGTGTTCAAAGAAACAAAAGTTATTACATCAAGATGACTTTGTTTCTAAGGCTGAGTGCTAAGGTCGATTATCATCTTCTTTAAAGCCTCGGAACGCTCTTCCCGAGAATCAAGTACCCTCTTCTTGGCCGATTCTCTTCTGATGTCTGGTTGTAAAGGCT
The DNA here is from genome assembly GCA_029216955.1 of Iris pallida. Classification (NCBI taxonomy): domain Eukaryota; kingdom Viridiplantae; phylum Streptophyta; class Magnoliopsida; order Asparagales; family Iridaceae; genus Iris; species Iris pallida. Next base: position 16,924,302 of record JANAVB010025196.1, read on the forward strand.
GCAGGGATTCCACTTGAAGTTCTATCTCTGCACGCTTGACATTGAGAAAAACATTACGCTTTCTGATTAGATCATCAAGTTGGCTAGAAGCGACTTGATATAATTTACGTTCTTCTTGTTCTTGTTTCTTGGCCGTCTTGATAACTTCACGAAGTTTAGCCATTTCGGCTTCTAACTCCTGAAGACGAGTTTGGCTCTCGGCTGCTTCTTTCTCCTTTTCTTCTGTTGCAATCTTTTGATGCTCCACAGAAGAGGTGACTTCAGTGATGGTATTCTCCATCTCTGCAGAGCGTGTCGTGAAGTCCACCATAGTATTATTTTGAACAAGTTGTTGCTCCTTAAATTCATGAGCTAAAACTTTACATTTTGTCTCTATTTGACTCTGGATGTTGCCCTTGATCAAATTTTGGTAAGACTTAATGGGTTCTTCAAATTCGACGAGAATGCATTCTGGAAAGTAAACCCTCTCCAAGTCACCAATATTGCGTATGGCTCCGATCACAAAGGAGGATGTGCTTTTCAATGAATCATAAGATTAGCCTTTTTCAATGGCCATTTGTACTAGATATATTCAGAGAACTGATGAAAGCCTGGGTGTATGTTTCGACAAGGCCATGAGTCATTGTTGAGAGACCAGGTGTTGTCGCTTCAATAAAAATCCCTTCTCTTGTAGGGATCACAGCTAGCACTCCAGAAGATTTGTTGTAGTCATCTGTGATGAACTCCCCTCCATCGTTCCTCTGTCCAAAGGAGCCATCATTGAACTAAGACTGAATGCAGTTGAAGTCAAGGGAGCTGCAACAATAGTTCTTGTGGCGTCTTCTATAATCCAAGAATATAATTATTATATTGTATCAAATAAAAAGTGATAATAAATAGAAGTCAGTGAGTTACCTGAGATTGGTGGCACGTATGGGGTCTCATGAGGCAGATCTAAATTTGTGCGAAGCCTCGTCATAGTAGTCTCAGACACGGCTGCTTGACTGCTTCCAGCCTCTGAACCTTCTGATCGAAAATGGCTGCTTCCGGCCCTGGCCGATTCTGCTCGACTTATTGGAGCTGGCATTTCTGTTCCCTCTGTTTCAAAATTTTGTTCTGTCGGGGTTTGAGTCCCCTCAGCATCAGTTTTGGGAATCTCATCAACCTCGATATCTTCAACAGTTAAAGCCTAATTTTCACCAGCTTCTTGGTTATCATTTTCATTCTCATTACCTTGTAGGTCAATGAGATTCTGATCACCATCTTTTGGGCTTTGGTGCCCCTCATCATCAGCAGGGTGGTGCTCTTTACCCTCACCAGTGATATGGCCTTCTTCGGCTGGTAAGTCTTGATCCTGTAAGACTTCCACGAGAGTTTGATCTCCTTTAGCAGCATCTATAGAATCTTCTTCGATTAACTCATCACCAAAGTCACAGCCTTCCAGAGCCTCTATCATTTCTTGATTCTCTTAAAAGAAGGTAGGAGTTTGGACTGTAGAAGGAGCTGCAACATTGGGATTGGAGTCTGTTGAAGGCAATACCTTCTCAGGAAATATACTCCGGGACCTCTGGAGTTGGAGACGACATCATTATTCCTGATGCAGCTAGTGTAGTTGCAGGAACAGTTATCTGCATGATCATATGTTCTGAAGTTTCTTCTATGATGACTAGAGCCGGAGCGCTGACTGTTGTAGCCTCTACAAATGAAAAAGAACATTATCAATATTTTACTCAATCATGATCACATTAAAAGAGTACAAATACTACATTATGGAGGTGGTAGATCTTGCAAAGGCAATGACGTATCAGGTTGACTCGAAGGAGTAGGTGAAGCATCAATTCCTTGCCGGTCTGCCCGAGTCACTATTAACTTCCTTCTAGTCTTACGTAGCAGAGGGGCCGGAGGCGATTCTTTAGTTTCAACGGATCCTCTTCCACAGCCGGCCCTCTGCTAGTTTCTTCATCAACGACTCTACTATGTCTTGGAATTGAAGAGGGAGTTACCTCTCCTCCTCTAGGAGAAATTCCTTCATTTATTTGCTTTGTTTGGGACCTTGTCGTCCTAGTAGTGGGTTGCTCAACAATGACCAAGGTGGTCTTTTTCTTCCTTCCTGGAGCCTTAGGAGGGGAGGGGAGTTTGTCAGGATGCGACAAAATAGATGGCTCTCCAGTCTTTTGTCTTTTACTAAACCCCTTTGTGGGAGACTTCTCATTCCATTTCTTAAGTGAAATATCTAATGGTTCATTCACTTCATCATGAAGCCCAACAAAAGTAGCCTCCAGAGGTTCATCTTTAGGGTCTTGATCTTCTGCATCTCTAAACTCCCGCATAGTGTGAACCCTCGACTTTGCCCGTTTGGCGCTTATAAAACTATCAGCCAAGTTGAAACCTTCGAAGAAGGTATTGGCTGAAGTATAAAAATTTGCATATGTATATAACATATGCGGGCCTACTTCAAGTGTAATAGAGGGCATTGTGAATATAGCCTTGGTACCTCTTGTACTGTAGTACCTCCAGGCTCTGGCCCCATCTATCAAAAGACCCTTAGCTTGTAAACAAGTGGCAGCATTGCCCACATCCATCTGGTCATAGCCGAATTGTCGAGCGAATCGGCTTGGTAAATATGGATCGAGATAGCATTCACCCTCGAACCGATGCACCAAGTGGAAGGGCCTAATCATCTTTAGCCACATAAAAGCAACTGGAGCTGGACGAAGAGCCATAGGTTCCAGGTCCATGAGTTGGGGTGGAAGATTTTCATATCCAGAAGGAAGAGGGACACAGTGGAACCTCCATCCAAAACCCATGTTCAGAGCCCTTCTACACTCTGAAAGAATAGTTATGCTCTATCGGGTGGTGGCATAACGCCTAATGAAATCTCCTCCTACATTACCCATAGCCGGGTCTATTAGGCTAGGGTGATGCAAAAATAGCCACCCGAACAGATAGGTGTAAGGCATATCGGTACGAGGAAAGGTGTCCCGAGTACTAATGTCATTCATCATACTATCTACAAAAGAACGCAAGCCTGCGTTCAGTCGGCAAGTCATCGCCGAAAAGATGTCCATCTTATAGCCGAATACTAGACATACAGCTGCGAATAGTACACCTCGGTGGAATCTATCGACGGCGCTGGCTCCAGGAATCATGAACCGTCGTAGCCACAAAGAGAGAAACCCAGCTAAAAGAGCTTCTCGAGATATGGGTCGGTAGTCTTTCCTGAGGTAGCTCTCAATGGTAGCCCCAGCGATAAAAAGGTGCCAATCTTCATTCAGTATATTGTCAAAGTGTTTGGATTTCTCTATCAACTTCTCGACAGTGTTGCGGTCAAGTGGCTTGAAGAAGCAGGGTTCACAAGCCTGATTCTCATTGATCTTATCCTCGTGAATGTGGCCCAGAAATAAGTACAGCAGCCATTTGGTCATATAGCATGTTCCTTTTACAGTACTCTGATTGTAGAGGGTACAAATCATAAAGTGGCACAGAAGTTCTTCAAAGACGGCCACCATTTGTTGGTTCTCTTTAGATAGAGCATCTAGCTCTTCATTTGTCGGTACGTACTCTTCGTATGGATTTTCATCCATTGGCAGATGAGAGAGATATTGTATCTCGTGGAGTGCAAAACCAATCTCTCCATGAGAAGTCATGAAGGTGCCGGTTCTATTATTGTATCGTTCCACTAAAGCCAAGAATAGATTGGGATTATGACGAATGTTGTATGCAGTGGTCCAGATTGGATCATAGAGCTCCAGTTCAAGAAGCTTGTCTTTAAATTGGTCCAGAGCCCAAACTACCATACTGTTCCAACACTTCATCTCTGGATTTATCAAGCCTATTAATCTCATGGTTTGATCTGGATATTTTCTCTCAGCCTTAGCAAATATGTTTGCAAAAAAGGGTATTATGATGGGAATCAACAGGGATGCATCCTCGGGAGGTATGCAACTCGACTTTGAACCTCTCAGGTGGGAGTTGAATCTCACTGAATGACTTTAGAACATGTCTTTATTCTTGGGACCCAATTTGTGGCATATTTTACCAACCCTTGCATGTTGGATTGGAGTTAAATCCCATGCCATCTGTCAGGGAGAACTTGAATTAGCATACCGAGAAAGAGATAAATGTCTCAATATTTATGTAAGATACATTAATCTGTCTCTACTCTGATAAATCCTGTCCTCTCGCTTGGATTTAGGCTGAGCCATTTTCTTGATGGCGTCTCCAAATAAGAAAGCTGGTTTCTTGTGAGGGACTTGGTCTAAGCTTATAAGAGGTTATTCGTTCATCAGATACAATAAAGTTATGTCTTCCTGAGACGTTAGCATGGTTCTTCTGGATTCAGGTAGGTCGTATTGAGGATATAGGACATGAGACAAATCCTCTTGGTATTCTGATACTCGAAAAGCCGAAGCCAGCCTCTCAGCATCTGGGTCTTCTCTGATATCAACTGCAGAAAAATAAGCAAAGTTCAGAAACTTGAAAGATCAAATTGCAAAATTTTGTACAAAGATATTCAATTTACGCAAAACACAAAGTGCGCGAGCACAATGGCTCTTAAGTGGCGCATAATCCAAAGTTAAATGCCTTATGACAAAATTTTATTTACTTTGGCCTAAGGCATGACAATCCATCTAAGTGTTGCACATAAAACAACAATTCAAAGTGTTGTGCATAAGACAGTTCAAGTTTTGTGCAAGCTCAAAATGCGCAAGGTCTAGATTGCACGAGTTCAGATTGCACGAAGTCTAGGTGGCGCCAGATCATAAGTTGCGTAAGAAGTTGTTCGGCGCAAATATATTTTTGCACGAGTTCAATTTTTGCACACAACACAATTTCTAAAAATAAAGAGTGTGAGCTAGGACACGGGCAGCACTCTAAAATTAAAGAGGAGGCGCGGGTTGTAAAGTGCGCAGGTCAACCAGAGCTCTAAAAAGAGATGGTCGACACTGGCATGATGCGTTGCCATCGAATGGCGCCCTAAGATCGGTCATTTTTTGGCAATCACCTTCGAGCAGCAGGTTCACGCTCTCAACTCTCGTCGATGGTGGCGCATACTGTGGCGCCCTCTGTGGAGCGGCACATAATGAAGGCTCGGCGATCCCCTTGCCCTTGTCAGCGGCAGATTTCCTTGGTGCCATTGATGATGATCGGAGAAGCTTTCGAGGTCGGGAGGAAGGAGATAAAGGGTTGGGAAGAAAGAAACTTTTCAGTAAAAAAGTAAAGTTTCCTCTCTCTGCTATTTATAAGCCTATGATAACTTTTTGACCGTTGCACAAACCATGCACAAAATCCGGATCGGTTATAACAGTAATCACGCGCCAGTCAAAGGAAATCACTTCTAATTCAAAGTATTTCAAATTTTGAAATCATTTTTAACTTTGAAAACTTTGAAGGGGGTCTTGTAGATGCTCAAAAATCATTTGGCACCAGTCAAGAAATGGTGCCAGCATCAAGAAGGCGCTGGTCAATATGTTGCGAGAGACTCAGGTGGCTCCAACTACTAGGGTGCACCACCTCCACATGGCAGGCTTCCTCGAAAAGCTGTAACAGTCGTAATGATGACTGACAGCTCGTTAGACGAAGAAAATCTCTTTGAATCCCGGGAAGCGCGGCGCTCGAGGAGACTATGATGCTGACAGCTAGCTCGGGCCAGTTATCAAATGGCGCAAGGTAATCAATGATGACAGAAACTGACAGACTAACTAGAAGGTGCCAGTTATCAAATTGTGTATAGCGCCACCTAATCAATTTTTATCCTAAAGTCAAGTGACGTGGCACGCATGCCACTAATCTTGAAGAATGTGTCACTACACTGCCCACGACCACGCGTATCTCTCTCACAGAATGCCACGCGTCCCTAGCAGTTCATGTAACCGTTCGTACAACTGGAAGGAAGGCGCACAAAATGCAGTGTGCGCAATTCAGAATAACTACTTAACAGTTATTTCAGAACTCTATCAATAGAGTTTCAAATCACTTGCAAAGGACTAATGATCATAATCTCTTGCTAACCTGCTGCTGCATTCTCCAGAGGCTTGTGTCTTCAATATCACATCGTCCAAGAGATAAAGTGATCGTCTTCTGATCAGATTCCTACAGTTGTACTTTCCTAGAAATTAAATTGTACTAATTGTACTTTTCTTTTTCTTAGTTTGTAAATCAAACTTTTGTTTTTGCAAACATTGACAATTGGTTTGTGTCCTCCTGTGTTCGAGTCTGGATCGTGTCCGACCAAGTGTCGTTGTGTTCGTGTGCCAGTTCTGTAGCCGTGTACAGGGATGGTCCTATTCAGTATGCATATGTGTGTGAAGGGATGGGAACCAACATTATCTTGCCTATTCGATTTTTAACTGATTGTATAATTTTGTTCATTTTGTCGTTGAGGCTTTGTTGTATAGTTTCCTATTCTTTTGGATTAGGTTAGTAATAGATTAATAGTTGTTGTATAGTTATATATGTTTTCTGCACAATTTTTTTGAAATTTTCGGTTGGGGTAGATTGTGAATTTGGATGTGTTGTTCCTGCCTTTCTTCAAAACACTGAGTTCAAAGGTGACGGTTGGGTTGACCCAAATTGCCTAATGCTATTTGATTTACAGATGACAATGGAATTAGAGTGTGGGAATGTGACCAATCTGATTACAATTTTTGTATGGAAGTTAGGTTGGCTAATTAATTTGTTCTCAGATATACTGTTTAGTTCTCTTATTGTTGGCTTAGAGTTAAGCCCATTGGACTTGGTGGAGTAGGCTAATGAAATTGTTGTTAGCTGGGTTGAGTATTGTCACGACCCGCACCCTAGAGTAAGGGCACGAGACGTGGGTACGTCCAGCCTACGCCGCAGTGTCGGCGGTAGAACGCTGTCCTAGGTCATAACATCTAGCAGTAATATACTAAACAGTTTATACTCCCCGAATGGGGGTGACATAGCAGTAAATGAACTCAATCACAACTAAGGAAGAGATAGCACGATATGATATAGAACTCAAGAAAATATAGATGATAAAGTAGTCTAAGATAATATCCCAGCAAATATCCAGAGTACAAATCCCAGCTACAGGATATGAAAGAATATATACAACTCCAAATCTCTGAACAGAAATAAAGTCTAGCTAAACAGTCTCATGACAACATAAAATAAGATAAGCCTAACTAAACTAGTCTAAGCAATGGGGGTGATGTCCTCAGCTAGAGCTGGGTCCTCCTGAGAGTCCAGCTCACAAGTGTCGTCTAGGGCTGCCCCGTAGAAGGTATCCACACAGGCCTCCTCCTCGTCCTCTGTAATATTTTCAACAGTTTCAGTCAGGACAGGAGCGAGTACAATACATCTCAACAGTTCATAGCAGGTTAGAAAATATAATCATGCAGTAAAGTAAGATACAAGTACTGAAAGAAGTGCAGTATGTAAACAGATAGAGAACTATAATAGAAATATCTACTATAAATAGTGACTAACAGTGGCCAGTGAGTCAGAGTACATTATAGACATATAAATGGCATAGGAGATTCTGATGCTACACTATGGAAAGATTCTGATGCTACACTACTTGGATAGTATTCACATGTCTAATTCTACTCCCCCGTACCCCCCAATCAATACACAAGGATCCAACCAGGTTATGTTATGATTCCATGCAAAGGCCCCCGAAGGGTGATACATGGATGTCCCATAAATAGGGATTCTAGGAGATTCTAGGATACCCAGTAAATGGGATAAGGATTCTAGGAGACTCTGTGATCATAAGAGTATATGTCACAAGTGATCAAAGAACCAATGAAGCATAGTGATACGCCATGTAAGTGAAACGCACAGAACATGTAGTACCCGATGCTCCCTAAGGATAACATCTCAAGAAGAGATCCATATAGTACCAATCCGTGTGACCAATACCAATCCGTGTGACCAACGTGACAGTAACAAGTAAAATAATTTAATGCAGGAAATAATTCTAAGCAGGATATGAAATGATCAGAGAATGTACTCGTCTGGTATCTGAGTGTCCAATATGAAAGTACTGTCCGAGGAGAGGTGTCTGGCTCCTAATCAGAACAGCACAAGTCACAACAAGTCTAAAATGGTAAAATGAAGTTCTACTATGCACTCTACATGAGTCTAGGTCAATCTAGGCCAAAGTCAACTCTTGGTCCACTCTGGTCAACCCTAGAAGTCAAACTTGGTCAACTATGGTCAAACTAGGTCTAACAAGTCTAAACTAGGTCAAACAAGTCATTCTAGGCTACATTAGCCTATACTAGGCCTAACTAGTCCATACCAGTCTAGACTAGGCTAAACTAGTCTAATCTAGACTCTTAGTCAAACAGACACACACAGGCCATAGGCTATATCATGCCTATAGGCCAACCCATAATACATGACTACATGACATTACCTATATCTAAAATACTACACATGTTGATATATTTACCTAATCTAATACATACACATGTATATATATATTACATATATATAGTAAACACTCATACACATATATATATAATACATATATTTAGTTTAGGAAAAAATAGGAGATAGAGAGTGTGAACTGTGAGTGGGACTATGAGGGTGGGGCTTTCCTTGTGTGACAGGAACTTAGGTGTGTGTACTTTATGAAATGTGTGTGTGTGTTATAGTTTAGAACCTGTGTGTGTTATGAGTGGGCTGAAACATGTGACAGGTAATGGGAATTAGGTAGGAATGGGAATGTGTGTAGGGGTGAATGAGGGAAACAGGGGTTAATAGAAGAGTAAAATTCTGAAATCATATTGTGTGTAATGTGTAGAGAAATGTGTGTGTATAGGAAAAATTAGAAATCAGTGAAGTGTTCATGTGTCCCTGTATGTATATCAAATAGAAAACAGTGTGTATGGGTTGAGACATGACAGTGTCAAAGATGTACCTGTGTGTAGTGATGACTGGGGTCATATTAACAATGAATGGAAATAATCAAAACAGTGAGTAACATGTTAGTGTCAATAGGAAGCAGGGAATACATTTGTGTGTGGGATAAAAATCTGTAAAACCTATTGCAAAACAGTTAGCTAAAAACCCAATCTCTGATAAGTTAAACATGCATCCACATTCATTTCAGTAAAAAATAGGAAGGGAAACAAATCAGTTCCTGGAACATCCCAAATATAGGAATCAGTTTGATTACAGATCATCAGGAAGGGGTGAATCTCAGGTTACAAAATGAATTCAGTTTCTTACATTTTTAACTCAACACCATGTATCAGCCATTTCATTCTAAATCTAACAAATGTCCAAATACTCATTATCACACCCAAGCCCAAATTTAAAAGTAAATATGAGCTAAACATTAACTATAAACATGTGGGTAACATAAACAGTAAAAATTATTGTTAAAACAGTGATTGAATTGGATGGGGAAATACTGGAAACAAGGTATCAGTTCATGTATCAGTCGACAGCCATTCACCCATTTACGAAACCAAAATCCAATCAAAAACCTAAACTAGTGTGTAAACATAATCTAATACAGGTTATACATCATAAATAGGATCTAAATAGCAAATGAAATCATGAATTAAACTATTTAAATTAAAATAAAACAAAGGAACCACACTGAATACTGATACACACAGTGTACACCCTGTACACGCATAAAATCGTATCCGACACGACACGAGAAGACTCGAGGCTTGGGGGCCCTCGTGTCAGACACTGCCTCCATATCCTCGACAAATCTTAGCTCGCCACGTGGCCTGTGCATCGAGCACGAGGCCACGACCAGCAGGGGATTGTACTGCCAGTGCGCGCGCACGTGCACCCTCGTGTGCACATGTCCTTAATGACACGACACGACACAGGAACCACCCCAGTCAATCACAAACGTGTAAGCGACATCAAAATAAGAATTTCTATTCAAACACAATTTGAAATATCGAACGAAATGCCCTTTGTGGCATTTTGTTGAACACCTGCGCATGTCTCTGATACGTGTCCGATACGGACACGTACAGGACACGAAAACTGGAAAACCCTATACCTGCAGAATCAGGACACCTAGGGCTAGGTGTAGGTGCAAGAAAACCCTAGTTTTAATAAGGGGATAGGATTTTACCTCTATGTGTTCTTCCAACACAAAAACTCTTCAATGAGGAAATCTCCACAAGTTATCCAATCTCCCAAATTGATTCCAATCTGTGATTTTACTCCACAATCAGCAAGAGGACAGGGATTAGATCACAATGGAAGAAATCCCAACTAAAATGGAGTCCTATTCATTAAACTATGAAGAAAATTAAATGAAGGCTTACCTATTCTTAAGGAAATGAAGAACTTAAATAAAAAGAGGCACAAAACCCTATGGAGACATTATATAGGCAAGGGGGTGGGTCTTGGCTGGTCATATTAGTTAGGGTTAGGGTTTTTAGATTACATCCTAGGGCTAGGAATGAATCTAGACTAATGGATGGCCTAGAACAAAGGGTTCTATCCTAGCCTTTTGCAAAATCACTTAACTTGACTAAACTTGACTTAAACCCTTAACTAAACCATCTACTTCTCAAAGTGGCTAACTAAACTAGTTATAACCCATCTAGGTTAGGTCCAATCTAGGTTAGACTAACCAAAACCACAAGGCAATAATTAAATTTGTATTTAAATCAACCATTCAATTAAATTATTTAAAAATTCCTAATAATATATATTAAATTCAAATAAATTCAAATAACCCCAAAAATGACAAAAATACTCTCAAACTAGAAATGTGGTAGTGACAAGTATATTCTAATATTATCTGTGAAATTATACCTGGATTAGCCAAGCATTTGAAGAGTCTTAGTTTGGTATACATTCTGGGCCCGGCCTGTTAATTCAAGTGATGGTCTAGCTGACAACAGGAGTAGAGTTGTAATGGTATTTTTCTAAATTATTAACATAATATTTTTCCTTATTAGTAACTTTACTACAACCTTTCAAATGTTATATAGTGATAGCCCTTTAATTAGCTATTATTGTAGATGGTTACATTTTAGTGACTACCTTAATAGTTAATAGATAGTATGATAATTAATGGTAATAATTAGTTTAGCAAGTAGTTAAGTAATTAATTGCCATTGACTAGAGCTTACCCAACTTATAACCATTATCAGGAGGGCATAGAGATCTTCTTCCTATTCCCGATTACCCTTAGCAAGGCAAGTACATTATCTGGTTTTGTTCATTTACTTAATGTCTTGTACTTTTCATATTGGACACTTTGTTACACGATATGGTCTTATGCTCTGGTTCATGTTCATGTATTTTACTTGTGTCTGGGAAGGGAAAATACTACAGGTATGTGACCAAAGCCTAACCTATGATTCATGTAAATAGATCTCACATCGTGCACGTGGGACTCTAAGTCGTACCATTATTCATGTACCATGTGCTACCCCCAGCCGGTCACATATTCTAGTAAGTATTTCAAAATAGTGCATATGTCAGGTTCCTTATTATTTTTCATGTTCAAGTTTAGTTCATGTATTTATTTTCTTGTACTTCATGTTCTTTACTTTTCATGTACTTCATATTCTCATGTTCTCATGAACTTATTTCCTTATCGTGTTGTTCTTGTTCATTACCTTAGAATTGTACTTTGCTCCGCTTCTTACTGGATATGTTGCAGGTGTACCTGAGTATCTTGTACCACCTTTATAGGAGAGGGCCCGAGATCTTAACTGAGCAGGATGGAGCCATGACTTAGATTTAGAGGCTACAGATTTAGATTTGTTTAGTTTTACTTATAGATAATTTACACTAAGATTTCATAATTGTATTTCATTCTTGTTACCGGATTCATCTCCGGCACTATTTCATGTATAATTTGTAATAATGACTAAGTATAGTGACTCTCTGGAAACGATTATAGATGCTATGATGTTTTATTTTATCTATTCATTTAGACTTTTCCTTAGAATTGTACAGCTTACTGTGCTGCATCTTCCAACGTAGGCTGGGCGTGTCCGACTCACATCTGATTATTCGAGAGCGGGTCGTAACATATTTTTAGTGGTGGCCCATGCAGGTTTCATCCTAATAGCACTTAGGCTATAGAGTGCTATTGGGGAACCTACAAAACTAAAGAAAAGTCATCACAGCATAGGATCGCGGGAAAATGTTTATGGGTATATTTTACTAAGTTTGCTTATTATTTTATAGGTTAGGCCATTTTAACAGTTTTTTATTTTTCAGATGGTTCAGACACGCAACATCGGGATTTTCGATTTTCCTGAACTTGGGACTTCTGAGCTTCCTCTACCCCTATCTCATCCAGAGGAGCATGCTATTGGAGGAGTACGCTAGGGATTTCTACTGCCTAGGCCAATTTGTGGAGGGGCTGAGTGACACAGCGAAGGCGAGAAAGTTTCGTAAGGGCTTGAACAAGGAGGTCAAGTCATTGACCAAGGGTGACCGCGATACAACTTTTGAGCAGATTTTGGCAGACGCTATAAGGGCTGAGAATGACTTAGAGCTTAAGTCCAAGAGGGGTAGAGATGCTTTTGGAGCGGGTAGCAGTGCAGGCCCGACCAAGAGGCCCCATATCCAGCAGCAGAGGCCGAACTAGCACTAGCAACATCATGGCCAGGACTGTGCACCTTTCCAGCAAGTGCACCAGCATTAGAGACATGGTCAACAGTAGGCACCGAGGCAGGCACAGTAGGATATCACTTTCCCCTTCTATAAGAAGCCAGGGCACGGATGGGATGACTGCAGGAAGAGGTTGGGCAAGTGTCTGTTGTACAGTTTGACAGAGCATCAGTTGAGGGACTGTCCCATGGCCTCTACTCGTATGGCTCAGGGTGGAGCCCCAGTTCAGGGAGGAGCAGGTAGAGCACCGGCAGGCCAACAGAGGGGACCGCGTCTACAGACTCAACAACAGAGGTTTGCTCGGCATCAACAACAGCAAAGAAGAGGCCATCAGGGGCGAGATTTCGCCATGGCAGCTGAGGATACCGAGCCAGTCGGTGATATGCTCGCAGGTTTCATCCTTATCGATTTCCTTCCAGCATTTGCTTTATTTGATTTCGGGGCTTCATATAGTTTTGTGTCTGTATGTTTTGTTATTAGACACCATCTTGTATCTAAATCTTTGCCTAGGACTTGCAAGATCATGACTGGGGTGGTATCATCTAAGTCAGTAAAGTTTACAAGGATCGAAGAGTTATCTTGGAAGGTCGGGAGCTGGATGTGTGCTTACTCTAATGCCACTTCCGAGTTATGATATTGTACTCGGGAAGGATTGGTTGAGTAGGCACTATGCTAGTATAGATTGTCGTGGAGGCAGAGTGATGTTCAGATCGCCAGGAGAGCCAGAGTTCGAGTTCGCCAGATGAGAGGTAGAGCAGAGCGAACGAGTTTTCTGTGGAGCCTTAGTAGAGGAGCATAGATTGCCACATCCATTGATAACTGAGTTCATGGATGTTTTCCCAGAGGAGTTGCTAGGGTTGCCTCCGGACAGAGATATTGAGTTCTCTATAGATTTGGTGCCAGGCATAGAGCCGATATATCAGCACGTCTATAGAGTTAAAAATAGTGAGCTGAAAGAATTGAGGAAGCAGGTAGATGAGTTACAGGACAAAGGCTTTATCAGATCTAGTTCTTCACCGTAGGGTGCTCCAGTATTTTTTGTACCGAAGAAGAATGGGTCGGTGCGCATGTGTATCGACTACAGGGCTCTCAACAACCTCACCATCAAGAACAAATACATGTTGCCGAGGATCGATGATCTTTTCGATCAGTTGAGCAGGGCGAGGGTATTTTCCAAGATTGATCTGAGGTCAGGCTATCACCAGTTGAAGGTAAAGAAGAAGGATATTCCGAAGACAACATTTTGGACTAGGTATGGCTAGTTTGAGTTCATGGTGATGCCGTTTGGGTTGACTAATATCCCGACGGTGTTTATGAACCTGATGAACAAGGTATTTTACCAGTATTTGGACAAGTTTGTGGTGGTATTCATTGATGATATCTTGGTATATTTGAAGACCCAAAGGAGCATAAGGAGCATGTGAGAGTAGTTCTGGAGACTCTCAGGAAGGAGAAGCTTTATAGCAAGCTTTTGAAGTACGAGTTCTTCATTGATTGAGTTGAGTTCCTGGGTCATGTTGTGACAGGAGAGGGGATCTCAGTCGATCCAAAGAAGACCACGGCAGTTGAGGCATGTACTGCTCCAAGTTCAGTTACAGAGATCAGAAGTTTTTTGGGATTTGTAAGCTACTACAGGAGGTTTGTTTAGGATTTTTTTCGGATTATAGAGTCGTTGACTAGGCTGACCCGGAAGGACATAGAGTTTGTCTAGACTGAGGAGTGCCAGGTCGCCTTTAATGAGCTGAAGAAGAGGTTGACGATAGCTCCAGTATTAACGTTGCTATCAGGGACAGGTGGTTTCACTATCTATAGTGATACATCGAGGAAGGGTCTGGATTATGTCTTGCAGTAGAATAGAAAGGTGATTGCATATGCTTTCATGCAATTACGTCTTCATGAGAAGAACTACCCTACCCATGACTTGGAGTTGGCAGCGGTCATTTTTGCTCTTAAATTATGGAAACACTATTTATATGGAGAGCGTATGAAGATTTTTACGGATCACAAAAGCTTGAAGTATGTGTTTACCCAAAAAGATCTAAACATGAGATTGAGGAGATGGTTGGAGTTGATGAAGGACTTCGACATCTCGTTGCAGTATCATCCAGGGAAGGCCATCGTCATTATCGATGCCTTAAGCAGGTATCTGATAGCTATGTGCTTGACGACAGACTGTTATTTGCTGACAGATCTTGAGAGCTTCTGAATTAAGGTGATAGTGCCTAGAGTGGAGATACAGATGTAGGGACTACAGATTCAATCGGACTTGATGGATAGAATCAAGTCGACTCAGTTCGAGGATGTGGCCCTAAGGAGTATCAAAATTCAGACTCAAGCATGACTTTTGGACGAGTTTGTTATTACAGATGATGGGGCATTGAGGCACGGTACCAGACTGTGTGTGCCTAGCGGAAAGCTTGGGAGTAGGTGATGTAGGAGGCACATCGCTCTCAGTATTTTATGCATCCAGGTGCCAACAAGATGTATAGAGATCTGAGAGAACATGTTTAGTGGTATGGTATAAAGCGGGAGGTAGCATGCTTCGTAGCCAGATGCTTGATATGCCAGTAGGTGAAGACAGAAAGGCAGAGGCCCGGAGGATTGTTGCAGCCATTGACATAATTATAGATTTTGTGTCAGAATTGCCACGTACACCAGGAAAAAAGGACGAGATTTGGGTCATCGTTGACAGGTTGACCAAATCAGCCCACTTTTTACCATTCAATGTGGGTTTGTCTACAAAGAGGCTAGCGGATATGTATATAAGACAGATAGTCAGGCTGCATGGAGTTTCCATGAGCATAGTCTCGGATTGGGATAGTCGTTTCATTTTCCACTTTTGGCAGAATTTGCAGGCTAGCTTGGGCACTCAGCTCAAGTTCAGCATCGCTTACCACCCTCAAACAGACGGACAGTCGAAGAGGACTATCCAGACTCTCGAGGATATGCTACGCACTTGTGTTTTAGATTTTGGAGGCTTCTGGGAGAATCATTTGTACTTGGTTGAGTTTGCCTACAACAACAACTTTCAGGCCAGCATTAAGATGTCACCATTCGAGGCTTTGTACGGACAGAGGTGTTGTACACCCTTGTCTTGGGATAACATTGGAAAGA
Organism: Iris pallida; assembly: GCA_029216955.1. Lineage (NCBI taxonomy): Eukaryota > Viridiplantae > Streptophyta > Magnoliopsida > Asparagales > Iridaceae > Iris > Iris pallida. The sequence continues at coordinate 16,939,986 of JANAVB010025196.1, forward strand.
GAGATTTATTGGGGCCTGAGATGGTTGTGGATGTAGCTGAGAAGGTGAAGCTTATCATGGATTGACTTCAGGTGGCACATGACAGACAGTGGCATTGGGCCGATAGCCACCGAGAACCTTTAGAGTTTGAGGTATAGCATAGATTTTAGGTTTTAGATTCTTTTGATTTTATGATCTGTTTGCTTGTGATTGATTGTTATAGATTAAGTGTGAGACCTTATTTTTACTAGGTTGGTGATCTGGTGTTCCTGAGGATATCTCCGACATGGGGTACTATTCATTTTAGTGGAGGTAGAAAGGTTAGCCCATGTTTCATTGGACCTTTCGTCATTTGGAGAGGGTCGGTGCCATGGCTTAGAGGCTGGACTTACCACCTGCACTAGAGAGAGTTCACAACGTGTCCCATGTATCACAGTTGGGATGGTACGTGGCAGATCCTAATCACGTACTAGATCACTCCGAGATCGAAGTGGGCCCTACTCTCAGCTATCTAGAGCAGCTAGTGGAGATTCTGGATCATCGAAAGAAGGTATTGCAGAACTAGACTATTCTCTTGGTTTGCATCGCATGGAGGCATCACTCTTTTGGTGAGTTAATCTGGAGAGGGAGGATGAGATGCGCGAGCGATACCCATATCTTTTCGAGCCTTGAGGTATTGTTCCTTCTATCCTTTTCATTCCTGTCCTAATTTTATCTTTTAATTTTGAGAATAAAATTATTTTTAAGGAGGGTAGACTTGTCACTACCATATTCTAGACATAGGGATAATTTACACCTTTGTGTTTCATGTGCATTTATATCTGTAAAACCCCTAAATTTCTACTATATTTTTTTTTCGATTTTGGTGCTGATTTAAAATTTTGTATTGTACGTAGCGTAGTCGTATTGTACGTCGTGTACGGAAGTTCATTTTTTCGAATTTGCTCGACGAGTGCGAATATGTGCGAGCGTACATATTTTAGAAAAATATTTTGTTCTATTTTTATAGTTTCAAATAATATAATAATTAATTTTCCTATCATTTCTAAGCTTCTTGTCCTTACGTCATTTCTAAAAGTTATTAAATATAAAATGTTATTTTTGTATGCTAGAAAAGCATAATTATGTAAAGAATATTTTTGCATACATATATTTCGTAATTATTTATTGGTCTATTTTAAATAAAAATATAATTTTTGAGATTTATTAATATTAATATTATTTTTCAAAAAAAATATTTAAAAATATTTATTATTTTTGAAATTATTATTATAGGTATTTTGAAAAATATTTTTGGAAGTTATTGTGGCCATTTAAATCTTGATTTAATTTTTGGATTTATTTAAATAGATTAAACTAATATCTATATTTGAAAATGATTTGATTTTAGACCAAAAGATTTAATTAGATTTAATTGGATTTAGATTTGGATTGATTTAAATTAAATTGCAAACTATCTATTTTGGGTTTAAACCAGATCCTAATCCTTATCTTATTGGGAATTCCCACATCCTATAAATAGGCAGGTACTCCTCCAATTCATTATTCATCCACACAAATATTTCTTCCACCACAAGTGCAGTGCCTCGTGTCCGTGTCCGTGTTCCACGTCCCAAATTCTTATTCCATCCATTACAAATACAATTATTTCCCGCGTCCGACAAACCCGAAAGCCAATCTATCCCGTGTCGTGCAGGACACGACCCAGTCCCCAAATTCTAAACCCTAACCCTATCCCTAACCATAATCCTACCCCTGTTCCGCCGTGCCGTCATCACCATTGTGGACGCCCCAGCTCATCCCCGTCGACTTCACCACCACCTTTGACAACCCGGCTGCCCCCTACTACTGCCACAACTAACACGCCGGACCACCACACCCAGTCGTCGCCACCCAAACCAACCCGCCACCACTGGAACGACAAGTCCCCGACCCTTCGACTCATGTCCCGATCCTTCTGTAGCTGACCACCACATCATCACCTCCATAAGCCATCACAAACCACCGCCTTGGCCACCGTCGCCGCGGCCTTTCCCGGCCACCGACTACCACCATCACCGCCAAGCCCTTCGCCCATCACCAACCCCGCGACCTCGCCGCCAACCCAGCACACCACCGGCCACCATCAAACCAACACCACCCAGACCACCCCCGTCACTCCGCCAACCCCCATCGACTCTCAGCTAACACCTCACCACGACAACAGAGAAAAGGAAAAAAATAGAATAAAAATAAAACCCTAACCCTAATCACTCACCTCCGGCTCGCCGGCCACCCTCGTCGCTCCACGAGCTTGGTCGTCGTCGGCGACCGATCCAGCGTCGTGGCCGAACATCGCAGATATGGTCATCCGCCAGTTAGCGTCGCCATCTCTAACCCCGATTAGGTCAGCCACCGGTGCTGGGAGCACTCCGCCACTTGCGCGTGCCCTTGTCGCCTCGCCCCCGCGCTATCGACCTTCGACCGTCCTGGTCTCCTTCTCCGGTGAATGACCGACCCCTCACTGCGCCACGTCGCAGCCTCCTCCTTGGTGCACGGCACCTCCGCCGAGGACCGGCCCAGATCCGCTCTCCCGCTGCCCCTTACGCCAGAGCGCCGCATCGCCGAACCCCTCCCGCTCTCCCCGCCGATCAGCCTCTCTCCTTCCCTCTCCTTCCAGTCCTTCCCCGGTCGGAAACCTAGCTCCCCCGTCTGACTCCTCACGACCACACCCGCGCGAGCCGCTCCCCGCTCTCCGCCCGCCGGAGAAACCCCCGCATCCGCCCTTCATTCTCCTCCGCCCCCTCGCTCACTCCCTCAGTCTCCTCTTTCCTCCCCTCGTTCTCGTCTCTCTCTCTGCCCCTCTCTGTAAAAGTTCCCTTCTTTTTTTTTTTTTTTTTTTTTATTTATTAGTTTCTACTAACCTCTCGAAGAGAGGGACTGCATGCTCACTGCTGCTGTGTGTTTTTTTTGTTTGGTTTTTTTTGTTTTTTTTTTATTTTTCTTTTCTTTTTTTTTATCTGATTGTTATTATTATGATGTTATTTATTATTATTATTATTATTATTATTATTATTATTATTATTATTATTATTATTATTATCAGTTATTATTATTATCATTATCATTATCAGCTATTATTATTATTATTATTATTATTATTATTATTATTATTATTATTATTATTATTATTATTATCATCATTTTTTTGTATTAACATTAATGTTAGATATTATTAGGATATTGCATTATTAAATTGATTTATGTATCTTTTATTTTTTGCATGCTATATTCTGAAAAATACAAAATAGTAGTAGTACTAGTATCTTAATGATATCATGTTCTTAGTATTATATTATTATTATTTATAGATAAATATTTTGACCCATAAATTTAGTTTCCAAAATTATAAATAAGTTACTAGTATTTCTCAATTATTTAATTAATATAGTTTCTATCTCAAACCATATTTTTTACAAACTTAAGCGTTTTGCCCTAAAACACTTTCGATTTTTGGGTATTTTATTGGAAAGCATATTTTGACTAATAAATTATATTTGAGGTATTATAAAATATTTTTCAAAATCATAAATATTTTATTATTCATTTTCTTTGATTTTCTCTTTTCCATGACCAATCCCGTTATTCCTATTCCTTTGCCAATTTCGAGACTACCTTATGTCCATCCTAACTAATTTGACCCTTCTGGACCTATTGGAACTGTCCGTGCCACTATCTGAGGTCCCTTTGTACAGTTGTTGCACCAAAGTCGTAGATCGTGCCACCTTGATCATTGCACCACACTAGGCAGCTCACCAGGCATCGCAACAGACAAGTATACCTTGCTAATTAACTGTCAAATTATTTATTTTTTGCATTATTATTTTGTTTTATATTGTTAGCTTTCCTTGTTATAAACTGCGCGTCCAAGCCATACTTGGGTGCAAGCGACTCTATTAGTCGTTTTAGTTTACTATATTTACGTTAACTTAGTGTTAGTGGACTACCCTCCTATTACGGGATATTTTTATGTCTCCGCTGGCCATGACACTTACACTACACGGTTTGAGGCATTTTATTAGGGGTACGACTTATTGACTAGCTATCTTTATTGTCGTGTGACGGTAGTTGATCGTAACTGCTATGACTAGGGTTTTAGAGACTCAAGCAGTTACAAAACTGGACGAGCCATGGACATGACTTGAACAGTGTGGGATATATTGGGGGAGGACAGTCGCTAGTGCGTATGGGAAGCCAAACAGGTAAACCACAGTCTCCAGATGGAACTGTGGCGATATATTTGCAGATGCCCTCTGACGTTTTAGACATTACGGACGGATACAGATGACTGGATGCCAGTTACGTACACATAGCCGAAAATCCCACCCATGCGCATGAAAGTTGTCCTCTAAATTGCACATTGGGTGGTTAGAATATCCTTTGCATATTTATGTCTAGTTTATATATTATTTTATTATTCTGACAGTTCGTATTAGCTTGTTCTTCCTGTATCTTGCTACGTCCGTCTAAGGACCTGATTTTTCCCCAGGTGTGTGTTCATGTTTTTCGCAGGTATTCTAGCCAAGGCCGTGGTCTTCTCCATTCCTTCGAAGACGATTGTGCTTGGTTCGTCTTGCCATTTTTATCGCTCGATTTCTTGTACATTTCTTTTATTGTGATAGTTGGTAGTAGATTTTGTCTCCGCCCAATGATTGTATCATAAATATTTGAGTTGATATTTATATTATTATTTTTTTCATTGTGGATGAGATTTAGTTTGTCTTGGATTACTGTATTTTATAGCTTATGTATTCATACGAGACCTACATACTTCGTATGAATACAGCTGGCATGTCTACGTACTTAGTCCTACGTATTTTGGGACTGGGGCGTTACAATATCATTTTTAATTAAATAATTGTGCTAGTGATATATTATATGTAAATCATAGTGCTATTTTAATTAGATGGACTAGATGATAAGTCATGACCCTAGTGGACCTAATTAGTGAGATTAGACAAACCTTAAACCCATTTTAATAAGTTTAGTTAGTCTCTAGTTAGACTAGTAAGTTTACTTAGAAGATTAGACTAAATACCTAATTAGGAAGAAATGCTTTTTCCTAAACTTATCATGACAACACATAGAGGGACCTTATGGACATTTCACTTAGCCCACAACCCTAAACTTCCCTATTGTGGCGGCCAACACTAGCCCATTGCCTATAAGAAGAATAACTTCTTCTTCCTCCTTCCATTTGAAACCCTAACCCTAATTTAGGAATTTCTTCTCCAAATTGTTCCTACCACCAAATTTTCTCTAAATTTGCCCAAATTGATCTTATTCTCCTCCCCATGGAGAGTAGAAAACAATAAAAGCCAAGCATTAGAGGTTGGAGGACTTAGAGCTTGAGGACTTCTAGATTTTGGAGCCATTTTCATTAGTAATCCATCTCCCAATAGGTATATGCATTCTAAACCCTCTAATTTGTATTAAATATTGTAGAGGCATCAAATAGGAGCCCCCATGCATTAAGGTTGCCAATGGTGAGGAGTTTTGGCTCTTCTCTTTCCATTTAGAGACTTTTTCCTTTATATTTAACCAAATTTGGGGGGAAATCCAAGAATAGCATTTTTAGGATTTGTGAATAGATTTGTTACGTCATAATTATGATTTAGAATGTGTGGGTGTGCTTTGGATCAAGTTTGGATCCATTTGGAGTGTGTATCATGGGCGTATCACAACGTGTCCCGATACGCACACCAAGTGTTTGATAAAATGACCACAAGAGCACCCAATGCTCTAAATTCAGTTTTGACCCTTGTATTTAGATATACATTGCTATAGGTTATCATTTGTAAGCTTATTTAGTGATTATAGGTGAGTTTGTGTGGATTTGGGGGCTTGTGGACTATTGGCACTATTTTGATGTATATATATGTGGACAGTTGTAGGGAAGAGGAATGATTCAGTTTTGTGTAAAAGCTATAGTGGATTAATGTATCAGTCCCTAAGGGTGCTTGTCATTGATACTTGCTATAGGTGGTGCCTCTATATAGGTATATCAGTATACATTAGAGGAGGGGCCACACAATATATAAGTAGATAAGCTTGTATCATTCTCTATAGTTGGGTCTTCTGGTGTTTAGCTAACTGATAGATAGGAGCACTTTGTACCAGTCATATAGGCCCTAATGTATCAGTCCTAAAATGTGTTCACTGACAGTATAGAGGGCTCGGGCAGGTAGGTAATGACAGTTTGTTAAGGGATTGCTTCAATCATATTTGGCTAATGGTAGAAGATATCAGTCATGATATACATATATCAGTTAAGAGTTAGAGGGGTTCTATATATGTATCAGTCCTATTGTAATGTATCAGTCAAAAGAGACCATTGTATCAGTCCTCACTTCACTTGTATCAGTCTATTGAATGGGGGGCCACTCGTATTCATAACTGACGTCTAAAAGGGAATATTTTTTATTTATAATGGTCTTCTTGAGATAGTGCTTGCTAGACCAAAACGAACCAAAAATGGGTTCAAGTTCGAGGAGTTTACAAATGTTAAAATGCTATAACTTTCTTACTTTCAATAACATTTGAAATATGAGTATGTGTATCATTGATGTATTTGATGCTTTATTATAGGTTATGGATAAAGTGGGGGAAGCATGCCATATTTCTATTTGTGTTGACAATGTGTGAGGTTGATTGAGGCCGCTAAAGAAGGAATGTGATGACATCACGGAATTGTTCAAGACTAATGGCCTTGGATTTGACTCTAGTGAACGAGTTTCACACTACAAAAATATTGTATTTTACCGACGGAACTTACCGACAAAAAATAAAATGTCGCTATTTACCGACGGATGAGTGACTAACTAGCGACTGATTTTTTATGTAAAATATACTGAAAATAATTGCCGCTAGATTCGTTGGTAGTTAGTCGCTAATAATTAGCGACTACTTAGCGACAAAAATTTTCGTCGCTGAGCTGCTGTAAAAGTTAAACGACGGCACTTTTTTTCCATTCTCAAATTTTTTACCAAACCCAAACTTCTTCCCTCCTCCTTCTTCGACCTCCTCCTCCAAAGGCCCCTCCTCGGCAGCGACCTCCCCCTCCGATCCCCTCCTTCTCCTCTGACTTCCTCCCCCTCCTCCTCGGCGGCGACCTCCCCCTCCTCCTCGGCGGCGACCTCCCCCTCCTCGGTGACCTCCTCCGACCTCCTCCTCCCCACCTTCGATCCCCTCCTCTCCCGACCCCCTCACCCCCTCCTCATCGGCCCCCTCCTCCTCCTCGGGTAAATTTTTTAAAATTTATTACTTCTTTTCATATTTATATTACGTGTTTAATTAACATATACTTGGACACGAAAATTATGACACAATGTAGTAGCTAGGGTTTTGGACACGAACACTGACACAATGTAGTAGCTAGGGTTTTGGGTATTCGTAAATTATTCAAAATTCGTAAAATTGGTCATTGGGCTTGGATATTGGACTTGGATATGATACATTGGTCAACTTGGACACGAGCATATGTTGTTTACATGAATTTGGTTCACTATTTTTGAAGTGAATAGGCATATGTTGTTTACATGAATTAGGTTCATGTATGTATTCCTTTTCGATATGATATGCCAATACCGATAGGATATTCGATTCCAATACCGACACGAGCATATGCCGATATCGATAGGATATTCGATTCAAATACCAATTTGATACGGCCGATACTGAATTGATAGGCCGATACCAAGTTAACCGTTCGTGGGTGTGTGTTTGTACGTATACTTGAGAACCAATACCGAACCGATAGGCCAATACTAAGTTACAATTAGGAACTAAATTAATTTGGGGGATGTATTTACAACATATATGGTACTTGGTGCAGAATTGGTTTGAGCAATGAGTTGATACTTAGTTGACCGTTCATGGATGTATAATTGGCGACATGAGAACAAGATCGATTTGACGGATGGTTTCAAGGCGGGTGTCGAGGAATTTCTGAGATACGTCAGTAGCCAACCTTATTTCATGGACAGAAGGCTCATAAAGTGCCCTTGTGTCAATTGTCGTAATATACCATTCAGAGAGGTAGATCTCATGAGAGAGCACCTCTACAAGAAGGGTTTCGTACCAAACTACAACAAATGGATGACTCAAGGAGAACCTTTGGTTCAATAATATCAGTCCTCCTTCAATACGGAGGTGGGAGACCCCACTCTTAGAGACCACTTCCAATATCGCCATCGAAACTTGGCACGTGAGTTGGTATTTGATGCGGCTTGTGCCGGTCCAAGTTTTGATCTGGAGGATCCGAATCCTATTGCAAAGGAGTTCTATGATTTGTTCAACCATGCCGATACTCTGTTATATCCGGGTTGTGATTCTCATTCTGTCCTATCGGTGGTGATGCGGTTGTCGAACCTCAAGTCTGATTTTAACTTACCGCAAGAATGCTACGACCGGATAATTCAATTTGTTAGAGAGTTGCTGCCAAAAGAGCGAAGGACTTGCCAGAAAACTTTTACAAGTCAAAGATGATGATACGGAAACTCGGATTAGGCTACGAAAAGATAGATTGTTGCCGAAACGGCTGCATGTTGTACTACAAGGAGAACAATGATAAAGACAAATGTATTTTCTGTCACGAGGATCGGTACAAGCCCATTCGGGGCAAAAAAAATCAACTGCACGAGCAAGGTTGCGCTCTTACAAATACATACAGTTTTTGCCGATTACAAAGAGGCTACAGAGGATGTATATGTCCTCGAATACTGCAGAACACATGACATGGCATAGTAAAGAGCGGAAGATGGCTGAAGGTGCATTATCTCATCCATCCGATAGAGAGGCATGAAAGCATTTTGATCGATGTCATCCTGGATTTGTTGCCGAGCCTATGAATGTTCGGCTGCCTTTATGTTCTGATGGATTCACTCCTTTTGGACAGTCGGGGGCTCAGTACTCTTGTTGGCCGGTGATTTTGACCCCTTATAATCTACCACCGTGGATGTGCATAAAGACTCCTTATATATTCTTGACACTTATCATACACGGTCCAAAAATTCCAAAGAAGAACATCGATATCTACTTGTAGCCGTTGGTGGACGACTTAAAACAATTGTGACAGTTCGGCGTTCAGACGTATGATATATCGATGGAGCAGAACTTTCAGATGAGAGCGATGTTGATGTGGACCATCAATGATTTTCCAGCATACGAAATATTATCTGGATGGAGTACTCATGGTATTATGTCTTGTCTGATATGTATGAAAAAGAGTAAGGCATTTCACCTTCAGAATGGAGGAAAAGCTTTTTTTATTGCCATCGTCAGTTCCTTCCAATATCGCATCCATGGAAAAGGAATAGGGACGCCTTTAGAGCTGGTAAACATGAACTAAATCCTCCCCATTAAGATTGACTGGAGATATCATTTGGGCAAAGGTTGAAGATTTGTCGACTGTAAAGGAAGATCAGAGTTCGGGCTATCACTTAGAAGGATTCGGACATAGCACAATTGGACGAAGCAGAGTATCTTTTGGGACTTACCTTATTGGAAGGACAATCTCATAAGACACAATCTTGATGTCATGCATATTGAGAAAAATATATTCGATAACATCTTCAATACAATGATGGATATCAAGGAAAAACGAAAGACAATCCTAAAGCAAGAAAGGACATGAAAATTATTTGCAGACGTCCAGAGTTGCATCTAACACGAAGATCTAATAGTAACTGGGTCAAGCCCTCAGCACCATTTACACTAAGTAGGGATGATAAATTGATAATATGTAATTGGATTACAAAGTTGAGATTCCCTGACGGTTACCTGTCGAATTTGGCAAGATGTGTCGATCTCAATGAACGCAAGATGATAGGGATGAAGAGTCATGATTGCCATATGTTCATGGAGCGTTTACTTCCTATCGCTCTGAGAGAGATGCTGCCTTCTCAAGTATGGGGTCCGCTGGCCGAGTTATCTATATTCTTTAGAGATTTGTGTTCAAGTAAGTTGACAGTACAATATATGTTTGAACTTGAGGAGAAGATTGTATTGACATTGTGCAAGTTAGAAAAGGTGTTTCCCCCCGACTTTTTTGATAGTATGGAATATTTGCCGATTTATCTTGCATACGAAGCACGTATCGGTGCTCCCGTCCGTTATCGTTGGATGTATCCATTTGAGAGGTATAAAATATTTAATTATCTAGTACTAATAATTATTTTATTCAAATAGATCTAATATTGAATATATTATTTATAAATATCTATATCACCCGAAGAAGAAGGTGGGTAATAAGGCCCACATAGAAGCTTCGATATGTGAGGCATATATTATTGAGGAGGTCTCAAACTTTTGCTCAATCTACTTCGATACTCATGTCAGAACAAACTGGAATAGAGCACCAAAAAATGATGAAGGTGAGATCGATGAACCGAATCGTGGAATCCGTACTATCTTCAATGTTGGTGGCAAGCCTACAAGTGCTTCTAAGTTACGGTGGTTGGAGGACGATGAGTTTGAAGCCGCTCATCGGTATATCTGCCTAAATAGTGGTATAGAGGAGATGGAAGATATAGAGAAGCAAGAGACATAATTTTGCTACGTTATACTCCAATTTTGTGATATACTTGTAAAAATTTCTCTAACTTTTCTCATATTTCATCATAGTATTTTTAGAGCTGAGATAAAAATGAAGAGACCTAGCATTGATGATGATGATCTTGCTAGAGAGGTTGACAAAAAAAAATCGTCACGGTTCCATAACTATATAAGGATTAGTAAGTTTTAACTATTCAAAATTCAATTGACCGACGAAAGGGATTTTGTTATAATGACGTTATGATACGTGATATTTTAGGTTTTTCGTCCTGGCACACAATTGACCGACGAAAGACTTCGAGCACTAGCTATCGGACCAAGCAAGAGGACGAAATGTTGGGATGGATATACCATTAATGACTTCAAATTTAGAACCACTGATAAGCCTATCAATCACTTATTTGTCGATGAGGAGGCTAATTACACAAAGAATTCCGAAGTTTGTGTAAGGGGTTCAGTCTACGACGCCGATCCATAATTTGACTATTACGGTGTTCTAAGAGATATTGTAGAGCTGGATTACTCTTTTGATACCTAAATTGTGTTGTTCAAATATGATTGGTTTGACACAACACCCAAGCAAGGATGGAGAATTGACAAACAATTTAGATTTATTGATATAAAATACGAAAAAAGATATGTAGGTTTCGAACCGTTTGTGTTGGCTAGTCAAACGGTCCAAGTGTACTACACGAGTTATCCTAGTCATGATTGGTGGGCTGTATGCAAAACTAAAACAAAAAATACATATAATATTGGAGATCAAGCATACAAGGAGGATGAGGTAGTCATGCCTCAACCAACATATATGAGTTTAACTGGCGTTGACGACATGGAGGTTGACGTTACTGTAGAGGATGATATAGTTGACGAAGAGCTTGACATAGAGGACTTATCTCATATAGAGGAGGAGTCTAAAATGGGCGTACTGGATGAGGAGGAAGAATTTGAAGATGAAGATGCAAGTGGAAGTAATAGTGAAAATAAAGAAGATGAAGATGAAGAAGATTCGGATTACGAAGAAGATGAAAAAGATTAGTACGTATTACCTATTAGATTTGCATTTATTATTTGTATCAACACACCTTTATTTAATTTCTATTAGATTTGCATTGATTATTTGTATCATCACATTATTTTTTATTTCTTTCAGATTTACATATGGCGGGACGAGGCTGTACACATCGACTTCGAGGATCTGGGTCGACCCGCCCTCCTGCTCCTACTCCTCCTAGTACTCTGGCTGCAGATCGCAGAAGAGTTAGCGAGGACGATTTGGTTGATGAGAAGGATGGCTTATCTCCTCCGTTTACTCATTCTTCGATCGGTGGAGCTAGCCCTGATATTCCTTCAGCATCTACTCCTACTGGTGTTGGTGCCCCGTCTTCTACGCCGAAGACTACACCTATCACTCCTACTGCGGTGAACCCATATCCTGGCCTTTTGGTCGACCGTGGAGTGTACATACATCGACCAAGATTTGCAGACCCTCCTACTCTGCCAGAGCGGCCAGCCAACATCACTCGTCCCGAGCTGTGGGCCGATAAACGACGTAAGTATATAAGTGTTAGTAGACACATTTATTCATACTCTATTTATTATCTAATTGTACATTGTTTTGTTTATTCCAGGTTCTTTCCGGTCCAGGCTAGTAGAGATTTGGGAGAGTTGATGCGTCGTCAATTCCATGGTCCCTATCTAAACTTCGGGGACATCCCACTTGATAAACGATTTATTTGGCTTGAGATGCTTAAGGTATGTCTAAATAATATTATCTTTGTTTACAAAATATACTCCAATATTTGCTCATTTGTTTTTATTTGTCCTTATTTGCAGAAGTTGTACTGGTGGCCGGCGCATAGAGATGAGGCGATATGGAAGTGCTACAAGTCCGTCGCCAGCAAGAGGTTAAAGGATATGGTCAACGACTAGAAGGCGTTGGCTCTACTAAATAGTGTTCTTCGTAAGGAGTGGTTGAAGAAGGAATTCTGGGAGGAGATGAAGAAAAAGATGGACACTCTGGCCTATAAGGCCAAGTGTGAGAAGGCAAAGGCTTCCCGTGCTAAGGGTGGTCACCACACGGGTGGATCAATCCCAATTTTAGAGCATTATCGACGGCTGGTGAGTATTCTTATTTGTTATTTCTTCGATTATTTAATTTTAATGTTTAGTTATAAATTGATGTTTAATTGTTACAGTACGAGGAGGTCGCCAGGGGAGGCGAAGACCCGAACGTCGTGGACTTTCCTAAAGTTTTCGAACGTACCCATAAGCGAAAGAAGGATGGGAAGCTCATAGATGATCGGGCGACCAAAGCCTATGTAAGTTTTCCAAGTCCTATATCTAATTACATTTCTTCTTTATCTTTACGTACTTAACTATATTTATGAATCATAACCCTAAGTAGCATTATAAATCAAAGAATAGTTTAGGAGACGTATAAGAACGTAACCATAACAATACTTAATAGTAACTAAAATACCAATATGAACTCTAAATATACTCACCTATATAAATATATGAGATGTATGAGACTTTAGAGAGTCGAGTCGGTGAGGAAGGGACTGCCGAGGGAGGAGCTGGGACTAGTCAGCCATCGACGTCGGCTGTGAGGAACAACTTGTGGATACAAGTCGTCTGTAGAGGAAAAGGAGGCAGCGTGTACGGTACCGGATCGTTGGCATCCCAGCCGTCCGTTTATTCCCGAGCTACTCTATCTTCACCTCCACCTCCACATACCGATGATACTGCCGACGCCTACACTTTGTGGCAGATTACACAGATTTTGGTGGGCCTACAGGATAAGGTGAGCCAGATGAGCGGAGTTCTAAGCACAGCAGGTCCGATTCCTGCAGCCACTGTATCGGCTCCAGTTTCGACCTCAGCGCCTCCGGCAACGACTGCTCCTCCGACCATAGCGCTTACTACACCGGCTCCTTCTCCGATCACAGTACCTCTTGTCGTGCCGCTGGCTATTCCAGAAGTTTCTGCCCAGGACGTACAACGGATCATCACTTTGGTCATGGGGCAGTTATATGCATGCGGACGGCCGGCTATGCCTCCACCATCTCCTCCACCGTCAGTTTGATTTTTGATTTTTTTTTTTGTATTTGATGATGAGTTTGTATGAACTTTAGGGGTTTTATCACGCCCCAGAACCAGAATACTGGAGAGCGGAGGAATGACTCAGCCAGCTACGTATTACAGGTAGATGAATACCATATAATACCATCAATGTTGTCTAAGAGACGAGGGGGTGCATACTACATGAAAGTCTCACTATGGTCACTTCACATCTATTGTCTCAATCATCCAAATAAGAAACAGTAATAGAGAACATGTAAGATAAAGCAGTAAGGCGTCCCAAACGCTCAGTCAAAATGTTCTTGATATCTGGCTTTACAAAATATAGCCAGATGATGTAGCAAAGTATACACAATTGTTATCAGCTGCAGCCTGACTTAGTTACAATTACGTAAAAGTAAGTACAAGACAATCCGACTAACATGTCGGTGCCAAACGGCAAAGTATAAAGTAAGTAACAAAACGAGCGGAGAAGTAAGAACCCACTCGAGTCCTCCTGCGATCATCCCTCTAGTATTGACCATCTTAGAGGTGGAAGTAAGCTGAGTCCTCGGGAACCGGCTCTAAATCTGGCCATGCAAAACCAGAGAGGTTAGACCTCTAGTAGCAAGTACCGCAAGGAAGCACGATATGAGAAATTTGAACCAGTAGATAAGAAAATTACGATAAATAGAAATCTGCTTACTTACTGGGATTCACATAACATCACGACACTTCGAACCAACCTCCCAACCAAACAAGGACAAAAGTTGACCCGTCATGTCCTGATACTCTGATCATCTCAGTAGTCAACAGAGTAGGTACAGTACACAAACAAATCAATTTAAACGACCATGCAACTACTATGGCTTGCTACTGTGAGTTCCAAGTTATCTTGGAATTATGCAATAAGGATTCCTCAATTCTTACTATGTACAAGCAAGGCTAGTCTACCCAATCAATCAACTACGCCAATCATGAATTAGACGAGTCCCAGCGGGACGCCCGTCATCAATATATAATAAATAATATAAGCAGATACCGTTTCCTGCCCGTGTGGCAGATTTGTAGTATCTGTGGGAACCAGCCGGCCTGTCGGACACTAATAGTCCCAAAGAGGGCTGCCATGTAAGAACTCAGAAATCCATTCTCTCCATACAATCATTATTTTATTTAACTTAGTAGCCTCTATGTTAAGTAAAATCCCATGCCGTGGATCATGGTCCTTCAGGATGAGTACTTTCGTACTAGGTACGATATGCACAACTCTACAACGATACCCGTGCAGTTAGGTTGTAGGTCTTACATAGCGTAATGCAACAATCAAAACTAGCCACGGAATAATCATGCCTTGACCATAAAGTACACATGCTGCTTTTGTAAAGTAAATAAATAAATTGAAGCCAGCATGTGCCTGTATGCCAATATTCGGGATCAGCCAGTCGATTACAATAGTTCATAGTTAATATGAACGTGTCTTATTCATTCAATTCAATAAGACGACTAGCCAGTCTCTTAGTTCCAACTAGGAAGGCATGATCAATTATAAATCAAGATAACAATCAATGTTAATTAATGCCAAGATAATAATCAATGTCAATGCCAAATTTGGGACTGAATCAGTCAAAAGGCAATATGGGCTAGAGTTCATATGGCCAGGCAAATGGGGTCTCATGCGGCTCAGGAGGATCAAATCTTATGCGGCTCAATAAGTCAAATATCATGTGGCTCTACGCCATGCGGCTAGGAAATAACAAGTCTATGCGGCTGAAACTAGAGAAGCTTATGCGACTGAAAATGGAAAAGCCTATGCGGCTGAAAAGAATAAAGTCTCATGCGGCCGAAACAATTTAGAGTTCATGCGGACAGAGTTAAGTCATATGCGGCCAGATGTAATGCCCATGCGGATGGATATAAGAAGCTCATGCGGCTGGATATAAGTCAATGCCACGTGGCCAGAAATTCCTGCGGCCAGCACTTCATGCGGCCAGAACTCCATGCGGCCAACACTTCATGCGGCCAGGACTCCATGCGGCCAGCACTTCATACGGCCAAGATACTTCATGCGGCCAAAAGAAACAGCGCTCATACGACTGAAAGCCAATAAAGACTTGCCGCATGAAAACTCATGCGGCCAAGCACTGTTCTTCTTCTCCTACTTTTTCGAGAAGAAGAACCATAGGAAGCCATTGCTTCCAAGCTCCCTAAATCCCTCATTTCAAGTCCAAATCTGGATTTTTATAGGTCAAAATAAGGTAGCACGAAATTCTCTACAACATGGAAACATCAAAACTCAAAAATAACAAAGTTTAATATATCAAAACCCAAAAAATCAGAAAAATACATTAAACTTAGATCTACGCGAAATGAGCCATGGAAATTACAAATACTAAATACTAACGAGACTAAAGATTTAGTAGGGAAGATGTTGGGACAATAATACTGGGGATCCATCACGAAGCAAGTTGGTACTTGCCTATGCGGCTAGGTAGGTGGGGAGGAGTAATGGAGGATGAAGAAGAAGTAAATGAGAAGGAGTAATAAAGAGAGAGAATGGGTTTAGGGCTTTAAATGAAAGGGTGGTAGGTGGGGTTTGGTTGGGTTAAGAGGAATCACCAATCCGGGATAAACTAGAAGCAAGATAAGTGCATAAAGTAAAATACAGAAAATAATTAACGGATAATTAAGGGAATTAAATACAGAACAAATGCAGGATAAAATATTAAATAAATACATTCAAGCCGTACATGTATTAAGACACGTATTCTGGGAATAGGGAGTGACATCTCTATCCTCCTTAGAAAAATTTCGTCCTCGGAATTTCAACTCCAAGCAGGATAGAAGTATCAGGGCCAAAACAATTCTAAGTACAGCAATTTTATCGAGCAAACAGTCATTTTACAATTAGCAAGTAATACATCTATATTTACCAATCTACGATATCGAGCAATCCTACACATAGGATAAAATAGGTACAGATATCGTGATCGGATATCATCCTCACGTTCCCACGTTGATTCTCCCAAGGAGTGACGATCCCAAGCAACCCAGACAAGGTTAATTGTTTGGTTCTTGAGTATCTTCTCTCTTCGATCCAAAATGGACATAGGCTGCTCCTCGTAAGACAGATTGGTACCAACAACCAGCTCAGAATGATCGAGGATGTGGCTTGGGTCCGATACATATCCTCTCAACTGAGATACATGAAACACATCGTGTACCTCGTGTAACGAAGGTGGAAGGGACAAACGATAGGTAACATCGCCTACCCTATCAAGGATAACAAATGGGCCCACGTATCGGGGACTCAACTTCCCGCGAACGCTAAATCTAATGACCCTACGAGTAGATGAGATCCACAAGAATACATGGTCCCCAACAGAAAATTTTAACGGCCTACGATGCTGGTCCGCCCAATGACGAAGCCGATCCTGAGCAACTCGAAGTCGCTCTCTAATTCCCTTAACCACTTCAACTGTCTGAACAATCATTTCTGGGCCTAGCATCTTCCTCTCCCCGATATCATTCCATGCTAGTGGCGACCTACACTTTTTACCATATAGTGCTTCAAATGGCGCCATCTGGATACTGGCTTGATAACTGTTGTTGTATGAGAACTCGACTAAGTGCAGGTGGCTCTCCCAAGATCCTCCAAAATCTAGGGTACAAGCTCGCAACATATCTTCCAAAATCTGAATTGTTTTTTCTAATTGTTCGTTTGTCTGTGGATGGTAAGCCGTACTAAATCTTAATTTGGTACCCAGACTATGATGTAAACTCTTCTAAAAATATGATGTAAAGCGGGTATCTCTGTCTGACACAATGCTGACAGGGACTCCATGCTGCCTGACTATCTGTTGCATATACAACTCTGCCAACTTTTCTGTAGATTGCCCTACTCTGAAAGAAAGAAAATGTGCCACCTTTGTAAGCCGATCTACTATCACCCAAATAGTATCTTTACCACTTGGTGATCTCGGTAAACCGGTCACAAAGTCCATTATGATGTGTTCCCACTTTCATTCCGAAATAGGAAGCGGTTGCAATAACCCAGCTGGCCTCTGCTGTTCTGCCTTCACTTGCTGACATATCAAGCAATGGAAAACGAATCTAGCTATCTCTCTCTTCATTCCGTTCCACCAGAAGTGCTGCTTGATATCTTGGTACATCTTGGTCCCTCCAGGGTGTACAGAATACTGAGAACTGTGAGCTTCTGTCATAACCTCCTGTCTGATATCTCCACTAGGCACACATAGACGTGATCTAAACCTAAGCGTACCATCTTCATGAATTTGCATCTCCTTCTTGAGCTATGTCTCATATTCTGTCCTAAGCTTCTGAATCCTTGGGTCCTGTGCCTGAGCTGCCTTGATCCTGTCTACTAAGTTAGATTGAACTTGTAGACTCGCCAAAATTTATACATCACTGGAAAGTACAACTTCGATGCCCATCTCCTGAAGATCTTCTAAAATGTGCTTCTGTGTTGTCAACATAAATGCGCCGCCTCTCCTGCTAAGAGCGTATGCCACCACGTTAGCCTTTCCTGGATGATAATGAAGCTCCACGTCATAATCCTTGATCAATTCCAACCATCTTCTCTGCCTCATGTTCAGTTCCTTCTGAGTAAAGATGTACTTCAGAGTTTTGTGGTCTGTGTACATGTCCACTCGATCACCATACAAGTAATGCCTCCATAGCTTCAAAGTGAATACTACTGCCGCTAACTCCAAGTCATGAGTTGGATAATTTTTCTCGTGGTCCCGAAGTTGCCTAGATGCATATGCTATCACCTTTCCATGCTGCATGAGGACGCACCCAAGTCCTTTACCTGACGCATCACAATATACTGTAAAATCTCCGGGTCCAACTGGCAATGTAAGAATAGGTGCTGATATCAACTTATGCTTCAAATTCTCAAATGATGTCTAGCATTCTGCCGACCAGACGAATGGCACGTCCTTCCGTGTCAAGCGGGTCATGGGTGCTGAAAGTCTTGCAAAGTCGGATACGAACCTTCTGTAATATCCTGCCAATCCTAAAAAACTTTGCACATCTGCTACGGTCTTGGGTACTAGCCAACTCTCTATTGCTTCTACCTTCTTGGGATACACTGCTACTCCAGCTCCTGATATGATGTGCCCCAAAAATGAAATATGAACCGTCTAAAACTCACACTTGCTGAGCTTGGCATATAACTGGTTCTCTCTCAGAACCTGTAACACTTTTCGGAGGTGGTCTTCATGCTCCTCCTCACTAGTAGAGTATATGAGGATATCGTCAAAAAACACAACGACAAACTGATCTAAGTGTGGTAAAAAGATGCGGTTAATCAAATCTATAAATATTGCTGGAGCATTAGTCAAACCAAACGGCATTACCAAGAATTTATAATGCCCATACTTCGACCTAAATGCTTTCTTGGGAATATCCTCCTTCCGAACCCTCACTTGATGATACCCTGAACGAAGATCTATCTTGGAGAAAACTCTAGCTCTGTTCAACTGATCAAACAAGTCGTCGATCCTGGGTAATGGGTAGTTTTTTACTATTGCCGCGTTAAGCTTCCTATAGTCGATGCATAATCTGGATAACCCATCCTTCTTCCCCACAAGTACCACTGGTGCTGCCCATGGTGATACACTAGCTTGGATGAACTTCTTCTCCTTCAGTTCCCTTATGTGCTGATATACCTTGGCCTGCTCTGAATCTGCCATTCTGTAAACTCGATCTGATATCGGTTTAGTCCCGGGTGCTAATTCTATACTGAACTCAATATCTCTAACCGGTGGTAGACTTGGAAGTTATTCTTCGAGAAATACATCAAAAAACTCTTCAACTATCTTCGAAACTTGAACTTCTTCCATTGTCGTTACTACTCCCTGCTCTTGTTGAGTTGCCACTGATCTGACTAGGGTGAACCGCTTCATGCCTGGAATATCAAAAGATACACTCCCTCTACGATAATCTATTGTCGCATGACTGTCTTTCAGCCAGTCCATGTCTAAGATAACGTCGAAATTTCTAACAGAAAATTCTATCAACCTGGCGGGTAAGGAATGCCCGTAAACTACAATGCTACATGCTAGAATAACTCTACTAACTCCTACGAGCCCGTTACTAGTGAGTATATTCAACCTTCCTAGCAATGCCTCGAACTACATTCCTAGTCGTGTTGCAAATTGTACAGATATAAATGAGTGTGATGCTCCCGAATTAAACAATGCTACTGCGGGATATGAGGCGACGAGAATGTTATCTGCCACAACATCTCCCGATGCTAATGCCTCTTCCAAGTACAGAGTGAATGCCTGCCCTCGACCTCCTTGTTGGTTCCCATACTGCGACCTAGCCTGGTGCTGCTGCTGGCCCCTGCCTTGGTGATGCTGGGGTGGTCTGTGTTGTTGCTGCATCGGTGGTCCCTACTGCCGAAACATCTGAGCCTGTGACATGAACAGACGTTGTGCCAACGGTCTCACTGCCACCGCCAGTCCTCGATAGTGGCCTGCCCCTGGTGCTGGCAGAGCATAAAATTGTTGCCCTGGTCCTCCTGACCTCGAACTCATGGGACAGGTGGTAACCTGATGATCTGGACTACAACATATCAAATACTGCCCATTCAATGTCCGACACGCATCTCTAGTGTGCCCTACCTTCCAACAATAAGTGTAGCCCGCTGGGGGTTGCTGGTTCTTCCTCTGTTGCTGTTGATGCTGCCTTGGTGGTGGTACTAGCCCTCGTATTGCCACATCGTAAATGCGAACGCCAGGGGACGGTGCTGTTGTTTGGGGCGCTACTCCCGCTCCTCCTTCAATCTGACTGTGGGATCTTTTCTGACCTCCAGTCCTTGCCGTGATCCTCTGAATGGTTATCTCATGCCTCCAGGTTGCCGTTAACACTTCATCGAAAGTCTGGTAATTGTGCCCTTCTATCAATAGCAAGAGCTTAAGATGAAACCGTTGCTGGAACCTCATGTCCCTCTGGCTCTCCGTTGCTACCATCTCTGGGGCGAACCTACTCAATCTGCAGAACTCCGCTGCATAAGCATCTACTGTCTTGCCAGCCTGCTTGAGGCTGATAAACTTCTGTTGTAGCTTAAACTGCACCACAACTCTATAGTACTTTGTCTTGAATCTTGCAGTAAAATTGTCCCAAGCAACAGGACGTCTGATGCCTACTTCCTCTGATTTCCACCAATCACGTTCGAGATCCTGAAGTAACAACTTCATCAGATCCACACGTTCTTCCATCGGTACCTTAGCTACTGTCAGAATAGCCTCAATATCCTTAAGCCATGCATCTACTGAAATGACATCTTCCGTGCCCTCGAAACGACAGGAGTTGTACTTGTAAAATCTGGTTGATGCTCCTGAATCCGTCCTTACTCCTCTTTCTAAAGCCGTCTGCAACCCTTGGTTGAGTAACACATTCTGCTCTTGTAACTGAGCGTGCATGTGTTGCTGAGCCAACATTTGATGTTGCTGAGTAGCCATCATCCCTCTCATGATCTCCAAAAGGGTCGGTGTATCCACTTCTCCAGGGGTAGGTGGAACTGTTGGTGGTGGTGGAACCTCCGGATACTGCGATCCAGCTGCTGTTTCCACTATCACTTCTTCTTGGATAATCTCTTGAGGTAGTACTGGTCCTTGTTATTGATCAAAAGGGTCAAGTTGTCCATGCTGCCCTTTTTGTTGTTGTCCAGTCCTGACAGATGCGGATGAGGTACCCCTAAGGAAAGGGACAAGAGAGCAATCAAATGATCGGACATGAAGGATCAATAAAGTCGAAGGATACCGGAATGTCAAACTAGGGTTGAGAATAACGAATCATGAGATCAAGGGGGAACATGTGTGATTGAGACATCCTATTTAAACACCCTACAAGTCAGAAATAGACCTGCATGGGCCACCACTAAAATCTTGTCACGCCCCAGAACCAGAATACTGGAGAGCGGAGGAATGACTCAGCCAGCTACATATTACAGGTAGATGAATACCGTATAATACGATCAATGTTATCTAAAAGACGAGGGGGTGCATACTACATGAAAGTCTCACTATGGTCACTTCACATCTATTGTCTCAATCATCCAAACAAGAAACAATAATAGAGAACATGTAAGATAAAGCAGTAAGGCGTCCCAAACACTCAGTCAAAATGTTCTTGATATCTGGCTTTATAAAACATAGCCAGATGATGTAGCAAAGTATACACAATTGTTATCAGCTGCAGCCTGACTTAGTTACAATTATGTAAAAGTAAGTACAAGACAATCCGACTAACATGTTGGTGCCAAACGGCAAAGTATAAAGTAAGTAACAAAACGAGCGAGGAAGTAAGGAACCCACTCGAGTCCTCCTGCGATCATCCCTCTAGTATTGACCATCTTAGAGGTGGAAGTAAGCTGAGTCCTCGGGAACCGGCTCTAAATCTGGCCATGCAAAACCAGAGAGGTTAGACCTCTAATAGCAAGTACCGCAAGGAAGCACGATATGAGAAATTTGAACCAGTAGATAAGAAAATTACGATAAATAGATATCTGCTTACTTACTGGGATTCACATAACATCACTTCGAACCAACCTCCCAACCAAACAAGGACAGAAGTTGACCCGTCATGTCCTGATACTCTGGTCATCTCAGTAGTCAACAGAGTAGGTACAGCACACAAACAAATCAATTTAAACGGCCATACAACTACTACGGCTTGCTATTGTGAGTTTTAAGTTATCTTGGAATTATGCAATAAGGATTCCTCAATTCTTACTATGTACAAGCAAGGCTATTCTACCCAATCAATCAATTGTGCCAATCATGAATTAGACGAGTCCCAGCGGGACGTCCGTCATCAATATACAATAAATAATATAAACAGATACCGCTCCCTGTCCGTGTGGCAGATTTGCAATATCTGTGGGAACCAGCCGGCCTGTCGGACACTAATAGTCCCAAAAAAAGCTGCCATACAAGAACTCAGAAATCCATTCTCTCCATACAATCATTATTTTATTTAACTTAGTAGCCTCTATGTTAAGTGAAATCCCATGTCGTGGATCATGGTCCTTCAGGATGAGTACTTTCGTACCAGGTACGATATGCACAACTCTACAACGATACCCGTACGGTTAGGTTGTAGGTCTTACATAGCGTAATGCAACAATCAAAACTAGCCACGGAATAATCATGCCTTGACCATAAAGTACACACGCTGCTTTTGTAAAGTAAATAAATAAATTGAAGCCTGCATGTGCCTGTATGCCAATATTCGGGATCAGCCAGTCGATTACAATAGTTCATAGTTAATATAAACGTGTCTCATTCATTCAATTCAACAAGACGACTAGCCAGTCTCTTAGTTCCAACTAGGAACGCATGATCAATTATAAATCAAGATAACAATCAATGTTAATTAATGCTAAGATAACAATCAATGTCAATTAATGCCAAATTTGGGACTGAATCAGTCAAAAGGCATTATGGGCTAGAGTTCATGTAGCCAGGCAAATGGGGTCTCATGCGGCTCAGGAGGATCAAATCTTATGCGGCTCAATAAGTCAAATCTCATGCGGCTCTACGCCATGCGGCTAGGAAATAACAAGTCTATGCGGCTGAAAATAGAGAAGCTTATGCGGCTGAAAATGGAAAAGCCTATGCGACTGAAAAGAATAAAGTCCCATGCGGCTGCAAACAACATGCACCTATACGGCTGAGAAGAAATATCTCATACGGCTGCAAGCAACATGCGCCTATGCGGCTGAGAAAAAAATATCTCATGCGGCTGCAAGCAACATGCGCCTATGCGGCTGAGAAAAAATATCTCATGCGGCTGCAAGCAACATGCGCCTGCAAGCAACATGCGCCTATGCGGCTGGGAAACTCCATACGGCCGAAACAATTCAGAGTTCATGCGGACAGAGTTAAGTCATATGCGGCAAGATGTAATGCTCATGCGGCTGGATATAAGAAGCTCATGCGGCTGGATATAAGTCAATGCCACATGGCCAGGACTCCCTGCGGCTAGCACTTTATGAGGCCAGAACTCCATGCGGCCAACACTTCATGCGGTCAGGACTCCATGCGGCCAGCACTTCATGCGGCCAGGATACTTCATACGGCCAAAAGAAACAGCGCTCATGCGGCCGAAAGCCAATGAAGACTTGTCGCATGAAAACTCATGCGGCCAAGCACTGTTCTTCTTCTCCTACTTTTTCGAGAAGAAGAACCATGGGAAGCCATTGCTTCCAAGCTCCCTAAATCCCTCATTTCAAGTCCAAATCTGGATTTCCATAGGTCAAAATGAGGCAGCACGAAATTCTCTATAACATGGAAACATCAAAACTCAAAAATAATAAAGTTTACTAGATCAAAACCCAAGAAATCAAAAAAATGCATTAAACTTAGATCTACGCAAAAGGAGCCATAGAAATTGCAAATACTAAATACTAACGAGACTAAAGATTTAGTAAGGAAGATGATGGAACAATAATACTGGGGATCCATCACGAAGCAAGTTGGTACTTGCCTATGCGGCTAGGTAGGTGGGGAGGAGTAATGGAGGATGAAGAAGAAGTAAATGAGAAGGAGTAATGAAGAGAGAGAATGGGTTTGGGGCTTTAAATGAAAGGGTGGTAGGTGGGGTATGGTTGGGTTAAGAGGAATCACTAATCCGGGATAAACTAGAAGCAAGATAAGTACATAAAGTAAAATACAAAAAATAATTAACGGATAATTAAGGAAATTAAATACAGAACAAATGCAGGATAAAATATTAAATAAATACATTCAAGCCGTACATGCATTAAGACACGTATTCTGGGAACGGGGAGTGACAGGTTTGATCGATAAGTTTATGTACTGTTGAACATATTTGTGTATATTTACTATATTGCGACTGCTGGACGAGTTTGTATCTGTTTGAGTTGTTTGGATAAGCAATTGGAGTTCAATGTAATGTATATATTGGTGCTTGGGTTGATTTTTGTATATATTGGGGTTATATTTAATGTATATCATTTGAGTAATGTATATCTATATTCACAGGTTTGAGCAAAGCTGGAACAATTTAGCCTGACAATAATGAGAAATTTAGCGACTAACCAGCGACGGATTAGCGACGGAAGTCTGGAAAATTTGTAGGTTAGCGGCTGACTACCGACTAATTAGCGACAGAAATCTAGAAATATTTTCGGGTTAGCGACGGTTTAGCGACAAAAATTTTCGTCACTAACTTTCTGTCTGACACCAAAAGCGTATCAGACGAGTCAACGATGAAAATTTCCGTAGCTGAGCTTCTAGAAATTTTGGTATTTTGGCTCACTAAAAAATGTCGATAATCCGTCGCTAATATGTCACTGTGTTTGCCGACATTTATAGTTCGTTGCTAATTCGTCGCTATATTTAGTCGGTGATTCCGTCGCTATAGCGACGGATTATCGACGTATTTGTTGTAGCAACGTCATATTTATCGACGTCCAGTTTTCGTCGGTAATCCGTCGGTAAACATATTTAGCGACGGAAAACACGTATTTAGCGACGGAAATGTCCGTCGCTAAATACCAATATTTTTGTAGTGTTAGTCGATCTCATCACTTGGGAGACATACATTAAGGTCAAACTTACGTTACATTCATGTCTCTTAAGTTTAATAGGGAATAAAGTTGATTGCATGTCTTTATTTACTCTCCTCGATGTCAATTATGTTTTTAATAGCATGATTTTGGAACCACAAAAGTATACTGGCTGTAGATATGTATGTCTGATAGTTATGTTAGACCAAATCCATTGATCTTTGTCTTTAAGAAAAGATAAATGTTTCTCATGTGTATCTCCATTTAAAAGTTATGTTAGACCAAATCTAAAGTCTTTTGTTGGTTCCCGAACAAGAGTTAATGGGGAGTTGTCAGCTTACATGAAGTAATTGAAGTGAACATTCTGCAACTCCATGATTCGATAGGCACAAATTTATTTTGATATGTTTTCGTCGTAGTTGTCATCTTTTCATTATGAATTGTACTTCTGTTCTTGGTTTTTATAAGCTCAACATGGCATCTATGAATTATGTTACTATTTTAGTATCTTGGTTCATTTCCTACTCATTTTTTCTATAAATATTTTTTCAATTAGTCGCTTTCTGAACATTCATTATGGATCCATATATCTAGAAACCTTGTATTTTTCATGACAGTTTAACAAATAAACAAATACCTCATTCTTGGCCATGTCGACAAACTTGAACGATTTCTAACAAAATTGACGTTCATAGTTGCATCGAGCTTGACAGATATCAAACTCCCTTGAGCTGACCAGACCACTACCAAGCCTGAATGATTTATATAAAATTTATTTAATACAAATATTCATTTTAAGGCTCAGCATTTTGTACCAAATATACATATTAGTGCGTAGTAAAAACCTTCTACTTTAATATGTTCTGTTACAGGAGTTGCTATCAAATTTTAGGATACACAAGGTCCAGAAAAGGATAAAACCTGATATATCAGTGATACAAAAAACAGCTACCCATTCCTTCCCTCACTAGTGTAGGCCTTAAAAATGAAAGTCACGCTCAGTTGACCAGAACAATTCCAAAAGTCACGCTCAGTTGATCAGAACAAAAGTCACGCTCAGTTGATCAGAACAAAAGTCACGCTGAGTTGATCAGGACAATATTTAAAAGTTACGCTGGGAGACAGCTCATCATTTTGTTAGAGTGTCATTATGACTGACAGCACGACAGTCGAAGAATGTCTTCTTGTATGCCACGTATGCACGGAACTCGAGAGATCACAGCCGACTATTGCGTGACTTTTGAAATCTTCTTCAGCAAGACTCAGCCTTCACCAAGTTGGCGTACCAAAAGAGCTTCTTGTCATTTAATGCGACTGACAAAAGCAATCACTGTCAGAGATTTTGTGTCAATCGAGGCACATCAAATCAAGACAGCTGGCAGTTCTGCCTCAATATTGCGTATATTTTGAGCCTTCTGGCTCAAGTCTGCGTGTATTTTGAACTTATATGTTCCTTCCTCAAGTCTGCGTGTATTTTGAGCTTTCTGGCTCAAGTTTGCGTAGATTCTGAAGCTTCTTGTCTCACGTCTGCGTAGATTTTGAAGCTTTCTACCCCAAGTCTGCGTGGATTCTGAAGCTTTTTGCCCCAAGCCTGCGTGGATTCTGAAGCTTCTCGTCCCAAGTTTGCGTGGATTTTGAAGCTTTCTGACCCGAGTTTGCGTGGATTTCGTCTTCAACAAGTCTGCGTGGATTTCATCAAATTGGAGTACGTGGCAGCCATGCCACTAATCTCTCGCCTGCGTGTCCTGTAACTTGCATACGACTCATGCATGATTGCCATGTGTCCAACAGTTACAGGCCACGTCCAGTAACTGCTCACAACCTTGCGTATGTTAAATCCTGCGTAATTTTTAACTAGACACAGGTTGTGAAGACAGTTATCCTTTCAGTTATTTTTGACTCTATAAATAGAGTTCTTTTTCTCATTCATTGTACAGATACATAGTTATCTACTGTCAAAATTTTGAGAGCTTTTCTTCTTCGCATAGTCCAAGGGATAAAGCGATCTCTTCTAGATCGGATTCCTACAGTTGTAATTTTCCCAGATACACAATAAATAAAGTGAATTTATTTATGAAAAACAAATTGGCGACTCTGTTGGGGAAAACCATCTCCTCTTCTGAGATGGCAACAACTCAATGCGATACTTCGTCAGTCGGCTCGACGAAGAAGGTGATATCGATCCAATTCGATCAACTCGCCTACGAAGAAATACAGCGGGCTAAGGGTGGCAAGCCCACTTCAGCCTCCATCACCACTGTCAAGTCGAAGGGATGCTCTGTCTATGTCCCTAAGAATCAGTTGGCAGTCAATGGTGGAGTCTCTGCCACAGTGTCTACTCCTAACACTGGCAAAGACTCTACTGCAAGCACGCACACTCTGGTGCGCTCAAAGAAGACAGCAGTCAAAAGTCACGCTGACAGTACTGGTTCTTTAGCCAAACCTGTTCCAGCGTGCAATCTCAAAGTCAAAAGTCACGCTGACAGTATTGGCTCTTTAGCCAAACCTGTTCCAGCGTGCAATCTCAAAGTCAAAAGTCACGCTAACAGTGCTGGCTCTTTAGCTAAGTCTGTTCCAGTGTTCAATCTCACAGTCAAAAGTCACGTTGACAGTGCTGGCTCTTTAGTCAAATCTGTTCCAGCGTACAGTCTCACATTCAAAAGTCACGCTGACAGCACTGGCTCCTTAGCCAAATCTGTTCCAGCGTGCAATCCCAAAGTCAAAAGTCACGCTGACAGTACAGGCTCCTTAGTCAAATCTGTTCCAGCGTGTATTTCCAAAGTCAAAAATCACGCTGACAGTACTGGCTCCTTAGCCAAATCTGTTCCAGCGTATAATTCTAAAATCAAAAGTCACGCTAACAACACTGGTTCTTTAACCAAGCCTGTTTCAGCGTGTATTTCATCTAAGAAGAATAGCTCTTTAGCTATCTCTTCTTCTTTACCAAGTTCTACTAGAACTGGGGGTGGTCTTCCACACAAAGTCCCTTCGAAAAGAAATAACTCTTTAGTTGTTTCTTCTGCTCCTGTAGTCTAAACTTCAGGAACAGCTTTAACTGACAATTTTGTTAGTCAAAGAAAAGGAGATGGTCTTTTGACTACTCTTCCTTCTGGACATTCTATGTCTCCAAACTTGAATAAGTCTAAGAAGAAACATTTCTTAATGTTTTCTTCTACGACTTCTTCGAATTGGGCACAGAATTTGTCTAGAAAAGGTCTGTTACCAACTCCTAATCAAGGGGGTGGTTCAACTCTTCCTTCTCTGCAAATATCTAGATCAATGGAAGGAAAACTCCAAGTTTCAAAAACCAATGTGTTACCTCCAACTGATCTAAGAACAAAACTTAATCAAACCCATTTGGGAAGCACTTCTGGTGTTAAGAAACCACACCAATCGGAAATGAAGATAAAAGATCCGGATGCAGAGTATGCTAGAAATTATGTGGCTCATATTAATCACTCCCTATATAATCAAGAGCCATCAAAACCCAAGAACCAGAAATATATTCCTAAAAATACACAAAGATTGTTCTCTGATGTACCTCAGTCGTCACAGACAGATTTACGACAACACCTTCAACAGAAAAGAAGGAATAATTCTGTGTCAATGGATCATGCTGAATGTGACTTCCAGCCAAGAGTCATAATTCAATGCAGATGTCAATCAATGGTTCAGGACTATGTTGATCATGAATGTGACTTCCAGCCGAGAGTCACAATTCAATGCAGATGTCAAACAAAACGACAATCTGTCTTCAATCGGATTCAGTGTGAACCTATGCCTGATGAAGATGAGCCTTTGTTTGCTTCTGTCAACATGACCTCTCGGAATACTGGGGGTAGAGATGATAGTCTAGATGGAGTATATAGAGGCACAAGAGCAAGAGTCCTGGCCTCTAGTCAAAGGACTTTGATTTCTGAAGATGATTATGAATTCCTTGGAGAATCTAACTTCCCACCTCTTCCTACTGGGGGCAGTTCTCCTATAATTGACTTTGATGCACAAAGCAATGATTCAGAACAAACAACATCCACCAGTTCATCAATAATCCCTCGTACAGTCACGACTTATATGGTTGATGGGAATACTGATGAACCTTCTTCTTTCTTGACTCCTCAAGAACAAAGAATTGCTTCCTTGGAACAGCAAATAAAATCCATGGCTGATACTATGAAGTCGATGTATGAACTCATGGCAACACAGATGCAAAATCGACAGACTGTACCAGATGCCATACCAATTGACACTGTTGTAAGTCCAGTACAAGTTCCTCCAGCAGTACAATCCAATACTCCTGGACCAGCTCAATTAAATCCTAGTCTCTCTGGAGCTGGGGGTAGTGCTTACAATACTGTTCCTCCTCCCAACTATTCTCTACAAGCTACAACTCCACAATCCTCTGGAGTTGTCTCTGAAGAATTGAAGAATCTCAAAACTCAATTTGAGGCATTCAAACAAAAAGATGGTTTACAAAGGTTAGGCATCAAGCAACCTTATCCGACAGAATGGAAGCAAGTATCGTATCCTCCTAAATACAAGCCTCCTACTATCTCCTTCTATGATGGAACCACTTCTCCAAGTCAGTTTATTAATCACTTTGAAGTGATGACTGACCAACTGCAACCAAGCGACGCCCTCCTTACTCGGGTGTTTGTTGGATGTCTCAAGGGAACGGCTTATGAATGGTATAGAAGTCTCCCAGATGGGTGTATTACCTCATTTGCCGGTTTCAAACAGATGTTTCTTGAACGGTTCTATGAAGGGCTCAATGACATGACTATGTCTGCTCTTATTAGAATCAAGCAGAAAAATAATGAAACTACAGAGGATTTCATTGAACGGTTTCGAAGAGAAGCTCTGAAGATGCCTCTTGGAACTCCTGATGCTGTCACCATCGACACATGCAAATCAAATTTGTTGCCAATCATCAGCATGTGGATAGGATCCATCCAGTTTCAAGACTGGCCTTCCTTCATAGTTAGTGCCAAGGCCGCAGAAATTAGTGCTGAAACCTTTAAAGGTTTAGGAGTGCAGATGACTCCCAAAGAAACAGGTCAAGCTACTAACAATAATGCTAAATCTAATGCTCGCAAGGGAAAAGAAACCCTTGAAGTTAATCTTCAGAGCAAAGATGCATCAAATGCTCAAACTTCTCCTACCTCTACAACTCAACAACCAAGAGCACCTCGCCCTAAAGAAGAATACTCTTTTGATGATGACGATGTCCTTGGTATCTTTGAATTTCTGTTGAAAGGTAATAAAATACAATTACCTGAAATCAAGAAACCTGATGAAGCTGGTAAGACAGATCATCCTAAATACTGTCCATACCACAGAATGCTGGGTCACAATTCGTACATGTTATGTACTGAAAGGAAAGATCCAAGAAATGATTAAATATGGAGCTATCTCCCTTACTTTAAAAGAGAAAACCATCACCTCCAATGTCGTCTCTATGCAATTTGGAGATTTTCCTCCTCAACTCCTTGAAAGTGGGATCATTTCTATTCCCAAGGCAACTCTTGACATAGTGAATATTCCTCCTCCACAATCTGAAGGATTAGTGCCAATCACTTTGGAAATAGGAGAAATCATGTGGATACATCCTGATCTAGTGGCAGATTTTGAATCTCCTCCTCTTCAAAAGACTACTTCTCGAAAGTCCAAGAAGGCTGGAAAGATTAAGTCATGTCATATGACTTCTCTTGGATCTATCTCTGACACAGAGCCAAAAGATAAAGAAGAAGCACTTGCTGGTGCTACTCGAACAGGGAAATCTTATTTAAAGGATTATTCCAAGAATCCTGAGGATACTCTTGATATCCCTCCTGCTGATAAAGATGCTCCTAATGTTCCTCCTGAAGAAGAATCATCCACTGTACCTGTTCCTTCAACTACCCCAGTTGAACCTGTTTCTTCCAAGCCTACGGCTCTTGAGAAAGGCAAACAACAGGCTCGATTTGATAAGCCAATCAAGAAGTCCTCTCCTCTTGGACTTCAGAAGCCTTATAACTTCGACATTTTAGCTCAACTTACTAATACTCCAGCTAGAATGTCACTCTTTGAACTTTTGCGTCTTTCCAAAGAGATTCGGAAGACGTTAAGTGAAGCACTTCTTCAGGCAGACTCTGGTCTTGCACAATTGAAGAAGCCAGATGCAGAACCTGCCACTTGCTTACATTGCAACAGTGTACTGGAGATTATCCCAAATATCACCTTTATACAAGACGACATGCTACTGGAGGATAATCGATATGATCGGCCTCTCTACTACACCGGTTATATCGATACAATAAAGATAGATCGTATCCTCATTGATCCAGGGTCTGCCATAAGCATAATGCTAAAGAGTTTGTTAGATGAACTAAAAATCCCTCTTCACAAGCTTTCCAAGACAGTTACTACTATCCTGGGATTCAATCAAAGCAGGAGCGAGCCCTTGGGAAAGATTCACCTGAAACTTCAGATAGGTGATTTCAGATCCAAAGTCACTTTCTATGTGATCGAGATTGTGGGATCTTACAATCTTCTTCTGGGGAGGCCATTTCTTCATGAAAATAATGTGGTGCCTTCTACTCTTCATCAGTGTTTTAAATACATTGACAGCAATGGAAGAGTACAAAAGGAAGTCGCTGATATAAATCCCTTCCATGGGGTTGAAGCCTATTTCAATGATTTCCGGATGTACAAAGAAGAGTATACAAGGGTAATACAAGCTGTGGAGAAAGAGGATTCACAAAGTCATACTTTAATAATCCCTGTTAAAGGTCGAAATACTCAGCAACAATCTCCTAAACCCTCTGGAGAAGGTCCTTTCATCATTCCAGTGAGTAGACGGATTTCTCCATTACCTCAGTCGTCTACTCAAGATACACTGATCATTCCTGTCAGTGGGCGTACTAAAGTTCCTGTATCTTCACATATAAAACAGGATACTCTGCTAATCCCAGTTGGAGGGCAGATTACTCTTCCATCTCAAGCTTCAAGGGAGCTCACCTCTTCTGAGCCATTTGTTATCGATCTTAATCGAAACAACGCTTCTTCTCGTTCATCTTCTCCCCCTTTAGTCATTGACTTGGCTAAGATCTCTAAGGCTCAGCCTTCTCCCAATGTAAATACTGTTGCTTTTGAATTTAATGAAAAGTCTCCATCTTTGCAGTATATTGATGTGTGTAATTATGTTCATAGTTATTTACATTTGTTAGATAACTTGAACACAATAACCATAGGAGTTGTACAGACTGTTCATACAGATGTATCCCTAGAACCAGTACAATCTTCGTACTTTCTAGTTCCCAGCAGAAAGCCAGGAGACATCCCAATATTCTTCTACAAAGGGCCCCAAAATCCTTCTGATCAAGAAGACGAGGACAAAAATGATGATACTGGAAGATTACAACTACGTCGTTATAGTCAGCAATCTAAAGACATCATTAAAAATATGGGCTATGACTTCAGAACTGGCCTCAACAGTAGAAAAGGAAGAAAAATGCCTGTCCGGATTCCTCCTCTGAAATATGGGAGGACGAAATGCGGATTGGGCTATACTGCTCCTACTCCTTTTATCAATATTGTTCATGAAGATCCCGAATCTGACGAAGATAAGAGATCTGATTCTTCTAGTACTACCTCTTGGGATTCCGATACGAGTATCGGTGATTTCTACTGCAACATTCTGTCTTCCAACATGGTCTCCATTGACCGTTCTGAAGAAAATGATGAAGACGAAGATGAGTTTGAAATCTCACCTGAATCAGAACAATGGGCCCAAAGGTTAGATAATCAATGGGAGTTCCGATTTGAGCAAAAAGAGCCTCCGACTGAAGACAAACTTGTTCAAATAGATGTTGGTGAAGAGGGATCCCCCAAACCAATATTCATCAGTGAAAGTCTTTCAGAAACTGATAAGCAAGACATGATTAAACTTATTCGTGACTACATCGATGTCTTCGCTTGGAGTTATGAAGATATGCCAGGACTTGATCCACAAATCGTAACTCACAAGCTCAACATATTGCCGAACGCTAAACCGGTCAAACAACAACAGCGATGATTTCGTCCAGATATTATGGATGCAATTGAAGCTGAAGTCAATAAACTCATGGCCTCTGGGTTTATTAGAGAGGAACAACATCCCGATTGGGTGGCTAATATAGTTCCTGTTCTTAAAAAGACTGGCAAGATCAGAGTTTGCGTAGACTTCCGCGATCTCAATGCGGCATGTCCTAAAGACGAATTCCCTCTACCAATCACTGATGTCATGATCGATAATACCTGTGGGTTTGAACGGATGTCATTCATGGACGGGTATTCTGGGTACAATCAGATTAAAATGTTTCCAGATGATGAAAAGCACACTTCTTTCAGAACGCCGATTGGTACATACTGTTATACAGTTATGTCATTCGGCCTCAAGAATGCAGGAGCAACTTATCAACGAGCCATGAGCACTATATTCCGTGAACATTTACGGAAAATAGTCGAATGCTACGTTGATGATATTGCAGTCAAAAGTCGACAAAAGGAGGATCACATCCAAGATTTGAAGACTATATTTGATCTAATGCGTAAGCATCAATTAAAGATGAACCCTACTAAGTCCTTCTTAGGCGTCTCTAGTGGTAAATTTCTCGACTTCGTCATTACCTCTAAAGGTATACACGTGGATCCCGAGAAGATTAAAGCCATCCAAGAGATGCGTCCTCTACGCACCTTAAAAGAGCTACGAGGATTTCAAGAAAGGATCGCTTATATCAGGAGATTCATCTCTAATCTTTCAGGACGCTGCAGACCATTCAATAAACTCATGAAGAAAGGTGTTTCTTTAGTCTGGAATGATGAATGTCAGAAAGCATTCGATGATATAAAACAGTATCTGATGAGCCCTCCAGTATTGGTACCTCCCGTTTCAGGAATTCCATTCCTCCTATATACCCGAGCAATGAGTCATTCATTGGGTGCATTGCTTGCTCAAAAGAATAAAAATGGTCATGAACAAGCCATTTACTATCTCAGTCGTACTATGACCGGAGCTGAACCTCGATATTCACCAGTCGAAAAAGAATGTCTAGCCTTGATGTTCGCTGTCCAAAAGACACGACATTATATCATTGGCCAGACCATTCATGTCATCTCCAGGATCAATCCTATACGGGTCATGATGAAAAAACCCAGTGTTTTGAATTCTCGATTGGCTAACTGGAGAATCTTACTTGCTCAGTATGATATGCACTATATTCCTCAGAAGTCAGTCAAAGGACAAGCTTTAGCTGATTTTCTGGCTGCTCATTCAATTCCAGAAGATTCAAAACTCTATGATGAAATCCCGGATGAAGTCCTAGATTCAAACCAAGTTGCTGAAGAAGATCCTACTTGGCGTCTATTCTTTGATAGAGCTTCAAGGATAGGTCCTAATGGTAATATTGTCGCTGGAGTTGGAATCGTTCTTGTATCGCCAGAAGGTCTTGCTATCCAAAGAGCTTATTCTCTTGATCAGCCGTGTTCAAACAACGTAGCTGAGTATAATGTATTACTCATTGGTCTTCAACTCGCTAAACATCTGAATATTCAACATTTGGAGGCGTACGGAGACTCTAAACTCATTGTCAATCAGATAAGGGGCATTTATGAAGTTCGCCATCAAGATCTGGTTTCCTATCATAGATCGGCTATATCTATGGCTTCTTCATTTGAAGAGTTCTTCATTGAGCATGTTAGGCGAGCTTGTAACACAGAAGCTGATGCTCTTGCTAATCTTGCGGCGGTGTTAGCTATTCCGATTAGACGACAACAGATGATTGTTGTTCGCAATCGAGAGCTATTCCATCTCGAAAACAATCTGACTCTAGGACTTCCAGTTGACATTGAAAAATCAACATCACATGATGTCAATGCAACAAGAGGATTTGGATTAAGTCATAAATCATTATCTTCTTCATCTGATTCTAGCATGGAATTCATCTTCAGTAATTCAGCTGAGACTCAGAATACAGATAAAGATTGGAGACTTCCTTTCTTAGACTTCGTATTGTATGATATTCTTCCAGATAATCTGAGTGAAGCAGCATCTATCAGACGACGGTCACTCAGATTCTATTACAATCATACAACAAAAACCTTATATCGTCGAGCTTATGACGGTCTACTTCTTCGATGTGTTGCCGGTGATGAGGCTCAGCAGATTATTCGTGAATCATATGATAGAATTTGTGGAGCACATCAGCCTGGACCAAAACTTCAGGACCGTATTCGACGTATGGGTTATTATTGGCCCACTATGGTATCAGATGCCATCGAGTATGCAAGGAAGTGTAAAGCTTGTCAAATCCAAACAGATTTTATTCATCAACCCTCAAAATTTTTACATCCAACGGCAGCATCATGGTCCTTCGAAGCTTGGGGCATGGACATTATTGGTCCGATCAATCCGCCGTCATCAAAAGGTCATCGGTTTATTCTCGCAATAACCGATTATTTCTCCAAATGGGCCGAAGCTATTCCTTTATCTGAAGTCAAGACGTCCAATGTCATCAACTTTATTTACCCCCAAGAGTAGGGTCGCCATGGGCACACAAACCTAACTTTCTTGCTTCTTCTTCAGCTTCTTCCTTCGGAGTCATGTTGACGTAAGATGAACATCGAAGCTGAATTTTCTCCCTGTTTATATAAAAGAGCTCGCCGGCAGTTCATATTCCACCATAAATTGGATTCAATCAGTCTCGAAAATTGAAGAGTCATCATGACATTTAATAAAGTTCACTTGCATGTTTATCTTTTCAAAGTATTTCGAAATTTTGAAGTCTTTTCAACTTTCGAAAACTTTGAAGGGGGTTTTGTAGGCCTTAAAAATGAAAGTCACGCTCAGTTGACCAGAACAATTCCAAAAGTCACGCTCAGTTGATCAGAATAAAAGTCACGCTCAGTTGATCAGAACAAAAGTCACGCTGAGTTGATCAGGACAATATTTAAAAGTTATGCTGGAAGACAGCTCATCATTTTGTCAGAGTGTCATTATGACTGACAGCACGACAGTCGAAGAATGTCTTCTTGTATGCCACGTATGCACTGAACTCGAGAGATCACAGCCGACTATTGCGTGACTTTTGAAATCTTCTTCAGCAAGACTCAGCCTTCACCAAGTTGGCGTACCAAAAGAGCTTCTTGTTATTTAATGCGACTGACAAAAGCAATCACTGTCAGAGATTTTGTGTCAATCGAGGCACGTCGAATCAAGACAGCTGGCAGTTCTGCCTCAATATTGCGTATATTTTGAGCCTTCTGGCTCAAGTCTGCGTGTATTTTGAACTTATATGTTCCTTTCTCAAGTCTGTGTGTATTTTGAGCTTTCTGGCTCAAGTTTGCGTGGATTCTGAAGCTTCATGTCTCACATCTGCGTGGATTTTGAAGCTTTCTACCTCAAGTCTGCGTGGATTCTGAAGCTTTTTGCCCCAAGCCTGCGTGGATTCTGAAGCTTCTCGTCCCAAGTTTGCGTGGATTTTGAAGCTTTCTGACCCGAGTTTGCGTGGATTTCGTCTTCAACAAGTCTGCGTGGATTTCATCAAATTGGAGTACGTGGCAGCCATGCCACTGATCTCTCGCCTGCGTGTCCTGTAACTTGCACACGACTCATGCATGATTGCCATGTGTCCAACAGTTACAGGCCACGTCCAGTAACTGCTCACAACCTTGCGTATGTTAAATCCTGCGTGATTTTCAACTAGGCACAGGTTGTGAAGACAGTTATCCTTTCAGTTATTTTTGACTCTATAAATAGAGTTATTTTTCTCATTCATTGTACAGATACATAGTTATCTACTGTCAAAATTTTGAGAGCTTTTCTTCTTCGCATAGTCCAAGGGATAAAGCGATCGTCTTCTAGATCGGATTCCTACAGTTGTAATTTTCCCAGATACACAATAAATAAAGTGAATTTATTTATGGAAAACAACTAGCACAGGCATGACAGACTACCTTGTCTTTGACAATAGATATAAAGTCAATGGCAACAAAAGAAAGTCAACAATGGTGAAGAAAGGACATTCTATGTTTTGAGATAATCACCAAGCAAATTGAATCTGCACATGAAAAAAGTATACAATTGTATCTGCACTCGAATAATAGCACCTGGTTTCCTTGATCACCGATTCACCGTGTACTTTGTATTACCGGGGTATAAACCAGTTGGTGCAAGAGATCCAGGTTCGTCCAAATCTTTTATTATGCCAGTGTTTATTCATGCTTAACCTGCAAGAAACATGTATATTAAATGCGCTTATCTATGTTAAAGCATGAACATGAGTTTCATGTTGTAAGATTTTTAACCTTGCTTCTCGAATGTAAACTTTCAGGAGAAACCTGATGGAGCAAAGGTGAATGATTTTCGACAGGTAATCGAGCGGTCTCGGAGAATGATTTTCCTTTGATGAGCAAACTCGTGGATGACTTTGGTAACAGCGCCGCGACAGGTAATCGAGCGGTCTCGCGGAATGATTTTCTTTCGATAAGCGAACCCATAGATGATGTGGAGGGCAAAAATGATCTGGAGGAAATACAACCAAGTCATTCAACGAATTCGTATCGATCGGTTCAGGGGGTACACCATAACGACGAAAGCGTACAAAACCAATGGAAGATGCTGCATTGGCCCTTGCGAAGATAGCGAAGTCCTCTGTCACGCCCCAGAACCAGAATACTGGAGAGCGGGGGCAGACATAGCCAGCTACGTATATTAAAATGGAAACCACCTCGATATACGGTCACGGCTGTCTAGATATGTGAGGGTTTTCTACAAGCCAACAGTCTCTTATGGTCATGAACAAGCCTAGTGTCTCAATCACCACAAGTAAGTAAAGTCGCAAGATGTATGATCATTAAATATACAATAATAAGGTGTCCCAAATATTACATATTCAGCTGATCATGAAGCTAGTCGTTACAAAATGTTAGGACTAGCAAGAGTTTAGTCATACATGATCAACCCTAGGATTTATCAATCATGTTTACAGCCCGTAGGCAGACAGTAAGTAAAAGTGCTTCGAGCTAACAGGTGCTCGTCGGCTAAACGCCTCAAAAGAGTAAATTTACAATAGAGTGAGCGAAACAAAATAGAAAACCCACTCTTGGCCCGGATTCCGTCTAGTATTCACCATTGGGCTGGAAGCTTGGTAGATCCTCGGGAGCTGCTCCGAAATCTGGCCACACAAAACCAGCTGGGTCAACCCCAGAAAGAGCAAGTGCCACAAGGGGGCCACGAAATAAGAACAAAAGCCAGCAATCAGCACAGAAAATCTAATATTAAAACTAAAATTACGAAAACATGTCAGGATGATATACGACGAGATAACCATGGAACTATTCCGATAGCCAGGTTACAACCCGTAAACCAAACAAGGACCGGGGTTGTAACCCTTTATCTGAACAGAGCTTGGTTTCCCACCATTTATCGGCAAGATAAGTAATGTAAGTAATCAAGACAGGAAGCAATCTTGTATGGGATCAAGACATGACTAGACTGGTTATACCTCAATCAATCAATCACGGCCAAGCAGATCCTACGGCTTACTACTTTAACTAGCTAGGGTTATCACAGGCCTAATTACTAACAAGATGCAGTGAGATTGTTCCACAGTCACAAGCCCTGCAGACCATCCAGGTTACCCAGGACGAAAGATTAGGGTTGAATTCAGGTGGGTACATTGCCCGGGAGACAAATGTACCCTTAGGTGACTTAGAGGGTGCAACACTCGACGGTGCGCTGGAAATGTGCCCTACTCGACGGCAGGCTACAGATCCCAAGAGCGCCCAGGTAACGGGATTGCCTGTAGCTGTGTCATCTCTTCATGACTACTAAGTTATTCTAGTTATTAACCTTAATCCATTTTAGTAGGTACTCCTGACCGTGGTACTCAGGAGTCCCCTCCTAGACATGATGCAAGACAGGACAAATGGATTTAACAAGCAAACAAGAAGAACCACCCACGGTGTCAAGACAGGTCAAGTTAAATTATCAAGATAAATCATGTCAGGGTACTTGTCAGGAGTATGCCACGACGGGCCACTATCATGTCAGGTTGGTCATGCCAGGGGTGCACCACCACGGGTCACTGTCGTGTTATGCTAGTTCCTTGTCATATTATGCCATGTACAATAGTCATTCCAAACATATTAAGTAAAATCAAGTTTATGACAAAAAGGCGTAAGGATATAAAATGGGCGTAAAATATCTAATAAAATATCAAAGTACAGGGTTATAGAAGAGCCAAGCTTAAAGATATAAAACCAAAACTCTAAGAGCCAATGGATTAAGCAAGGGGTCAAGGGGCAGCATACGTGCAAAAGTCACGCACGCTGAGAGAGCAGCGTAGGTGAAAGTCACGCACGCTACAGGGAGCAGCTACATGAAAAGTCACGCACGCTATAGGGAGCAGCTGCGTAAAAGTCACGCACGCTCAAGGAAGCAGCATACGTGAAAAGTCACGCACGCCGAAGGAAGCAGCTGCATGAAAAGTCACGCACACTACAGGGAGCAGCTGCGTGAAAGTCACGCACGCTCAAGGGAGCAGCATACGTAAAAAGTCACGCACGCTACAGGGAGCAGCTGCGTGAAAGTCACGCACGCTCAAGGAAGCAGCATACGTGAAAAGTCACGCACGCTGAGGGAAGCAGCATACGTGAAAAGTCACGCACGCTCAAGGGAGGCAGTGTACGTGAAAATCACGCACGCTCAAGGAGACACGCTTCCAACAGGAAGCGTACCCAAGTCTGCGTACGCACGCTATAGAGCACGTGCAGCTCAGTGTGAGTAAGCTAAACAGCTCTGCACACTGCTCACTGTCTTCTCCAAACAGCAAGAACACCATGGATGAACCCAAGGCTTCAAAGCATCATAACTTGGCCATCCGAACTCCAAATCCGGATTTCCAAAGTTCCAACTTGGGTAGAATTGAATGTTCTTCCACATGGAAACATCAAAACCCAAGAAAATCCAACCAAAGTAGCTCAAACCATGCAAAATTCAAAAATAGGAAAAACCTAGATCTAGAACAATGGAGGCTCCAAATCACAAAAACCCAAGTTCTAATATTGATCACCATGTCCTAATCTAGCAAATGGACAAATAAAAGAGGGTTCTCATGTAGTGGCAAGATGCACTTGCCTAGGGTTAGGAGAGTTGTGGAGGAAGGAGAAGAAGAAGAAGAAGGAAATTAATGGTGGAAGTTATGAGGAGAGAGAGTGGTAGGTGGAGTTATAAAGAGGGGGAGTTGTGGTGGGTTGAGGGGTAGCATAGGTTAAGGTGATCCAATACACATAACCGAACCAAACCGAACCAACCCCATTAAAACCGAGTCATGAGAAAAACCCAAAATACGAGAAATACCAAAATTCCACAAGCTGAGAAAAATAAAAAAAATACATGCCAAAATCCAAATACGAGTAAAAATACGAAATACGGGAAAATATAGAAAATACGGAAAATGAGGGTGACAACTCTACCCACCTTAAAAGAATTTTGTCCTCAGAATTTAATCAAGGAGCTAAAGATTGCCTCGACAAGCTACACTAAGCACAAGCAAGTTATACTAAGCAGTCCAATCATACAATCATACAATACAAGCAAGGAAGGGAAAAACGTAAGGCATAAGAAAGATATTATACCTCACGAGTCAAACAGGTAGGGATATCGCGATCGGATGTCGTCCTCACGCTCCCACGTTGACTCACCTAGAGAGTGATGACCCCAAGCAACACGGACTAATTTAATAGTCTTGTTCTTGAGTATCTTCTCCCTCTGGTCCAATATAGACACGGGCCTCTCCTCATACGAAAGGTTGGTACCAACAACCAATTCTGAATGGTCTAGGATGGGGCTCAGGTCCGGAATATACCGTCGTAATTGGGACACATGGAATACATCATACACCTCACTTAGCGACGGCGGAAGAGCGAGACGATAGGATACATCTCCTACTCGCTCTAGAATATCGAACGGCCCTATATACCTAGGACTAAGCTTTTTCCGTACGCCGAAGCGAATGACGCTGCGGTTAGGCAAGATCCTAAGGAATACATGGTCGCCGACAGCAAATTCTAAGGGACGCCGATGAGCATCGGCCCAATGGCGCTGGCGGTCCTGGGCAACTCGGAGGTGATCTCTGACCTTCCTGACCACTTCAACCGTCTGGGAAATTAACTCGGGTTCGAGCATCTGCCTCTCCCCGACATCGTCCCATGCTAGCGGGGATCTGCACTTCCTGCCATAAAGAGCCTCGAAGGGTGCCATCTGGATACTGGCCTGATAACTGTTGTTGTACGAGAATTCCACCAGGTGCAGATGATTCTCCTATGAACCACCGAAGTCAAGGGTACAGGATCTCAACATATCTTCAAGAGTCTGGATTGTGCGCTCTGACTGACCATCCGTCTGCGGGTGATAAGCTGAGCTGAACTGAAGACGAGTCCCCAAACTCTTCTGCAAGCTGCGCCAAAAATGTGATGTGAATCTTGAATCCCTGTCCGAGGTAATGCTGACTGGAATACCGTGAAGCCTGACGATCTGCCTGAGATACATCTCTGCTAACTGTACCGTCGACTGTCCAACTCTGAATAGGAGAAAGTGTGCCACCTTGGTAAGCCTGTCCACAATTACCCAAATAGCATCTCTGCCGGCCGGAGATCTGGGCAATCCGGTCACGAAATCTATGGTTATATGTTCCCATTTCCATTCTGGGATCGGTAAGGGTTGAAGAAGTCCAGCGGGCCTCTGATGTTCAGCTTTAACCTGTTGGCAAACCAAACACCGAGAGATAAACCGGGCTATCTCCCTCTTCATGCCATTCCACCAAAAATGCTGACGAATATCACGGTACATCTTCGTACCACCCGGATGAATAGAATACTGTAAACTGTGGGCTTCTGCCATGACTTCCTGTCTGATATCTCCACTGGGTACACAAAGACGAGTGCCGTGCCGAAGTATACCGTCTGCATGGATACATAACTCTGGCCTTCTTCCTGCTTCACACTCTGTTCTGAGTCGCTGGATCTTGGAATCTGCTGACTGCGCCATCCGGATCCTCTCAACTATGCTGGACTGAACCTGTAGACTGGCCATCAATGCCATACTGGTAGGAAGAACCACTTTAATTCCCATCTTCTGAAGATCTGCCAATAATTCTGGTTGCGCCGTCAGGAAATAAACTCCGGCTCTTCTGCTCAATGCATCTGCTACAACGTTGGCCTTCCCGGGATGATACTGCAAATCCACATCATCGTCCACCAATAGCTCGAGCCATCTTCTCTGCCGCATATTAAGGTCCTTCTGGGTGAAAACATACTTCAGGCTCTTATGATCAGTAAAGATCTCCACTCTATCTCCGTATAAGTAGTGTCTCCACAATTTCAAAGCAAACACTACTGTCGTCAATTCTAAGTCGTGGGTCGGATAATTCTTCTCATGATCACGAAGTTGGCGTAACGCATAAGATATTACCTTCCCATGCTGCATCAAAACACAACCCAATCCTCTGCCTGAAGCGTCGTAATAAACTGTAAATCCTCCGGTCCCATCTGGAAGGGTGAGAATGGGAGCCGTTATCAAACCTCGCTTCAACTTCTCAAATGATTCCTGACACTCTGCTGTCCAAACAAACGGCACATCCTTGTGGGTCAACTGGGTTATCGGCGCTGAAATCCTTGCGAAATCTGAAATGAACCGCCGGTAGTAGCCGGCCAATCCAAGGAAGCTGCGAACCTCTGCCACTGAGCTGGGTACCGGCCACGACTCGATAGCCACAATCTTCTGGAGATCCACTTCCACTCCTCCTCGGGTAATGATGTGACCCAAGTACGAAATACGATCGAGCCAGAACTCGTATTTGCTGAACTTGACGTACAACTGATGCTCCCTAAGCGTCTGAAGGACGACTCTGAGATGCTGCTCATGCTCTGCTTCACTCTTGCTGTAGACCAGGATGTCATCTAGGAATACGATCATAAATTGGTCCAAGTAAGGCATGAAAATGTGATTCATGAGGTCCATGAATACTACCGACGCATTGGTCGCTCCAAAGGGCATAACAAGGAACTCCCAATGTCCATACCTCGATCTGAATGCTGTCTTCGGGATGTCCTGCTCTCTGACTCTGATCTGGTGGTATCCCGACCGTAAATCAATCTTCGAGAACACTGAAGCCCCTCTGAGCTGATCAAACAAGTCATCTATCCTCGGAAGAGGGTATCTGTTCTTGATTGTCACCGAATTCAAGGTACGATAATCAACACATAGCCTGGACGTACCATCCTTCTTTTTCACAAGAAGCATCGGGGCTCCCCAAGGCGATCTACTTGCACGGACGAATCCCTTGGTCCTCAGTTCTTCAATCATCTTGTACAAAATCTCCAATTCTGAAGGCACCATGCTGTAGACTCGCTCTGACACTGGTGCTGTCCCGGGAATCAAGTCTATAGTGAACTCAATCTCCCGCTCTGGCGGCATCCCTGGAAGCTTCTCTGGAAAGACATCTGG
Organism: Iris pallida; assembly: GCA_029216955.1. NCBI lineage: Eukaryota > Viridiplantae > Streptophyta > Magnoliopsida > Asparagales > Iridaceae > Iris > Iris pallida. Next base: position 16,983,707 of record JANAVB010025196.1, read on the forward strand.
AAACTCTTCAACTATCCGGGGTAACTGCACTGCTGCTACTGCCATCCGCAATGCTGGGAAAGATGGCTCCACTGCGCCTCTTGAAAACGAAAACTCTGGCTCGTCGGGGATACTAAAGACAACTCTGCCAATATGGCAGTCTATCCTAGCATACTGGTTCCTCAACCAATCCATGCCTAGAACTACATCATAGTCTGCCATAGAAAACTCTATGAATCTAGCGGGGAACTCCCTACCGCTAACTACGATCCGACACGAGGAAAATACTCGATCTACTCCCACAAGGCCATTACCAGTAAGTATATTGAGTCTCACTGATAATGACTCGGGCTCCAATCCTATCCGTGTCGCGAATCGTGCAGACATAAATGAATGCGATGCACCAGAATCAAACAATACCGAGGCTGGAAAGGAGTTGACGAGAATAGTACCTGCCACTACCTCACCTGGTGCAACTTCTTCTTCCATAGCCATCATCATGGACTGACCTTGTCCTCTGGCTACTGGTCTCCTCTGTTGGAAACCTCTCTGCCTATTCTGGGTCTTAGCTTGGGCTTGTGCATACTACTGGGGGTATTGTTGCTGGAATGCCTGAGACTGAGGCGGCAAGGGCCTCGAAGACTGATACTGCTGCTGCTGAACTGGTGCTGGGGCCGGTCCTCTCACCGAAGAGCTAGAAGGGTTGGATGCTGATGAACCACCCCTATTCGGGCAAGCCCCTATCCTATGATCTGCTGTTCCATACGCCAGGCACAATCCCTGCGCCCTGCGACAATCTGCCACCACATGCCCTGGCTTCCCGCAATGAGAATATTCTATCATGGAAGTCTGCTTCTGTTTCTGCTGCTGCTGGTACGTCGGAGTCGAATGTTGAACCGACGTTACTGAGGCCGCCCGCCTCGGAGTCCCAATGGTCAAACATCTAGCTGCCGGGACTGGAGCTGATGATTGGTGCATCTGACTGTGGGACCGCTTCCTACCTTCGGTTCTATCCACGATCCTCTGGGAGGTGTACTCATGCCTCCTAGCTGCTCTTAAGACTTCATCGAACGTCTGGTGCTCGAACTGCTCAACCGCCAATAAGATCTCCAAATGCAGTCCCTGCTGGAACCGCTGGGCCCTATCAAACTCGGTTGCCACCAAGGTGGGGGCAAACCTACTGAGTCTAGAAAACTCCGTCGCATAACCATCGACCGTCCTGTCTCCTTGCTTCAAGTTGGTAAATCTGGTCTGCAGGTCGTACCGAGCCACATCATCGAAATACTTCGTCTGGAATCTCTTCCTAAACACTGCCCAAGCAATGGGGGCCACTAATTCCATGGCCTGCGCCGCCCACCAATTACGAGCCAAGTCCAACAACTACAGGCGTACCACCGCCACCTTCTCATTCTCGGGTGTCCTAGCTGCTTCCAGAATCACCTCGGTATCCTAAAGCCATGCATCCGCGGCAACCGCATCCTCGCTGCCGTCGAAGAAAGGAGGGTTCAATCGCTTGAAGCTGTTGGCCGCCTGGTTCCCTGGATGTCCGCCTCGGGTAAAAGCATCTTGAACTGTCTGGTGTAGGGCGTCGCTTCGACGATCCTGGGAAGCTATCAAGGTTCTGATGAGGCCTACTAAGGTACAATCATCTGGCTCTGTGGGCTGGACGGACCGAACTGGTGACTCTCCTCCAGTAGGTACAACTCTGGAGGCTACCCCAGAATGCTGGGCTTGATCTCCGGGTTGCTACTGTTCCACGGGAAATGCTCCACCTCATCGATCGGTAGGACCAGGTACAGTGCCGCTGAAGAAGACGACACAGAGAATAATAAGGAAAGGACCAGGACAGATCAATGATATAAGCACAGGATCAGGACAAGAATCCAGGGATTCAAAAGATACGAACAGAGATCAAGGACGAGTACTGATTGAGACATCTATCTGATAAACCCCTACATATCTTGATTTACAAGACCTGCATGGGCCACCACTTAAACCATGTCACGCCCCAGAACCAGAATACTGGAGAGCGGGGGCAGATATAGCCAGCTACGTATATTGAAATAGAAACCACCTCGATATACGGTCACGGCTGTCTAGATATGTGAGGGTTTTCTACAAGCCAACAGTCTTTATGGTCATGAATAAGCCTAGTGTCTCAATCACCACAAGTAAGTAAAGTCGCAAGATGTATGATCATTAAATATACAATAATAAGGCATCCCAAATATTACATATTCAGCTGATCATGAAGCTAGTCGTTACAAAATGTTAGGACTAGCAAGAGTTTAGTCATACATGATCAACCCTAGGATTTATCAATCATGTTTACAGCCCGTAGACAGACAGTAAGTAAAAGTGATTCGAGCTAACAGGTGCTCGTCGGCTAAACGCTTCAAAAGAGTAAATTTACAATAGAGTGAGCGAAACAAAATAGAAAACCTACTCTTGGCCCGGATTTCGTCTAGTATTCACCATTGGGCTGGAAGCTTGGTAGATCCTCGGGAGCTGCTCCGAAATCTGGCCACACAAAACCAACTGGGTCAACCCCAGAAAGAGTAAGTGCCACAAGGGGGCCACGAAATAAGAACAAAAGCCAGCAATCAGCACAGAAAATCTAATATTAAAACTAAAATTACGAAAACATGTCAGGATGATATACGACGAGATAACCATGGAACTATTCCGATAGCCAGGTTATGTAATGCCTGTGTTCGTATTACATATTTTGGGATACGTATACGTATTTTATTCTGTATTGCCTGATTCCTTGTTTAGCTCTCGGCTTGGTTTAACTCTCGATTTGGGTTGGCTTGGTTCGGCCGACCCAATGCTTGGTTCATCATGGGCCAAGGGTGGAACACCTTAGCCTATGCTTCTCCTTCATTTTCACCACAACCCCCCTCTTTATTATCCCCACCAACCTTCTCTCTCCTCCATAATTCTCATTTACTTCTCCTTTCCCCACCATTACTCTTCTCCACCAACCAAGAACACCATAGGCAAGTGCAACTTGCTTCCACAAGAGAACTCCTTTTGATGGTTTCATTAGCTTCTCCTCATGATTCTAAACCACATTAGAACTTGTCATTTTCCATTTTGAGGCTTTAATTCTTGTAGATCTAGAGTCTTGCTATTTTCGGATTTTTGGTGGTTTGATCTATCAAACTTCCTTGTTTTCAAGTTTTGATGGTTCCATGTCGTAGAGAATTTCATTCTACCCAATTTTGACCTTTGGAAAGTTGGATTCGGACTTGTTTTGACCAAGATATGGACTGTTGAAGCTTAAGATTCAACTTTAGAGTTCTTGCTATTCTTGCCATTCGGAGAAGACAGTGAACAGTGAGCTAGCTTTTTAGCTTACGCCGCTGACTTGGGTACGCTGCTCTTTAGCGAGCGTACGCTAGCCTTGGGTACGCTGCTCTTTAGCGAGCGTACGCTAGCCTTGGTACGCTGCTCTTTAGCGAGCGTACGCTAGCCTTGGTACGCTACTCTTTAGCGAGCGTACGCTAGCCTTGGTACGCTGCTCTTTAGCGAGCGTACGCTAGCCTTGGTACGCTGCTCTTTAGCGTGCGTACGCTAACCTTGATACGCTGCCTGTTGGCAGCGTGTCTTTTGCGTACGCTAGCGTGAGCGTGTCCTAGACCCTTTGGTACGCTAGCTTGAGCGTACGCTGACCTGTAGCTTGAGCGTGCCCTTGTGTACGCTGACCCTTGCGTACGCTTCCCATTGGAAGTGTATGGACCCTTTGGTATGCTAGCTTGAGCGTACGCTGACCTGTAGCTTGAGCGTACGCTGACCTGTAGCTTGAGCGTGCCCTTGTGTACGCTGACCCTTGCGTACGCTTCCCATTGGAAGTGTATGGACCCTTTGGTACGCTAGCTTGAGCGTACGCTGACCTGTAGCTTGAGCGTACGCGTGCCTTGGTACGCTAGCTTAAGCGAGCAAGGTGTACGCTGGCCTGAGCGTATGGCCTTTGGCTGACTTGGCCTTATGTCAGCATGTCAGATTTAGTTTATTTTCCTTTAGCTTGGCTCTTTTATAGTCCTGTATATTGATATTTTATTAGATATTTTACGCCCATTTTATATCCTTACGCCTTTTGTTCCGAACTTGATAATTGTGAATTTACTTGATATGTTTGGAATTGACAATTGAGCATGACCTGATAGTGACCCGTAGTGGTGCACTCCTGACATGAGTAACCTGACACGACCTGATAGTGACCCGTAGTGGTGTACTCCTGACATGAGTAACCTGACATGACCTCATAGTGGCCCGTCGTGGCGCACTCCTGACAAGTACACTTGACCTGATAACCTGATATATTATACCTTGATAAGCTGTTGCGACGGCTACCTGACATGACATGACCTGTATAATAACCTGGACACCGTGCACGATTGTGCTTGTATAAATAATCCAGTCTTGTCTTGCATCATGTCTAGGAGGGGACTCCTGAGTACCACGGTCAGGAGTACCTATTGAAATAAACTAAGGGCTAATAACTAGATTAATACATTAGTCATGAAGAGATTTCCCAGCTACAGGCAATCCCGTTACCTGGGCACGCCTTGGGATCTGTAGCCTGCCGTCGAGTAGGGCACATTTCCAGCACACTGTCATGTGTTGCACCCTTCAAGCTACCTAAGGGTACATTCGTTTCCTGGACGATGTACCCACCTGAATTCAACTCTAATCTTTTAACCCGGGGAACCTGGATGGTCTGCAGGGCTTGTGGCTGTGGAATAATCTCACTGCATCTTGTTAGTAATTAGGCTTGTGACAACCCTAGTTAGTTAAAGTATCAAGCCGTAATTCTTGCTTGGCCGTGAAGTGATTGGATGGAGTCTAACCAGTCTAGTCTTGCCCTGATCCTGTTCCAGATTATTGAATGACCAGAATGCTTGTATTTATTTTACCGATAAATGGTGAGAATTCTAAGCTCTGTTCAGACGAAGGGTTACAACCCTGGTCCTTGTTTGGTTTACGGGTTGTAACCTGGTTATCTGAATAGTTCCATGGTTATCTCGTCGTATATCATCCTGGTGTATTTTTTTATTTCCAGTTCTTACTTTATTTATATCTTGTGCTGATTGTTGGTTTTGGTTCTTAAGTGAAGCCTCCTTTGTGGCACTTGCTCTTTCTGGGGTCTGACCCAGCTGGTTTTGTGTGGTCAGATTTCGGAGCAGCTCCAGAGGATCTACCGACCTTCCAGCCAGATGGTGGCCACTAGACGGAACCCTGGCAACGAGTGGGTTATTTTTGTCTCTCCCACTCTATTGTAAAAATATTCTTTTGAGGCGTTTAGCCGACGAGCACCTGTTTAGCTCGATTGCACTTTACTTTCTGTCCTACGGGCTGTAACATGATTGACAGATCCCAGGGTTGATCATGTATGACTAAACTCTTGCTAGTCCTAACATTTTGTAACGACTAGCTTCATGATCAGCTGAATATGTGATATTTGGGACGCCTTATTATTATATATTTAATGATCATACATCTTGTAACTTTTACTTACTTGCTTGTGATTGAGACAATAGGCTATTCATGACCTTAAAAGACTGTTGGCTTGTAGATAAACCCTCATGTATCCTAGACAGCCGTGACCGTATAGCGAGGTGGGTTACACTTCTATATACGTAGCTGGCTATGTCTGCCCCCGCTCTCCAGTATTCTGGTTCTGGGGCGTGACATGGTTTAAGTGGTGGCCCATACAGGTCTTGTAAATCAAGATATGTGAGGGTTTACCGAATAGATGTCTCAATCGGTATTCGTCCTTGATCTCTGCTCGTATCTTCTGAATTCCTGGATTCTTGTCCTGATCATATGCTTGTATCGTTGATCTATCCTGGTCCTTCCTTATTGTTCCCTATGTCGTCTTCTTCAGCGGCATTGTTCGTGGTCCTACCGACCAGCAAGGCGGAGCACCTCCTACGGACCAGCAGCAACCTGGAGATCAAGCCCAGCATTCCGGAGTAGCCTCCAGAGTCGTGCCTTCTAACGGAGAACCACCAGTCCAGCCAGTTCAGCCTGTCGAGCCTGATGATGGCACTTTGGTAGGTCTCGTCAGGACCTTAATAGCTTCTCAAGATCGTCGTGGAGATGCCTTGCAACAGACAGTGGCGGATGCTTTGACCAGAGGCGGTCATCCAGGGAACAGCGCGGCCAACAGCTTCAAGCGCTTGAACCCTCCATTCTTTGACGGTAGTGAAGATGCTATCGCAGCAGATGCATGGCTTCAGGACACAGAGGTGGTTCTAGAAGCAGCCAAGACTCCAGAGAATGAGAAGGTAGCCGTGGTGCGCCTGCAGTTGTTAGATCTTGCCCGCAGCTGGTGGGCAGTGCAGGCCGTTGGATTAGCAGCACCTATTGCTTGGGCAGTGTTCAGGGAGAGATTCCAGACCAAGTATTTCGATGCTGTAGCCCGATATGATCTACAGACCCAGTTCACCAACTTGAAGCAAGGAGGCAGAACGGTCGACGGATATGCGGCCGAGTTTTCCAGACTCAGTCGGTTTGCTCCCACCTTGGTGGCAACCGAGTATGATAGAGCCCAGCGATTCCAGCAGGGACTTCACCTGGAGATCTTGTTGGCAGTTGAGCAATTTGAGCATCAGACTTTTGATGCAGTCTTGAGAGCAGCTAGGAGGCATGAGTATACCTCCCAGAGGATTGTGGATCGGACCGGAGGTCGGAAGAGATCCCACGGCCAGATGAATCAGTCTTCAGCACCAGCCCCGGCAGCCAGGGCCTTGACTATTGGAGCTCCGAGGCGAGCGGTCTTAGTAACGTCGGTTCAGCATTCTACTCCGACGCATCCTCAGCAACAGAAGCAGAAGCAGACTTCCGCAGTGGGATGTTCTCATTGTGGGAAGCCAGGCCATGTGGTGGCAGATTGTCGCAGGGCACAGGGATTGTGTCTGGCTTGTGGAGCACCAGACCATAGGGTTGGATCCTGCCTGAATAGGGGTGGTTCATCATCGTCCAACCTTTCTAGCTCTTCGGTGAGAGGGCCAGCACCGGTCCAGCAACAGCAGCAGTACCCATTGCCGAGGCCCTTGCCGCCTCAGACCCAAGTGTTCCAGCAGCAGAACCCCCAGCAGTATGTTCAAGCCCAAGCCCAGAGTCAGAGCAGACAGCGAGGATTTCAGCAGAGGGGACCAGCACCCCGAGGGCACGGTCAGGCTATGGTGATGACCGTGGAGGAAGGATTGGCACCAGGAGAGGTAGTGGCAGGTACTATTCTCGTCAACTCCTTTCCAGCTTCAGCTTTATTTGATTCTGGTGCATCGCATTCTTTTATGTCTGCACGATTTGCGACACGGGTAGGATTGGAGCCCGAGTCATTATCAGTAAGGCTCAATATACTTACTGGTAACGGACTTGTGGGAGTAGATAGAGTGTTTTCCTCGTGTCGGATCGTAGTTAGCGGTAGAGAGTTCCCCGCTAGATTGATAGAATTCCCGATGGCCGATTATGATGTGGTCTTAGGGATGGATTGGTTGAGGAACCAGTATGCTAGGATAGATGCCACATTGGCAGGGTTGTTTTTAGCATTCCAAGTGAGCCAGAGTTTTCCTTTTCCCGAGGTGAAGTTGAGCCTTCTCCTCCAGTATTGCGGATGGCAGTAGCAGCAGTTCAGTTGCCCAGGATAGTCGAGGAGTTTTCCGATGTTTTCCCAGAAGAGCTTCCAGGTATGCCTCCGGAGTGGGAGATCGAGTTCACTATAGACTTGATTCTCGGGATAGCCCCAGTGTCAGAGAGAGTCTACATGATGGCGCCTTCAGAGTTGGAGATTTTGTACAAGATGATTGAAGAGCTTAGAACCAAGGGATTCATTCGTGCTAGTGGATCACCTTGGGGAGCCCCGATGCTTCTTGTAAAAAAGAAGGATGGTACGTCTAGGTTATGTGTTGATTATCGTACCTTGAACTCAGTAACAATTAAGAACAGATACCCTCTTCCGAGGATAGATGACTTGTTTGATCAACTCAAGGGGGCTTCAGTATTCTCGAAGATTGATTTGCGCTCAGGTTATCATCAGATCAGAGTCAGAGAGCAGGACATCCCGAAGACAGCTTTTAGATCGAGATATGGGCATTGGGAGTTCCTAGTAATGCCATTTGGAGCAACCAATGTGCCGGCAGTATTCATGGACCTCATGAATCGTATCTTCATGCCTTACTTGGATCAGTTTGTGATTGTGTTCTTGGATGACATCTTGGTCTACAGCAAGAGTGAGGCGGAGCATGAGCAGCATCTCCGTATAGTTCTTCAGATCCTCAGAGAGCACCAGTTATATGCCAAGTTCAGTAAATGCGAGTTCTGGCTCGATCGTATTTCGTACTTGGGCCATATCATCACTCGAGGAGGAGTAGAAGTGGATCCCCAGAAGATTGTAGCTATTGAGTCGTGGCCAGTGCCCAGCACAGTTGCAGAGGTTCGTAGTTTTCTCAGATTGGCCGGCTACTACCGGCGGTTTGTTTCAGATTTTGCTCGGATTTCAGTGCCATTGACCCAGTTGACCCGCAAGGATGCACAGTTTGCTTGGACAGCAGAGTGTCAGAGTTCTTTTGAGCAGTTGAAGCGAGGCCTGATAACAGCTCCTATTCTCACGCTTCCAGATGGAACTGGAGGATTCTCAGTATATTGTGATGCTTCGGGCAGAGGCCTAGGATGTGTTCTGATGCAACATGGGAAGGTGATAGCTTATGCATCACGACAACTTCGTAATCATGAGAGGAATTACCCAACCCATGACTTGGAGCTGGCAGCAGTAGTATTTGCACTTAAGTTGTGGAGGCACTACTTGTATGGAGACAGGGTGGAGATTTTCACCGACCACAAGAGCCTGAAATATGTTTTCACCCAGAAGGATCTTAACATGCGTCAGAGAAGGTGGCTGGAGCTTCTTGTGGATTATGATGTCAACCTGCAGTATCATCCTGGGAAGGCCAATGTCGTAGCAGATGCATTGAGCAGGAGAGCCGGAGCTTATTTCCTAACAGCACAGCCAGAGCTGTTAGCAGATCTTCAGAAGATGGGTATAGAAGTTGTTCTCCCTTCCAGTGTGGCATTGATGGCCAGTATGCAAGTTCAATCCACTATAGTCGAGAGGATTCGGATGACGCAGTCGGCAGATTCTAAGCTTCAGCGACTCAGAGCAGAGTGTGAGGCGGGATGAAGACCAGAGTTATGCATTCATGAGGATGGTACACTTTGACATGGTAAGCGTCTTTGTGTACCCAGCGGAGATATCCGGCAGGAGATCATGTCAGGAGCGCACAGTTCGCAGTATTCCATCCATCCCGACAGTACAAAGATGTACCGTGATATCCGACAGCATTTCTGGTGGAATGGCATGAAGCGGGAGATAGCTCGGTTTGTCTCTCGGTGTTTGGTTTGCCAACAAGTTAAAGCCGAACATCAGAGACCGGCTGGACTTCTTCAGCCCTTGTCGATTCCAGAATGGAAGTGGGAGCATGTGACCATGGATTTTGTGACTGGACTACCTAGGTCCCCAGCTGGTAGAGATGCTATCTAGGTTATAGTTGATCGGCTCACGAAAGTGGCTCACTTTCTTCCATTCAGAGTTGGTCAGTCGACGGCTCAGTTAGCAGAGATGTACCTCAGGCAGATTGTCAGATTGCACGGAGTGCCAGTCAGTATCACCTCGGACCGAGATTCAAGATTTACGTCGCACTTTTGGCGTAGCTTGCAAGAGAGTTTGGGAACTCATCTCCAGTTCAGTTCAGCATATCACCCGCAGACAGATGGCCAGTCGGAGCGCACGATCTAGACTCTTGAAGATATGTTGCGATCTTGCACACTTGACTTCGGTGGTTCATGGGAAGATCACTTGCACCTGGTAGAATTCTCGTACAACAACAGTTTCCAGGCCAGTATCCAGATGGCACCGTTCGAGGCACTATATGGTAGGAAGTGCAGATCCCCGCTAGCCTGGGATGATGTTGGAGAGAGACAAATGCTCGGTCCAGAAATGATTGCCCAGATAGTTGAAGTGGTCAGGCGAGTCAGAGATCATCTTCGAGTTGCCCAAGATCGCCAGCGCCATTGGACCGATTCTCATCGGCGCCCTCTCAAGTTTTCGGTCGGCGATCATGTATTCCTGAGGATTTTGCCTAACCGTGGCGTCATTCATTTCGGCGTACGGAGCAAGCTTAGTCCTAGGTATATAGGACCGTTTGACATTCTGGAGCGAGTAGGAGATGTATCCTATCGTCTCGCTCTTCCACCGTCGCTAAGCGAGGTGCATTACGTGTTCCATGTATCCCAATTACGACGGTATATCCCGAACCCGAGCCACATCCTGGATCATTCGGAATTGGTTGTTGGTACCAACCTTTCGTATGAGGAGAGGCCCGTGTCTATATTGGACCGGAGATAGAAGATCCTCAAAAATAAGACTATCAAGTTAGTCCGAGTTGCTTGGGGTCATCACTCTTTGGGGGAGTCAACGTGGGAGCGTGAGGATGATATTCGATCGCGATATCCCGACTTGTTTGACTCGTGAGGTATAATATCTTTCTTATGCCTCCTGCCTTCGATTCCTTGCTTGCATGATTGATTGATTGCCTAGTATAGCTTGTTCGTTATTAATGTAGCTTGTCATTGCTCCTCTAGCCTCTTGATTAAATTTCGAGGACGGAATTCTTTTAAGGTGGGTAGAGTTGTAATGCCTGTGTTCGTATTACGTATTTTGGGATACGTATACGTATTTTATTCTGTATTGCCTGATTCCTTGTTTAGCTCTCGGCTTGGTTTAACTCTCGGTTTGGGTTGGCTTGGTTCGGCCGGCCCAATGCTTGGTTCATCATGGGCCAAGGGTGGAACACCTTAGCCTATGCTTCTCCTTCATTTCCACCACAACCCCCCTCTTTATTATCCTCACCAACCTTCTCTCTCCTCCATAATTCTCATTTACTTCTCCTTCCCCTACCATTACTCTTCTCCACCAACCAAGAACACCATAGGCAAGTACAACTTGCTTCCACAAGAGAACTCCTTTTGATGGTTTCATTAGCTTCTCCTCATGATTCTAAACCACATTAGAACTTGTCATTTTCCATTTTGAGGCTTTAATTCTTGTAGATCTAGAGTCTTGCTATTTTCGGATTTTTGGTGATTTGATCTATCAAACTTTCTTGTTTTCAAGTTTTGATGGTTTCATGTCGTAGAGAATTTTATTCTACCCAATTTTGACCTTTGGAAAGTTGGATTCGGACTTGTTTTGACCAAGATATGGACTGTTGAAGCTTAAGATTCAACTTTAGAGTTCTTGCTGTTCTTGCCATTCGGAGAAGACAGTGAACAGTGAGCTAGCTTTTTAGCTTACGCCGCTGACTTGGGTACGCTGCTCTTTAGCGAGCGTACGCTAGCCTTGGGTACGCTGCTCTTTAGCGAGCGTACGCTAGCCTTGATACGCTGCTCTTTAGCGAGCGTACGCTAGCCTTGGTACGCTGCTCTTTAGCGAGCGTACGCTAGCCTTGGTACGCTGCTCTTTAGCGTGCGTACGCTAACCTTGATACGCTGCCTGTTGGCAGCGTGTCTTTTGCGTACGCTAGCGTGAGCGTGCCCTAGACCCTTTGGTACGCTAGCTTGAGCGTACGCTGACCTGTAGCTTGAGCGTGCCCTTGTGTACGCTGACCCTTGCGTACGCTTCCCATTGGAAGTGTATGGACCCTTTGGTACGCTAGCTTGAGCGTACGCTGACCTGTAGCTTGAGCGTACGCTGACCTGTAGCTTGAGCGTGCCCTTGTGTACGCTGACCCTTGCGTACGCTTCCTATTGGAAGTGTATGGACCCTTTGGTACGCTAGCTTGAGCGTACGCTGACCTGTAGCTTGAGCGTACGCGTGCCTTGGTACGCTAGCTTAAGCGAGCAAGGTGTACGCTGGCCTGAGCGTATGGCCTTTGGCTGACTTGGCCTTATGTCAGCATGTCAGATTTGGTTTATTTTCCTTTAGCTTGGCTCTTTTATAGCCCTGTATATTGATATTTTATTAGATATTTTACGCCCATTTTATATCCTTATGCCTTTTGTCCCGAACTTGATAATTGCGAATTTACTTGATATGTTTGGAATTGACAATTGAGCATGACCTGATAGTGACCTGTAGTGGTGCACTCCTGACATGAGTAACCTGACACGACCTGATAGTGACCCGTAGTGGTGCACTCCTGACATGAGTAACCTGACATGACCTGATAGTGGCCCGTCGTGGCGCACTCCTGACAAGTACACTTGACCTGATAACCTGACATGTTATACCTTGATAAGCTGTTGCGACGGCTACCTGACATGACATGACCTGTATAATAACCTGGACACCGTGGGCGATTGTGCTTGTATAAATAATCCAGTCTTGTCTTGCATCATATCTAGGAGGGGACTCCTGAGTACCACGGTCAGGAGTACCTATTGAAATAAACTAAGGGCTAATAACTAGATTAATACATTAGTCATGAAGAGATTTCCCAGCTACAGGCAATCCCGTTACCTGGGCACGCCTTGGGATCTGTAGCCTGCCGTCGAGTAGGGCACATTTCCAGCACACTGTCATGTGTTGCACCCTTCAAGCTACCTAAGGGTACATTCGTTTCCTGGACGATGTACCCACCTGAATTCAACTCTAATCTTTTAACCCGGGGAACCTGGATGGTCTGCAGGGCTTGTGGCTGTGGAATAATCTCACTGCATCTTGTTAGTAATTAGGCTTGTGACAACCCTAGTTAGTTAAAGTATCAAGCCGTAATTCTTGCTTGGCCGTGAAGTGATTGGATGGAGTCTAACCAGTCTAGTCTTGCCCTGATCCTGTTCCAGATTATTGAATGACCAGAATGCTTGTATTTATTTTACCGATAAATGGTGAGAATTCCAAGCTCTGTTCAGACGAAGGGTTACAACCCCGGTCCTTGTTTGGTTTACGGGTTGTAACCTGGTTATCTGAATAGTTCCATGGTTATCTCGTCGTATATCATCCTGGTGTATTTTCTTTATTTCCAGTTCTTACTTTATTTATATCTTGTGCTGATTGCAGGTTTTGGTTCTTAAGTGAAGCCTCCTTTGTGGTACTTGCTCTTTCTGGGGTCTGACCCAGATGGTTTTGTGTGGCCAGATTTCGGAGCAGCTCCAGAGGATCTACCGACCTTCCAGCCAGATGGTGGCCACTAGACGGAACCCTGGCAACGAGTGGGTTATTTTTGTCTCTCCCACTCTATTGTAAAAATATTCTTTTGAGGCGTTTAGCCGACGAGCACCTGTTTAGCTCGATTGCACTTTACTTTCTGTCTGCCTACGGGCTGTAACATGATTGACAGATCCTAGGGTTGATCATGTATGACTAAACTCTTGCTAGTCCTAACATTTTGTAACGACTAGCTTCATGATCAGCTGAATATGTGATATTTGGGACGCCTTATTATTGTATATTTAATGATCATACTAACTTTTACTTACTTGCTTGTGATTGAGACAATAGGCTATTCATGACCTTAAAAGACTGCTGGCTTGTAGATAAACCCTCATGTATCCTAGACAGCCGTGACCGTATAGCGAGGTGGGTTGCACTTCTATATACGTAGCTGGCTATGTCTGCCACCGCTCTCCAGTATTCTGGTTCTAGGGCGTGACAGGTTACAACCCGTAAACCAAACAAGGACCGGGGTTGTAACCCTTCATCTGAACAGAGCTTGGTTTTCCACCATTTATCGGCAAGATAAGTAATGTAAGTAATCAAGACAGGAAGCAATCTTGCATGGGATCAAGACATGACTAGACTGGTTATACCTCATTCAATCAATCACGGCCAAGCAGATCCTACGGCTTACTACTTTAACTAACTAGGGTTATCACAGGCCTAATTACTAACAAGATGCAGTGAGATTGTTCCACAGCCACAAGCCCTGCAGACCATCCAGGTTACCCAGGACGAAAGATTAGGGTTGAATTCAGGTGGGTACATTGCCCGGGAGACAAATGTACCCTTAGGTGACTTGGAGGGTGCAACACTCGACGGTGCGCTGAAAATGTGCCCTACTCGACGGCAGGCTACAGATCCCAAGAGCGCCCAGGTAACGGGATTGCCTGTAGCTGTGTCATCTCTTCATGACTACTGAGTTATTCTAGTTATTAACCTTAATCCATTTTAGTAGGTACTCCTAACCGTGGTACTCAGGAGTCCCCTCCTAGACATGATGCAAGACAGGACAAGTGGATTTATCAAGCAAGCAAGAAGAACCACCCACGGTGTCAAGACAGGTCAAGTTAAATTATCAAGATAAATCATGTCAGGGTACTTGTCAGGAGTGCGCCACGATGGACCACTATCATGTCAGGTTGGTCATGCCAGGGGTGCACCACCACGGGTCACTGTCGTGTTATGCTAGTTCCTTGTCATATCATGCCATGTACAATAGTCATTCCAAACATATTAAGTAAAATCAAGTTTATGACAAAAAGACGTAAGGATATAAAATGAGCGTAAAATATCTAATAAAATATCAAAGTACAGGGTTATAGAAGAGCCAAGCTTAAAGATATAAAACCAAAACTCTAAGAGCCAATGGATTAAGCAAGGGGTCAAGGGGCAGCATACGTGCAAAAGTCACGCACGCTGAGAGAGCAGCGTAGGTGAAAGTCACGCACGCTACAGGGAGCAGTTGCATGAAAAGTCACGCACGCTACAGGGAGCAGCTGCGTGAAAGTCACGCACGCTCAAGGAAGCAGCATACGTGAAAAGTCACGTACGCCGAAGGAAGCAGCTGCATGAAAAGTCACGCACGCTACAGGGAGCAGCTGCGTGAAAGTCACGCACGCTCAAGGGAGCAGCATACGTGAAAAGTCACGCACGCTACAGGGAGCAGCTGCGTGAAAGTCACGCACGCTCAAGGAAGCAGCATACGTGAAAAGTCACGCACGCTGAGGGAAGCAGCGTACGTGAAAAGTCACGCACGCTCAAGGGAGGCAGTGTACATGAAAATCACGCACGCTCAAGGAGACACGCTTCCAACAGGAAGCGTACCCAAGTCTGCGTACGCACGCTAAAGAGCGCGTGCAGCTCAGTGTGCGTAAGCTAAACAGCTCTGCACACTGCTCACTATCTTCTCCAAACAGCAAGAACACCATGGATGAACCCAAGGCTTCAAAGCATCATAACTTGGCCATCCGATCTCCAAATCCGGATTTCCAAAGTTCCAACTTGGGTAGAATTGAATGTTCTTCCACATGGAAACATCAAAACCCAAGAAAATCCAACCAAAGTAGCTCAAACCATGCAAAATCCAAAAATAGGAAAAACCTAGATCTAGAACAATGGAGGCTCCAAATCACAAAAACCCAAGTTCTAATGTTGATCACCATGTCCTAATCTAGCAAATGGACAAATAAAAGAGGGTTCTCATGTAGTGGCAAGATGCACTTGCCTAGGGTTAGGAGAGTTGTGGAGGAAGGAGAAGAAGAAGAAGAAGGAAATTAATGGTGGAAGTTATGAGGAGAGAGAGTGGTAGGTGGAGTTATAAAGAGGGGGAGTTATGGTGGGTTGAGGGGTAGCATAGGTTAAGGTGATCCAATACACATAACCGAACCAAACCGAACCAACCCCATTAAAACCGAGTCATGAAAAAAACCAAAAATACGAGAAATACCAAAATTCCACAAGCTGAGAAAAATAAAAAATACATGCCAAAATCCAAATACGAGTAAAAATACGAAATACGGGAAAATACGGAAAATACGAAAAATGAGGGTGACATCCTCCGAGATGATCGTCGTTGCTTTCGACAAACAAATCATTGCTTTCGACAAACAAGTATCACAAAATTACGTGAATGGACAAGCACTATTAGAAAGGCTAAAAGAGATGGACATTGGTCAAGGAGACATAATGCATTTGATGGAAGTGATTGAGGGGGACGAAAAAAATAGAAAAGTTCTTTCTTGAGATTACAGATGCAGATATTGCGGAGTTTCGACGATTATGGCTCTATCGTAAGCTTGGACGAGATCCTCCCCGCTGATGGATGTGTTGGGTATTTTTAAATTTAGCTAAGGAATGACTAGTTAACAAACTTGAACCTTTATGATACATGACCTTTTTTTTTTCTTCTCTTTATTGTCAACTGAGTATTGTTTAGGGATATTTAAACTTTGGGAGTTATTATTGTGACGTTTGTTTGACTTATTCTTTTGTTGTTTGTTGATGATTGTGGAGATTTATGGTGGATTAATGTGGAGTTATTGTTCTGCTGTCATTTTGCATGTCTCATGTCATAGATTTGTCTGAATTATATCAAGTGTATATCTTTATCTTGTTTACTTGTGCTAGTTAATATGAAAATGTTGAATTGAGCATTTGTAGAGGTGGAATATGTAATTTTTCCAATAAAAAATGTTAATTTTTCATCGAAAACGTGCAATCAAATAGCAAAATAGCTTTTTTTTTTAATGAAAAAGTAACTATTTTTCGTGGAAAATAATGACAATCAAACATCCAAATTAATTTTTTCATGAAAAATTATTTAATTTTCCACAATAAAATAATTGCAATCAACACTATCATTATGAAAAATTTAAAATTTCACATAATTTTTTTTTCTAGTAAAATAATTCTGTAGAATTAATGTTTTCCACATATTTTCATTTTGCAATCAAACTCATCCTTTAGAGCATCTCCAACCCTATTGTGAGTTTGAAAAAAATGGTTGCCACATAGGAATGACAACCATTTTTTTTTTTCCAAAAGTACTTCTCCAATGCAAATGTGAAATAAAGTGTGGAGTTGACATGACAATGACATGTCAAAGACAATGTGAAGTTGGTTGTCTATATCTAGACAATGCATTTCACAATGTCTTTATGTCCACATTATCATTTGTGAATAAAAATGTTTATAAAAAGAAGTAGAAGAGTAAAAGTTGTCTTTTAAGTTGTAAAAAATTACTTTGTATTGTCTTCTCAATATTTTTGCATTGAAGATGACTTTTTAA
This sequence comes from Iris pallida, assembly GCA_029216955.1. Classification (NCBI taxonomy): domain Eukaryota; kingdom Viridiplantae; phylum Streptophyta; class Magnoliopsida; order Asparagales; family Iridaceae; genus Iris; species Iris pallida. The sequence goes on from JANAVB010025196.1 coordinate 17,000,698, forward strand.
ACTCATTGTCATTTGTGAATATAATCTTGCCACCTTTACAAGATGTTGTCTTGTGTCCCATGCCATCTAAGATTCACAACACAAAATAAGACAATAGGGTTGGAGATGCTCTTAGAGCATCTCCAACCCTATTGTGAGTTTGAAAAAAATGGTTGCCACATAGGAATGACAACCATTTTTTTCAAAAGTACTTCTCCAATGCAAATGTGAAAAAAATGTGGAGTTGACATGGCAATGACATGGCAAAGACAATGTGAAGTTGGTTGTCTAGATCTAGACAATGCACTTCACAATGTCTTTGTGTCCACATCATCATTTGTGAATAAAAATATTTATAAAAAGAAGTAGAAGAGTAAAAGTTGTCTTGGAAGTTGTAAAAAATTAATTTGTATTGTCTTCTCAATACTTTTGCATTGGAGATGACCTTTTAAACTCATTGTCATTTGTGAATATATTTTTGCCACCTATACAAGACATTGTCTTGTGTCCCATGCCACATAGGATTCACAACACAAAACAAGACAATAGGGTTGGAGATGCTCTTAGTATAATTGATGCTACTTGCAAGTTGCAAGTTTGCAACAAGAGAGAGAGATGGCAGTCAGGAAAGAGAGAGACTGGGGCCCATATAAGGCCCACGATCAAGTGGTCCACAATAAACAATCTAGTCGATCAAAATATAATTACGTTCTCCCAATTTTCCCCTAATTTGGGTCTATCAAAATGTCGACTTTGGCGGGAACCATCAAAACCCTAGCTCCCCGACCTCCAATTCCGGCCGGAAATGGCGATTTCCGGCGAAATTGGACATCTCTCCCCCCAATTTCCGTCCGTCCATCCTCCAAATGTCGACATTCAATCCCTCCACCCCAATTTGGAGGAACGCTGCCGATTATGCGGTCAATTAGGGCTACAGGACGATCAGACCAGGTTTAGTTTCTTGTGCAAACTTGTCTAAATTGGCAGAACTCGTATTTTTGTACCGTTATGGAGAATTGTGTGCGTATCTGGACTGCACTGGTATCGGAAGTGGTTCCTTTTTGTACTGTTCGAAGAAGTTTAGTTGCGTTTCAGGTGGATGGTGGTGGGAATTATGACTTTTCGGCTACCGATTCGTTGAAGGTCAGTTGGGTGCGTCTGATTTCGGATTTTGCGGTCGCCAACTTCCTCCCTATAGGTAAAACCTTGTAACTTGTTATTATTTGAAAGTTGCCAACTTTCTTCCCGTAAAGAGTATCCACAGGCCCTTATCTGCGATGTCGTGTCAATTGGTTCTCGTGTATGTGGTGATTGTTACTTTGATGCCTGACATGCTATGTTGCATGTATCCGGATGCGACACTGCGTGAAATGGATAGGACGTGTTCTAGTGTATTTTGGAGTGTCTTGTCATTTCCAATACGTATCCAACATTGACACGTCAATCATATTGGAATCTCCATACTTCGTAGCTGACATGTCTCTTGACGGAGTTGACTAGAAGATAGACAAATTTGCAACTAAATACCACGAACTATCACACTTTTGCAACTAAATACTACGAACTTTGTTTATTAGCAATTTCGTGTCATGAACTTTGATTTTGCAACTAGAATCCTAGATACCTTGAACTATTGTCTATTGCAAACATAGGTGTTGAATCATATTAATCTTAACCTTCAACCATCACCAATACTCAAGAGTTTTGGTGCAGTGGCAGAGACTTTGACAATGGATAATGGAGTTCTGGGAGGGTACTAGGGGGGGTGGGGTGAGAGGAAGGGGGTGGCTGATCAGTGTGGGGTGGGGTGGGGGGTTGGAGGGGAGGGGGTTGTTTGGAGGAGGAAGAAGGGTTTGAGAATTTGTAAGTTGTTTAATGGAAAAACTGCCTAAAAATACAGTTGGCTGTCAAATTGGACAATAAACTAACTGAGGGTAACAAGTGCAAAAGTTTTGAAGTTCATGGTATTTAGTTTTGAATAAAAATAGTTAGTGGACTAGAATCTAGTTGCAAATTAGCCTAGAAGATATGACCCATTTAGCTTATCTCAATAACTGCGATCAAAACTAGCATTTCAAGTACATATAGGCGCCTGAAGATGCAATATGAATTATTTTTGGTATACAATGTGATGCAAGTATATTGCACATAGTAGGGACCTGATTGTTGTCACCTTTTACTTGCTAATGTAAATATCAAGTGTAGTTTTTTTTTTGTTGTTGAAAAACTGTTAGAGAAATTCATAATATTGTTTAGATGTACGATTGACATCAGAATTTCATATGATGTAGAATGTCGAATAGTAGTGATATTCTCATAGCTGATAACTCACTATGATACGTAAAGAATAGTAGGGAATGGGTTCCCTTATGCAAAGCATTTGAAATGATTTTTAACTGTCAATTTTTTATTTTCCATTGTATAAAAGGGAATATTGTGACACTTGATAGGTGATCTGGGTAATACAAGCTGTCCTAAGGTCCTCCTTTAGGTGCTTATCAAAGTATGATGTTTGTACTATTTTTTTTTTGAAAGTACACGTGAGATTCTCTTCCCTTATACACCTGTTTTGTTTGTTTAACTTTACTATCGATTCTTGGGGTTTTTATACATATATAAGTTTTCCATGTATGGCAACTAATTAGACTTTGTATATATTTGTTTGCAGTAACTCATTTTTATATTGCTGTCTGAGAAATCTATTATTCTGTAATTGAGAATCTTTATATGTATGAGGATTCTACATACTTAATTTTGTTATGATCTTGTGAGTGAGCATTCATGGGCACTCTGCCTGTTCTAGATGTTTTAATCTTTGGATGAAATGAACCAGGATTTCATTAGAAGGTTCTACAGCTGAGATTTTCTTCTTCTGCAATTGCAGCTCTTATCGGTGGAATGACATTAGGGCTTACAAATCCTACTGTTGGTTGCCTTGCTCATAGATATTCCTTATCGAAATTCAGTACCTTTGGCATTTTCATAATCTCAGGTACGATTGGAAATGTTTGCTTATTTTTTTGCTTTGGCATATATTTTTTAGACAGTGACTTGTTCTGTGACATGCTATAGTGCTTATTTTGTGTCACAGGACTCATGCTGCGGAGTGAAGAAGTTGGTGCAGCTGTAGAAGCCTGGCCGGCCGGAATGCTTGGGCTTGTATGATCTCAAATTTTCTGTCTAATATTGTATTGAGGTTTTTCCTTCTCAATTTAATGTTCATGCAATTTGCCATATTATCACAGAAAGGCTATTCACTCTTTATTCTCTTAGGATTGGTTCTTTAGTTCTCCTTCATTGATACTTGTTCATTGTTTTTCCTGTTCTTTCAGTCTTTATCCGACAAAGAAACGGTTTGCTAAGTTCAGTATCTGTATTCTAAGCCAGTCTGGATCATATTGCTTTAACCAAGAGATAATAAGGGATAGTCTTTCATCTTCGTCAAATCAAGCTATATCTTAACACACATTAAGAGATTATTGTTATGATACCTTGGGGGAATTTAGTGAGGCAGAGATAGATTCCGGGTTGAGAGGAAGAGGGAACTTTTAAGTCAGGGAAATACGATCTGACCTCAACATAGTCCATAATGCATTGTCTAAGGTCGTGCCTTTGGTGGAGCCTCGAGCCATGGTTAAGACTAGGCATACTCTATAAAAATAGCTCCAGGCATGACCTTTTGTCTTAGAGCATCATTAGTAAGGCCCATCCCATTTTATAGATTCTAGATTTAGAATGTAGGAGCTCATTTTGTAGAGTAATAAGTCTCATCCCTAGTCCCAATTTCTACAATTTCGGTCCCAACCCATCCATGGGTGCTAAGGGTTGGGCCTCCCAATTTCTAGATTCTAGATTGTAGAAACTCGTTTTGTAGAATAGTAAGTTCCAATTTGGAGCCCAACTTTCTAGATTCTAAACTTTATATTATTTTTTTCCTACATTAATTTTTGACCACACAATTTTTGGGACCGGAGCTCACTTTATCATTTCCTACTATTCTCATACAAACCCAACCCATTCTACATTTACCTTTTTTTTGAAATTTTGGGCTCCAAATTGCATTGGAGAGTCCCAACTACTAATGATGCTCTTACAAGGAGATAAAAGGTTCTTCCTGGAGCCTTGGACTGAGTGGAAGTTCTCATTAATTGCTAAGTTCCTTGCTCAAAGGTTGGACCTTAGTTTGGTGCTTGGAAAGAAAAGTGACAGGGTGGTTGGGGTGTGTGTGGGGGGTTGGGGGGTTGGGAGAGGGATTGTAGAGTGGAGATTATATCTATTAGTGATGGTACTTTTTCATGTTTAATCCCCCTTTCTCCCTCTTATAATCTATTTCATTCTTAATTGTTTCTTGGAACAATCATCTCTTCAGTCTTATGATTTAGTTTTGTTCTGATAATTTCTTCTTTAGTGACACTGATGTTTGCTCATTCCTTAGTGTACATGCACTCACGTTCTATTAGGGACTTATCTGAACAATCACAAATTTTCTTTTCTTTTCTTTGCTTTCTAGGTTTCAATTCTGTTACTTACACCTTTTTTATCAAGATTTATTCTAAAAATTCAGTTGGTTCCTCAAGAATTTATCACAGGTATGTAAACAGCTAACATGATTAATAGTCTTAATTCACTTCTAAATACTCCTTATCGGGTTGGTCTTTTGTTAATTTCTTCTCTGCTGTGAACTGTGTACTGCAGTTTTTTACAAATTTGTCCATAACTACTACAGCTTTTATAACAGGGTTAGCTATTTTTTGTTGCATGCCAACCACATTGTCAAGTGGAGTTGCATTGACAAATGTAAGCTGCTAAGTTTCCATATTCAGTTTGCACTACTATTTTATCAGCGCTTAGACGTTGTGTTACAAAACATATTGGATCATGTGCAGCTTGTTGGGGGGAATTCTGCCCTTGCTCTTGCAATGACAGTGATGTCTAATCTACTAGGCATGATTCTTGTAAGTGAAGCCGCTCTTTTAACCTGCATTTGATTTTTCTCAGGAGCATGGGTAAATACTAAAGGTTGACTTGTAATTTGAATGGTTTCTTTTGCGTATATATCCCTTACAATCTATCTTATTCTTGCACAAGTCCATAATTGCGTAAAAATCCTCAAATCACTAACGATCGAGTTATGACTCACTCTTATTAACAAGTTATGGAAAATATGGATATTCCGTCAACTTGGAAGGAAAAATGATTCTACCTTTCTTCTTTCTCCCACTCTCCTCCATCCACTCCTCTCGCAGGAGAGCTCGCTTGTGCTAACAACAGGCGAGGGAGGTGGAAGGAGTGGTGGAGGAAGGGATGGGGATGAGGAGAGGAGCGAAGAGGAGTTGGTGGTGATGGGTTTAGAGTGATGGAGGAGTTGAAGGGGAGGTAAGATGGACAGGGTGGTCTAAGAGGAAGAGGAGGTGAGGGAAGAGGAGTTGGTGATGATGGGTTTAGAACACGGAGTGGAAAGGGAAGGAGATGGTGGGGGGGGGGAGGAAGGAGGAGAGAGAAAGAGTGGAAAACAAATAGTCTTTTCACGATAGTAATCCAAGGATTGGGTTGATATTTGGCTGACATAGTTAGAGGGGACTTATTAACTTTTGTTATTATTTGTGGGGCTTCATAGAAAATAAGAAGATTTAGGGAACCTATGTAAAAAATGTGGATCTTAGGGACTAATATGAAAAAACTTTATGTTAAAATCACGATAAATTAAATGTAAAAAGTAAAAACATGGTAAAAGTAGAATTCTAATTACTTCTCATGTTTTCTTCTTGCTTCTGGTGAAAGAATGACTGTTATTCTACCATGACCATTGATCAAATTTATTGAAGTCCCCACCAATTCGTATTCTTGATATAGGATCACCTCATTCTGGCTTTTTTGTTTTAAATTGTGTATTTTAATTCAAAATCCTTTGCGAAAGTGAAACAAAAGTAATCTGTAGGAAGGTTAATACATAGTCCTGCTTTCAAAATTGATCTCAAGAAAGTATTTTCCTATTGAAAGGTAACGATGTTCCAAATCTACGAGTCTGGTAGAGGGAACCGTCGTATGTTATAATAAATAAGAACTAATATTTATACACAATCTTATATGTTACTATGAAGCTACTCCAAATACATTTCTTTTCTTATGGATGATTTTGTAATTGTGGGGCTTGCTGCTTGCATCCTGGAGGATGCAGGTTCGAGTCACGGAAACCACCTCTCCATATATACATGATAAAGTTGCGTACATCTTGACTCCCCCCATACCCAGTGTAAGTGGGAGACTCATGGTACTTAGACACCCTTTTAAATACATGCGAATGCCGAGGAAACTATGCATATTTGCCTTTCACTTGAAGGAGGAAAAAATAACTTTTATTTTAATACTCTCTCTCTCTCTCTCTCTCTCTCTCTCTGTGTGTGTGTGTGTGTGTGTGACACCTTGGTAGTTTCCAGACTGGCACCTTCAAATGGTCATTTCACATTTGCTATTACCCGTTGTCTTTATGGCTGATTTCACTGTGGAAGTCATTTTCTGTAATCCTCTACGTCAAGTCAAGAGATGCGTAAAGTCTGATCTTGTAGCTTGAGAGTAAGTTGATTGATTGATTTTTCTTCTTCTTCAATATTTATTAACTTTCAATATCTGGACTTTTATGTTTGGATGTGAACCTCCTTGGTCTTTTTAATGTCACTTATTTTTTTTAGTTCTCGCCTATTTGGATGTTCAAACAGACAATGAGTATTACGTTTTACCCCCACATCAATTTTCTAATTCTTCTGACCATTTTGAAAGAAAATCTGACATTTTTTTTTTTTGCATGCAAGTAGTATGTAACATATGGGTGTCGTCTCTTTTCGCTTGTTGGATCATTGTGTCATACTGTCATATAGATTAATGCAATTTCCTATAGCAAATTTTATCATCTTACCTGTTCCTCTAGACTCTTTATAGTCTAGAGAAACTTGGAGGGTGCTCCTTGGTTGCATGAGCTTCAATTGCATAGCTAAAAGGTAGGTATACCTACCTGCCAACTGGCTGTATAGATTTTATGGCATCACCGTCTCATGCTCATAGCTGGCGTGGTGTCACATAAGAGGGTTGACAGTCAATTCAACAACTGGTTGTAGAAACTCTCTAAATTCTTTTAAGGAGCTTTCTTATCCTCCATAGATGACCCCATTCTAATGGTAGAAGGCTTGGATGATGATGAAGTATGTAACAATATAGTTCTTAGTAGATATCTGTTCTAGAGATATTTTGTATACTCCTTAGCTTATTCACCCAACTTTTTACTCTTTTGTGATCAGGTACCAATTTCTCTCTCAAATTACATAGGGGCAGGAGCTGGGATTGATATTCCCACCATGCAGCTATTTAGAAGTCTTATTACTACTCTCTTGGTTCCTTTGATCGTAGGAAAGGTGCGTTATTTTGCTAAAGGTTTCTTGGTTTTTAAGATTTATGTAGGTAATCTAATGTGTCAATCATGGTTGCACGTACATGTATTTTGATATACCATGTATAACTTATGAGATCATGAAGCTTCTAAACTTCGCTTGTTCTGTGGTAGATAAATATTTGTTGGCCATACTGAATAACAGTATTATATTAGGGCCTAAAAGGATTTATAGGATGCACATCCTCATGATGGTTGTGTTATCTTATACCAAAGAAATTCCTGAAGCATATCAATTAGTGTTCATTATTGTTGTTGAAATGACTACATTGGTCATACCAATTTCTTATCTGCCATTTTACTTGGTGGCAGCAAATAGGGAGAGTATAATCCTCAGACTTGTCAAGTTCACTCTCTAGAACATATCTTTACTGTATGCGATATGGGATTTACAAATTCAAGTGACAGATATGTGAAATAGCTTTTATCCAAAAATTTGTGTCGGATACGTAATTCATTATCTTCCATTCAGCAGTCTTCTCTCTAACACTAGCAAACACCATGTCCTTTTCACAGCCTCAACCCAAGTTTTTTAGGTCTATGACTCTATCCTAGTTTCCTAACTGGTGCATCTAATGGCCTTTATTGCACACGTCCAAACCATGTATAAGTCGAATCCCCTCATCCTCAACCTCCTCCTATTTCCTATGGATGGACTCTAAGTTTCCCTTTTGTTATATTTTTCGTATGTGCATATTTCACTCCCATGACAATATCCTCATAGCATCATCACTTTTGGGATTTTGGGCTATTTGTCCCCTTTCAGACTCATCATCTCCTAGTCGTATAGCAATTAGCAGACATGACAATATATATTATTAGATTTCCATCAATTTTTTGCACAGGAGTGCCTAAAATCTCATTTTATACTCAATTTTGATTGAAATATCTATTAAAACTTCTGATTTGAGCTTGCACATAACAATGATAATTTTTGCTTCATCCATCTTATAAATGTGACCTTATTACAGCCAAAGATGCACCCTTCTCATCAAGATGTGAAATCCTAAGTACAGTTGCTTGATTTTCACTGGATATTTTAAACCTGGCTTCTTGGTACAGTAACAATAAAACCATCAAGCCTTGTCCAAACTATTTGTTAATGGCCTTAAGCATATTAGGGCAATACTATTCTATCTGGAAACCTGTTCAAAATTTTCTTGCAAGTCCCGAGTATCATAGTATTTCCTGCTTTCTGGAATGACATCTTACTTTTTGTTCTTCTTGAAGGGGTATCATCCAAGTTGCTCTTTTTTCACCCGTGATACAAATTTGAGTTATCTTTACCAGGGCCTTTTGAGCTTTGTTGTAAATGCTTACCAAGTTTGCTACGTCCATCACCTGTTCCTCAACTGAGACACTTCTTGCAGTTCACTAAACCACTTGTTTAGTGATTTATAGACACGGTGGAAGTAAAGAATGATGTGATTTCAGTATTGTATTTGGAAGCAGGAGTAGGAATTTATGGCAAGACTATTAGAGCTAAGCATCAGGAGTCGAAAAGTCAACTTATTTTTCCTCTCTTAGCATATGAGACCAAATAGCAAAAAGTTATTAACTTCTGAAGGTTGAATTTTATAATGTGAGTTTAGGTTTGTTTGCATATGAAAAACGATTTAGAAGTCAATACAGGAACTTTATATTTATTATGATATGTCAATTTCAAGTAGAACACTTTCTAGGGACCAGAGTAAACATATCTGTTAAGCATAACACTTTAGTTAATGTTACAGAAATTATAGACTCAAGACATATGACATCTTTTTCCTGTAACTTTAGATACACGGTTCTTCAGATTAATCTACTTTAAGAAAGCTATGTCTGTTCCTAATGAATTTAACTAAGAATTCTATCAAAAATGCCTTATTTATGGTTCAATTTAAAATTTCTAAATGGTAACTCAATTAGCTCCTTGGTGAAGGAGCTGCCCAATGCTTAGGGCCAATAGTGTTGCTCCACCCAATACCCATTATAAGGCCAGCCATGCTTTATAGATCAGAGTCTTGGGCAATTCAGAAACATGTCAAAGTTAGCATATAACTCTAAGATGGATGAGTGACCATACATTTAAGGATATGACAAGAAATCAGTGTATCCGTGGAAGTTAGAGGTGACAGGTGACGCTAGTTAAGAACAAGATGAGAGGAAACTGCCTTAGGGCGTTTGGACATGTGCAACACAATAGATGCTTCCTGTAAGGAGCAATAATATTATAATTAATGGAGCCGCTAGGACTAGAGGTAAGCCTAGACGAACATGGTGAAGTCTTAAAAAAGAATACGATTTTTGTTAGCATTATCGAGAACATGACCCCTAATAGAGTCGAATGGAAGAAGTTAATTCAAACAACGAACCCCAAATTGGGATAAAGGCTTTTGTTGTTGTTCTGTCCCCTTATGTGTTTCTTGCTTTTTTTACTTCTGTGACCGATTCTTCATTTTTGAACTTTTTTCCCTCCCTCCCCTTCTTTCTCTTTGTGCTCCTCCCTTCCCCTTTTTTCTTCTCTTTTCCACTTGTCTGGTCATGGTGATGAATAAACCTCTTTCTGCCTCACAGTAATAAGTGACTCATGTAGGGATTATTAACAAAGGTTTTAGGAATTTATTAGGTTTTGAATTAGGAGATCTATTAGGAAATATATTAATTAGGATTTTGTAAGGAGATTAAAAAAATATATTTTCTTTTTTTAGGATTAGTTTTATTTATTTGTTAGGATTATGATTTATCTTAATTTGGTATTATTAACGGCTATAAATAAGGGCCTAAACCTCTTCTAATAGTATTGAATTATTTTTATGTAAGTTTATTTATAAGAATTTTTCTCTCTTGATTTCTCCTAGAAATTTCTTGGCATTATTCCTATCATCCGATAGAACGATATCTATCCCCCCTTCGCTATGCCACTTGATCTCTCAAAGCCTTCGATCTAATGCCAACGAATAAAAAGACAATCCTCATGATACTCTAACCTAGCGAGTTGACCCTTTGGAACAAATGTTTGATCTTGCGACACAAACTCAAGCAGAGATCAAAGAGATACTTTATGTCCAGAGGATCAAAGGGATTCAACGTTACAAAAAATGTGCCCCGCGCTAATCATGTGCATGATATTCCTCTCGACGGTTACAAGTGACAACTACCAAACCTATACCATCTTAACGTCATCATCCACCACCACCATCTTAACGTCATCATCCACTACCACCTTTACGTCCAGGGACGGACCCACGTTGGGTCATGTGGGGTCAGTTGACCCCACTGACTTTTCCAAATTTTTTTTACTGCAGCCCACTATGCTTACACACTTCAGTATATACACCGTGCTTTTCAAAATAAATTTTTACTGCAGCCCACTGAACTGACCCATACACAGTTCATTATACATTGAAGTGACTGAACTGACCCTTACACGACTGCCTACTGCATTATACAGCTGCTACAGTTATGGAGGGGTCATCTCCAACTTCATACATTGTGCTTTTTATTGAAATATTTGTTAAAATGGTGCTTTGGTTCTTGAATCGGATGGAACAATTGGGGATGACCTCAAACAGGTGAAATTGGTTCCAATCAAACAGTCGATAGATTGAGTAGGTACATATCAAAGTCAGTTCTTGGCTATTTTTAGTTTCAATTTTTTCTTTTTTTTCTTTTGGGTCCAAACCAGTATGATGGTTTCATTTTAAGTTAAATCTAGCTACATATTTTATTTTTTACAAAACTTTGTTCATATATGCTGTTTTTTAAAGTATTTTTTAGTATGTAATTTTATTTTTTGACTTTCTTTACGTTCGAGGTTGACCCCCCTCTCTTAAATTTCTGCGTCCGCCCCTGTTTACGTCGTCATCCGCCACCACTTTTACACCATCTTTTATGACCACTTTCTCGTTTATCTTCCACAACATCAACCACCATCGTACTGATACGAGCAAACAATCTCTAAATATACTCCACAATATCAATATGATCTAGTAGATAAATATATGGAAAAGATAAGAATTTGAAGTATCTCATGCAATCCAAAAGAAATACGAAGGTCGTAGAAGAGAATGAAGATTACAACTACAAGTAACAAAGAGTCCGTTAACTGATAATATGTGTGTGGAGATATAATGAACCCCTCAATTCTTTTATGAGGGTTTGGATTCGTATATATAGAAGTAAGAATGTTACATTTACATATAGGTTCATACTTATTTAGATATTTCATAATAGTACTAATATCTCAACACCCTTCCGTAAGCTGGAGTATAGATGTCAATCATGTCCAACTTGTTACAAAGAAACTGAACACGAGGGCCTAAAAGAGACTTCATAAAGATATCTGCTATCTGATTGTCGGTCTTTATATGGTGAAATGTTATCATTCTTTTTTGGTGACGGAGGAAGTGGATGTCGATCTCAATGTTTTTCTTTTTTTCATGGAATACGAGATTGATAGCAATATGGATAGTTGACTGGTTATCACACCACATATCTGCTGCTTTTAATCCTGCTTCTTTTCCCTGTTCCTTTAAAAGATGCTGCAGATATAACATCTCTCGGTGCTATGAGCAATATCTTGGTATTTCGTTTCTGAACTCGATCGTGAGACCATACTCTACTTCTTGTTCTTCTACGACACTAAGTTCTCGCTAATAAATACCGAATATCCAGATGTAGACTGTCTATCTGTAAGACTTGCATCCCAGTCAACATCTGTAAAGCACCCAAGACGACTATGCCTCTGATTTTTTATCAAAATTTTTTTTTCTCGAATTCTGAGCTAGATAGTGAAAGATCATGCCAATGTAAAACTCGTGGAGAAGCCATAAATATATTCACGACACTTACATCAAAGAAAATTTCTGGATGAGTCATGACTGCAAGTAGTTGAGGTTTTCCACCAACCGACGATACTGATCAGGATTGATCCTCAATATCCCCTCACCGGGGAGTAACTTTACCTTGGATCCATGGGTGAGGTTCTCCCTTAGTTTGCATCATTCTTACTTCAGATAGGATGTCAAGCACATACTTCCTCTGAGATATTACGATGTCTTGTTACCCTGTGTGAGTCCAATACCCAATAAGTACTTCAACGTTCCCATATCTTTGGCCTGAAATTGCTCATCCAGAAACTTTTTCGGTCGTGCAATACCCTGATTGCCGTCCCCAGTAATCACAATGTCATCAACATAGACACCAAGTAGTATCCGTCCGGCTGATGTCTGTCGGTAAAATACCGAATGATCCTTCTTGGATTAGCACATGTCAAATTGGATAACGATATGGGTGAATCGACCAAACCAAGCACGAAGTGATTGTTTGAGACCGTAGAGGGCCTTCCGTAGATGCCACACTTTACCCTTCCTTGCAATGAATCCAGGAGGTTGTACTACATGCACTTCATCTTCAAGGTCTCAATGTAGAAATGCATTCTTCACATCTAACTAAAGTAAGGACCAGTTATATTGGACGACTAAGGACATGAGCACACGCACAAAGGTCATCCTGACAACTGGAAAGGTCTCAAAGTAATCCACGCCATAAGTCTGAGTATATCCTTTGGCTACAAGACAAGCCTTCAGGCGATCAAGGGTTCCATCCGATGTCACCTTGATGGTGAACACCCATTTGCGTTCTATCGCCTTCTTATCAGAAGGCAAATCCACCAAATTCCATGTATGGTTCTCCCATAGCGTCCGCATGACCTCCTCCATAGCGACACACCAACTAAGATGTTGGAGGCCCTCGACAGATTGTGGGATCTGAATTCCATCTATGTAGTCACCAACGACTGAGTGCGACTTGTGAGCCCTTTATAGTTATTAACATACGAAGGATAGTCATGGCATGACGGGGGCGAGTCGGTAAATTATGTTGTGGTGAATCGTGCCGGAGGACTCTGATGACGACACCTGCTCTACAGTGTTGGACATGTCTGGTAATGCCAGTTCTGATGGAGCTGGTGCTTGTGGACCTTCGGACGGTGAGACATGCTCGGTAGGTGGGGCACCCTTACGGACGAATGCTGTGTTTGAACCGGATACAAGAGGAAGTTTTCATCTGGATAAATTTTTGGAACATATTCTTTAGATGGAGAGGAGGGGGGGGGGGACTCAGTCTCGATAAAGATAACATCCCGAGACATAATATACCTAGTTGGAGAAAAACAATGATACCCTTTTTGATCCTTAGGATACCTAAGAAAAATACACTTGAGTGCCTTCGGATTTAATTTAAAAAGAGTAGGTCCAGTATCTCGAACGTAACACAAACACCCAATTTTTTTGAGAGGTAAAGGTAATGACATACGATTCAGATATAATCTAGAAAAAGAAGTATTGCCATTGAAAACATCAGATGACATACGATTGATCCGATAATAAGCTGTAAGAACAACATCCGATCAGAATTTTCTGGGAGTACTGGCATGAAGCATAAGAGCACGAGTTGTTCGTAAGAGGTGACTGTTTTTACGTTCGGTCGCACCATTTTGTTGTGGTGTGTACAAAGTTCTAAATGGTGGTAGGCAGATGCACAGTTGAGAGGGTCTGTCTACCACCTAGGCACCACCTAGGCGCTTAATACATTTTGGACATTTTTAGTATTTTATCACTTTTTTGTTTTTCATAATATGCATATTTTAAGAGTGTTTTATGTATGACTAAGTTGTAGAATAAATATTTATGAAGTTTCAGTCTTGTAAAATTTAACCATAGGTCATTAATGCTTCCAAAACTGTTTTGTTAATACATCTAGTCAGGTATTGCTCCGTCGACGCTATCAAACTTCCGTTGGCCGCTTACTCCACCGCCTACGGCAAAAGCGGTGCGGAGAGCGGCCGTCTCGACTGCCATTTATAATACTGGGTGTATATGGACAAAAAGTTTGGTGGATAATGTCTAGCCAGATGAGAAGTGAACTCACGAGACACGTACTCACGACCATTGTCGCCCCGAAGACATTTAATAAAAATCCCAAATTGGGTTTCTATTTCAGTATAAAAATTGCACCAGATATCAAATAATTCGGAACAATTTTTTTATTAAATAGACAAAAGTGACTCATGAGTAGTCATAACAAAGGAAACAAAATACTTGAAACCTATCACAGATTCAATAGGGCATTGACCCCATACATCAGAATGTACTAAATCAAAAGGTGCTAAGACAAATTTATTCAAACTCATCGGATAGGGTACCTAATGATGTTTAGCCAGACTACATGACTCGCAATGAAAAGGAACTCAAAAATCTAATGATAGACACATTTTCTGGAGAGCTTGGATAGATGTGTGACCTAACCGGCAGTGTAACTCAAATGAGTTGAGTGACACACCAACACATGTAACAGACGAATTCAATCCAAATAGATACAAGCTTCCAGCCACATGTTCCCTACCGATTGTCTTCCAGTCTTCAGATCCTGAAAAATACAACCGCCAGGAAAGAATGTTACAGAGTAGTACAAGTCACGTGTAATTCGACTAATGGATAATAAACTGAATAGGTTTCCAGGTGTATGTAAAACTGAAGTGAGTGGCAGATCGGGAGGAAGACGGGTACTTCCTTTTCCACAAACTTTCAGGAAACTACCATTCGAACAGTAATATTTGTCACACGACCCATATACATATAATCATACAACATATTTGCATTGTCTGTCATATGATCAGACGCGTTTGAGTCAATCATCATTGCTTTGATCTTACCACACACGCCGTTGAGTATCCGACAGTGGATCCAGATATAAAGGTTCCTATATGAAGATTAGCTTGGAATTTAGCGAATGCTGCATAGGTCTCTGTAGTCTTCTGTATGGATCACTCTTCGTCGTTATGAGCATCCGATGCAACATTGATAGCAGGAGTTTTGGGATATTACCACTGAAAATGTTTAGGTTGACCACAATTGAAACTTGTGGATAGTCGTCCTCCATGACCTCGTCCACCATCACGGCCAGCATTCTGGCCCCTACGTCGACCACCACGGCCGCCACAAAATCTACCACGAGCAGCATCTAAGGCAGATTGATCAGCATGTGACCATTCATATCAGTCCCCAACTACTTTCGCTGTTCGTATGACACGAAAGTGTGCTTCCATCAGAGGTAGAACCTCGGTCCAAGCAATAATCGAAAATCGTGCAGAATCTATATCAGGACGAAGGGATGCGGGATGCGCCATGACATAGAGCTGCTGACGTTGAGTTCTTGCCTTATTGATATCCGCTGTCAAAGGTAGCACGCGATCCACCTCATCAGTTAGAACCTTAAAGATACGAAAGTGGTCCTTATGTGACTTGTCTCCTTTATCAACTTGGTAGACGCCAACAATCGAGTCATAGATTCGAGACAAATCATGCTTGCCATCAAACACAGGCGCTAGGACCTCCCTTAGCTCCTTCACCGAATCCGTGTTCTGAACCATATTCTCGACTGATGGTTCAATCGAATTTATCAACTGTGTAAACATTCTGCTATCATCAGTCTTCCACTACTCAAATGTGGGATCATTCTCCGTCGGAAGGTTTTGAGTTTGATGTTTTGACAACCGTATTCCCCGGAGTGTATTCTTGACCTTCTTGCGCCACGTGGAGTAGCTGTTCCGACTATCCAGCCTCCAATCCACAAGTCGAATCGAAGAAATCGTTGTTCCAATGATCGATGTCCCCGCCTCCGCTGGTAGGAGCCCTTCCAATGAGTCCAGGCAACGCTGCAGATCGAGAGAAATTGGACATGATTCCTGTGCGATCAAACAATTCAAATCACCTGAGGGAAAATGATGAACTAGGGTTTATTTAAATTTGGAAGAAGAAGTACAGAAGGAATAGTAGATATGGAAAGAAAACATGAATACATTCCACACCCTTCTCAATTTCTCTTCCCCCTTTTTGTACTAGCTGCTACTGAGAGTATCAGTACTCTGATACTATACTGCTAATGAGAGTATCAGTACTCTGATACCTCACTGTACACTGGTATACTGAAATACTGAGTTGGCTTCATAATGCTGACTGGATTGGCAGTTATGCTGACTCATCTCATTATTAATGGTCTTTATTAATGTTCACTACTCTGTTATACCTACACTTGCAACTGATATGAACAAGTGATCTGTGTGATAACTTGGCTTCATATCATCCACTATGCCACTACCCCTTCCCTACTTGCTCTCCTCTCAATTCCCTCTTTTAACTTATCTTTTTTCTGTCTGCTTCTACAAATCATTTCTGGCACTCCTTTTATTCGAGCAAAAAGAGAACACAAGAAGAATAAGAAGAGAAGAAGAAACACCAAGGGAGAACATGGGACAGAAACAGAGTAATATTGTAGAAGAGAAGTGGCAGAATAATGAGGAAAGAGGCAAAGAAGAGTAAAGAGAATACGATGGACACAAAGTTCATGCATTTGTTGCCACCTATCACATTGCCTATGATTGCCCCTCAGAGAAAGGATGTATTCACAGGTTGCTATGTTACATTGACTAGGTTTTGATCTTATTGGAAACTAGATTAAATATTAAAAAACACAAGATAGTTACTAATTGTCCCGAAGAAAACAGCTATGATTGATTTTTGGTTATTAGGGGATTTGGGTGGTTAATATCAGTATATATATAATATTAGTGGGTTCGAATTGGAAACTATCTTTATAATGTGATGTACACTTGGTTGCACTTCGCATAGAACATAGATAATTTATACATACATTAGAGCAGCTGTACTGTGTAAAGTGTAAACTAACCTGCTTAAGTGTTAGCTTACTGAAGATAGCAAAATTTATACATACATTAAAGCAGCTGTAAAGTGTAAACTAACCTGCTTAAGGTTCTTCATGTATTGTCCACGATTACGCCTCTATTGACATTTTATAGAACAAAGTATGATATGCATTGTGGCATACTAGTTGGTATTTATTTCAGACTTTTGTTTGATGCATCATCATCATCAGGAGTAGGCTCAACTTTCCAAATTCTTACTTTATATTAATTTTTGTTTAAAGATTTTATAAAGACTTATGCATGGTTGGTTTGTCACGATTGGTTCCCTGTTTATTTGCACATCTAAAGCTGGTTTGACCTTTTGTAACACTTTTGTACGCGATTTTTTTCCTTTCATACCAACTATGCTCGAATAAACTATGACATTGAATTGTTATTTAGGAAAATTGTCTTACCTTTTGCCGTCTTATTTGCAGGTTTTCCGGGATACCTTCGATGGTAATTTTATATTCTTGATTTCCTTTAGATTTGTGCGACTTTTGCCTTCTAAAAAGTTTGTTGGAAGCTTAAAGTCGTAAAATGCTAACTTCAGTTATTGTTATGTGCTCCGAAGAAGCAAAGTTACCATCATATACTATTTACATTATTTGCTTTTCGCACAATGTAAGACCTGTTTCAATTTCCATAAATGAAGGAGAAACTTGTCTCACATCAAGCATGTGTACCATGGCCCAATGAAACATCTTATAGAATGCTTTAATTGATGATGAATCTAATAGTCATCATGATGCAGTTCTTTAACAAGTTGCTGCTTGCAAGGAAATCCTCGTTTCTCATCAATTATGGTCCTTTTCAAGTACTTGTAAGAAAGTTGAGTTTCGTAGTATGCAATATGATGTAAGGTTATAATTAGTCATGTTACTTCATGTATTTACATTCTAATACCCTCCCTTTTCATGGGCTGAGAATTTACTTGGTCAAGCGGATTACATAAATACTTACATGCTTCCTTCGTGTACTGATAGAAGAACATGTTGTCTTGGTGATGCGGGCGCTTTTGGGTGTATGACCAGAATTCCTGTTTGTGCTCACTAAGCACACACATTGGTATTGGAAAAACTGGTATTTCGGTTGGGCCAAACCAGAATAACGTTTTCGAGACGGTTGAGCGTATTTTTGGACGATTTTGGGTGAATCTTTTACTATATTTTTGGTAGTTACTTTTCCTAGTTTGTTTAAGATTCTTTCTTATAATTTAAGTTAGGCTTTTCTTATAAATATGGATATGTAGAAAACAATTAACGAATTAATTGTTATTTTTGAGTTACCAGTAAGAATTATTTCTTTTAATTCCCTTGTGTGGGTATTGAGGTGCCAGACCTCGAATCTTGGGTCGTTAGTTTAAGCTATCAACGTTTTTGTGTTGTGTTAGCTGGTATAAGAGTCTCAACGTATCGGGAGACATGGCAAGAAAAAACGACGACGACCAATATCCTTCCTAACGAAGGGGATGAAGGCCTCTTTGCGACGGTCAGTAGCAAATAATTTTGACTGCGGGAAAGGACTATATGCGTTTAGCGAGTTGAGCAAGCGACATGCTACTAGGAATCGTTGAGGCAGCCGGTCCGAGATCCAGAAACGACGTCACGGGTAACAACGCTTACGACCTTCCGAAAGATGGTCCAGCACCAAAGCGGTAGAATCGTCTATTGAGAGGTTGTGTAGATTCGTCTATGTTAAGTGAGGAATTCGATTATCTCGCTCGGGGTCATGATGACGATTGTGTTAGTGACAGACTGTCTAATCACTTACGATGGCAAGGTTCTAAACGGCGGTAGGCGGGTGTGCGACGGAGAGGGTCCGCCTACCGCTTAGGCCGCCTAGATGTTTGATACATTTAGGTTATTTTACTATTTTACCACTATTTTCTTTGCATAATATGTATATATATTTTAAGGGTGTTTTATGTATAAATAAGTTGTAGAATAAAAATTTATAAAGTTTCAGTTTTGTAAAACTAAAAGTGAACCATAGGTCCATAATGTTTGCAAAACTGTTTTACCAAAACATGTAGTCAGATATTGCTCTGCCTAGGCGGCCGTCTACGCCGCCAAACCTCCGTTGGCTGCCTACTTCACCACCAACGGTAAAAGCGGTGCTTAACCGCCTAGCTTCTAGGCGGCCGTGTCGACCGCTAATTAGAACAATGTACGGTGGTCTGCGCAACGTCGACAAATGCGATCAATATGGCAACTACGAAGGAATGATTTTTGCTGCGCTGGAGATCGGTTCGATGATAGATACTTATCAACGTAGAGGTCGTAGGAAGGTCCGTACAGAAGAGATGATTTCAAGTTGAAGATTGATATGCCGATCTTTCATGGTAGTCTCGGCATTATAGAGTTCATGGATTGGTTGTTGGACGTGCACTAATTTGACTATATGGAGATCTTGACAGACAAGAAGGTAAAGTTGATGGTCTATCGATTGAAGTCATGAGCATCGGTTTGCAGGGATAGACTGGGGGATGAGCGTAAGCGGAAAGGAAAGAGACGTATCACCTAATGGAGGAAGATGCAGAAGAAGCTGAAGATGCGCTTCCTACCCGATGCTTTTGGCAAACAACTTCTCAATCAGTACCAAATATGTGCGCATGAGCAACGAAGCCTCAAAGAGTATACCACAAAGTTTTTTTGTCTTATTGAGTGGAACCACCTCGATGAGACAAAAGGACAATGAGATAGACAATGAGCTAGGTTACGCTAAGTGATTGCCCACGGAGGAAGTAATATGCATGTACAGAGCGAGAAGTGTCAGACAATGATATAGACGCAGACGTCAACTGCGATCCTGACGAGTCCGAAGAGGAGGAAGCAACCCTTGGCATGGTCAAAATATCATGCTAACACCATAACCTGACAATTCCTTGCAAAGAAAGTTGTTCCCAACCTATTGTACCATCAACAACAGAAGATTTTAGGTCGTGGTCGACAACGACAGCCACAAAAACATTATCATCCGATAGTTGGATCGAAGACATAGGGTTAACGTTGGAGAAGCACCCAGAAATGTACTCTATCGAATGGGTTTAGAAGGTGCCGAGCGATAGAGTGACTGAGCGGTGCAAAGTTCCATTATCTATCGGAGCGTATAGAGATGAAATCTATTGCGACGCTATGGACATGCTCGACGTTTGTCATATGTTGCTTGAAGGCCATGACAGTTTGACGTTGGTGCAAAGAACGATGGATCCAACAACACGTATCAATTGGTGAACGACATGGCGAAGTACACACTTATGCCTTTTAAAAAAGTACTCAAGCTAAATCTTTACGAGAAGAGGGCAAGACTTTTCTTTTGTTGGTGGTCTTCAAGAAGGAACTGGAAGCGGACTTGAAGGAGGTTCGTGAGGTGTATGTCATGGTGGTGAAGGGAAGCATTAAGGCCGAAGAGTCGATGGAGGGAGGAGCAATTCTAACAGAGCTATAGGCGATCCTCTACGAGTTCTGCAAAATTCTTTCGGAGGAACTTCTAGGAGGATCACCACCCATGCGCAACATCCAATATTGCATCAATCTCGTACCTGGAGTGAGTTTGTCATACTATCGTATGAGCCCATGGGAGAACGAGATTCTTTGGGAGGAGATTGAGGACTTGTTGTAGAATGGGCACATTAGAGATAACCATGGTAGTCAAAGGCGCGCCTTGCAGAAAGGCGTAGCAGTTGCATCTCGCCCCTCACTGGATGAGGCCCCTTTCTCCGGACGCACCCAGGGCACGCCTAAGGCGTGGCTTTCAGCAAGGCGCAACCAAGAAAAAGCACGCGTAAGCGCGTTTTATGGTTTTTTTATATATATACAAAAAAATTGAGACATAGAAATAACACTTACCTCATACAAGTGGGAGGGAGATAGCCGTTTCCACAGTTGCCAAAGTTGGTTGTAGTTGAACTAGAGAAGCTAAAATTTACTAAAAACGTGGTAGAGAGAATACAAACTTTTGTTAGTTCAGTTGATTACTACTGCTATTACTTCTCTGCTAGTTCACTTGGTTATGTTTTAACATATTTTTGTTAGTTTTAATGTGTTATTTGGTTTTATTTTTTATATTACTAATTTATTTATTTATGTATATTTTTATTATTTATTATTTTTGTGCTTCGTTTCGCTCGGACGTGTCCTTAAGTGTGCCTTGCGCCTCGGACGATATGAACCCTTTGCATGTCAAGTGCGCCTTGTGCCTTTGACTACCTTGGAGGTAGCACGAGACCTTGCGCACTTCCAACACTATTGATATCGAAGGACGATAGCTAGCGGAGGTGTGTAGACAGTCGCATGATCAGTAAGATCATGGTTGACTACAAATTTTCGATACCACGGTAGGTTGACATGTTAGATCAGTTGAGTGGGGCTATATCTTCTCCAAGATAGGTCTTCGAGGCGACTAACATTAACTACGCATCCGACCGGGAAACGAGTAGAAGACAATGCTTAAACTGCGGGATGGATTATTCAAGTGCAAGGTCATGCCATTCTGGTTGTCCAATGTGTTGAGTACCTAATGCGTGTCATTAATCAAGTGCTACATCCTTTCATTGGTGAGTTTGTCGTGATCTTCTTTGGTTACATACTCAATCTACAACAAGGATCATGACGAACACTTGTGGAGAGTTTTGGATGTGTTAAAGCAAAATCAACTTTGTCAATTTGAAGAACTGTTACTTTGACAACGTTGCTTTTTCTTGGGTTCATCGTGGGTGATACATGTCAATGAGGAGAAGGTTCATGCAATATGTGAGTGGTTGACACCAAAGACCGTAGAGAAATTTCCATGGGTTGACGACATTTTATCGACAATTCATCCAAGATTTCAGTACCACTATGGCGGCAATTACGGAATGCATGGAAAATGGAGATGTTTAATGGGGAAGAAGAAGCTTCGATGTGTTTTGCGATTATCAAGTAGTAGCTTTGTACGACATCGGTCTTAACTCTTCCAATTTTGACAAAGTCTTCAAAGTCGAGGTGGCACCAGCTATATTGGCATCGGTGTGGTGCTATCACAAGAGAAATGTCCCGTGGCATTCTTCAGTGAGAAGCTTAACGACTCTCGAGGGAAGTTGTCTACCTAAGATAAAGAGTTTATGCGGTAGTGCGTGTGCTCAATCATTGGGAGCACTACTTAGTTTGTACGAAATTTGTGCTTTATTCTAACCATGAATCTCTTAAGCATTTGAGTAGCCTGAAGCGCATAAACAATGATATACATGCAAGGTGGAACCTGTTTATAAAAAAGTTTTTGTACAGGCTTGTGCACACGTAGGGCTTCCGACTGAGTGGCCGACGCTCTTAGTAGGAGGGCTTTGTTGTTAAGTATGCTCAGTTCAGAGGTGGTCTGATTGGAGTATATTGAGGAGCTTTATGCAGAAGATAGGATTTTGTAGTAGTATGGGAGCAGTTTTGTCAAAAACTCGCCATCGTTGACTTCCACATCGATCAACTTTGCGTCCCTCGCACATCTTTGAGGAAGAAGCTGATTAGAGAGCTCCATGTTGGCAACTTGGTGGCACACTTTGGACGAGACAAGACAATAAGATATCATTGGTCATAGTTGAGACAAGATTTAGGAAAGGTCGTGCAACGTTGCTGTGCGCGCCAAACTGCCAAAGGGAAGGCACAAAACATGGGTTTATACACCCCATTACTGGTCCTGAAATTATTTGGGAGGACTTATCTATGGATTTCATCTTTAGGCTATCGAGGACTTAACGGGGCTTCGACTCGGTATTTGAGGTGGTGGATCGATTCTCAAAGATGACACATTTTATACCCTTGCAAGAGAACAACCTCGAAGATGGCACACTTTATATCTTGCAAGAGAATAACAGATGTGACACACTTGGCTAAATTTTTTTTTTCCTGAAGTGATGCATTTTCACGGGCTGCTACAGAGCTACAAAATTCTTGTACACCTTTTGGCAGTCTTTGGAGCATGTTTGGGTCATCATATAATTTCGGTTTTCATAAGCACGACTTACCCACAGATGGGCGGCCAAACTCAAGTGGTTAGACGTTGGATAACATAATAAGAGACATATGTGGAGAGAAGCTGAAGCAGTAGAACTCTGCCTTGGCATAAGAGTATTCACATATAATACCGTTATTCATTCATCTACATGGAAGTCTCCATTTGATATTGTGTATTCTAAATCACCTAATCATTTTCTTGATTTACATATTTTGCCAAAAAGATCAAAAAATAGTGCAACAATGAAGAATTTGGCAATCCAAATCCAAGGGAGTTCACGAGGAGGCTCGGGAATGATTGTAGAAGGCTAATGCAAGGTACAAGTCAATAGCGGACATGCACTGTAAGCACAAAGTTTTCAACGTTGGTAACGATGCCATGGTTTACCTTTGGAAGGAGAGAGTACCGGTTGGATAATACGGTAATCTTTAACCAAGTAAGTTTGGAAATTTCAAAGTGCTGCGAAAGATTAATGATGCCTCCTACATTATAGATTTACCAGGTTCGATGTGGATCTCGTCAACATTCAAGATACTTTATCCCATCACTAGCATAAAGAACTCGTGGTCGAGTTCTCTACAAGAAGGGTTGATGTGGACGCTATACTGGAAGACCAACTGGAAATCCGTTTGTGCTCACTAAGCACACAAATTGGAGTCAGAAAAACTGGTATTCCGGTTGGGCTAAACTGGAATACCCGTTCAGGGCGGCTGCGCCTTTTTGACGATTTTGGCTGAAACTTAGTATGTTTTTGGTATTTATTTTTCCTAGTTTGTTTAGGATTATTTCTTAGGATTCAAGTTAGGCTTCTCTTATAAGTAGGGCCATGTAGAAGACATTAAACAAGTTGATTATTATTTTAAGTTATCAGTAATAGTTATTTCTCTTTTAGTTCTCGTGTGGGAATTGTCTTTTGTGGGAATTGAGGTGCCACTCATCTTATCTTGGATAGCTGAACACTTGGAGTTTGAGGCATTGTAGTTGGAGGGGGTTCTGAGGGAAAAAGTTGTTCTATGGATAGATCTGTTCAGACATGTGGTCAGCTTATGCACTAGGTCATTTCTAGACGACCTGCTGCTGCTTTCAGTGTTCATGTATGATCGATAGTTTTCTCAACAGTTGTTTGATAATTGTTGAACATGATGAACCTATGGTGGGGCTATAAATAATCCAAGACATGGCCCAACATAGTCACATGTCCCAGACACACCTGGGACACAAGAAGGCATATGCCTTTTCTGGGCAGTTTATTATCCGATAGTTTCAATTTGTTTTGCCTAGAACCTATGTTGCGGAATCAAGATACATATTGCACATCAATTCTCTTTATTATGTATCATATGATACATTGTTCAGGTGGAAATTCAATTGAAAGTAATATAACAACAACAAAGCTTTTATCCCAAAATTTTGAGGTCATCTGTCTGAATCCTTTTATTTCATTTAGCCCTGTAAAGGTCCGTGTCTTTCGTTTTCGTATCACTAAAAAAAGCTATATCATTCTTTAAAATTTCAATCCATATTCGTTTAGGCCTATCTCTCGTCATATTAAGACAATTTTTTTCTTCTCATTTTTTTTCTTTCAATTTGCATCACATCCAACTGTCCACAAACACACTAATTTCTTATCCTATCTTTTAATGTATAGCCACTCATCCATTTGACATTCCCATTTGAAAATAACATGATGCAGAATGAATGCGAGGCCTAAAATCAGCAAATTAGATTGAATTGAAGTTTGTTTCATTTAACTTTTTGCTAGATACCAAATAATTCTTAGGTTCCTAATGTAGATTAATATAGATGATTATATAAAGTAAGAAACCACAAGCTATTATGCAAACTTTAGATTTTTGTAGAAAATTGAATCAAATGTTACGACTTAAATTAGGCTAGTTCTTCATTTAATATGTAGAATAACAAGAAGTTCCACTTTTATGTTTGTAGAACCACTCAAGCTTATTTGTGGATCAAAAACCTATTGATAGTATATTAGATGTAGATGTGCAATTGTTCAATTACATGATTCATTAGAAAGGAAATATGAATTTGATTTTTCGAAAAAATTACTCGATTCTTGCTAGTACTAACGGAGGACTTGGAGAGGGGCGTCTGCTTTTGTTGCCGCATACCGCCTGCTGCTATCCGCTGCTGCCACCTGCTGTTGTTGTGTTGACGTTGGTCAGGGAAGGAAGTGAGGGTCGGAATAAGAAGAGGGTTAAGAGAGAATGAACTATTTGGCTATCGCAGCCACAAGGAAAGTGGAGTTTATCAAAAGTAATTTTTTTTCCCATTCATCTCCATTGACAAATAAGGATATAAATAGAACCACACAAACAAACAACAAACGTAACAAACAAACATACTCCTAAGGAATAGGTAAACACAAAACAAACATAAAAAACTAACACTCATAAGAAATAGGTAAACACAACTACTTTTTCTATTGACTAGGACAATTCTGTTTTGACAATAAAAAAAACAGTAAAACAAAAATAAATATGAATTAAAATTCAAATGCTATCCATAATGAGGCCGTATTGCATTGTCTTCTACGTTGGTAGGTCTTCGTAATTGGTGGCCTGATGTCCTCATCAATTCTCCTGGGGTGGAAGGAATTCAGCTTTGGCAAATGATTCTCGTTGCTACTGTCATAGTACTCCAGTAAATCTAGATCAAAGCGTCGCAGCTTTTTTCGTGTAATCTACGGATCATCAGACTCATGGCGATCTTTCCATCGAACCAAGTAATGTTAACAACCAACAACCACCATCTCTAGTAAAGATGATTTGATCATCCAATATTCTATCAATGTGATATGCTGATTGGGACCATGGAAGGCTCAAGGTAGGCTCATGTGAATCCACAAGTGGATTATGTGGACTAATTGGAGGACTCTTGTAAGCCATCAATTCTTCAATATTAAATATGGAACTGATCCCGAATCTAGGTGGTAAGTCAATGACATACACATTTGGTCCAATTCTTTGTAAAATTCTAAATGGTCCTGTATTGCAAGCATGCAATTTCTTAACGGATCCGGGAGGAAATCGTTTTGGTCTAATTTGGACCATAACATAATAACCAATTTGGAATTCAAGAAATTTTATGTGTTTATCAGCAGAAGGCTTATATTGAGCATTACTTAATTCAATTTTTTTGCCAATTTGTTTATGCAAAACATTAATATGTTTGGTAAATGTAGATACAGAATCAGAGATCTTAGAATGCTGAGATATGGAAATGAGATCTATATGCTTCCTAGGTTTAAAATCATACACAACCTGAAATAGACTCATGCCTATAGACCTATTAACTAAATAGTTATATGCAAACTCGGCCATAGGTAATATGAGTTCCCAATTCTTGAATTTTTCCCAACCAAACAATGTAGAAGATTTTCTAGACTCCTATTAACCACCTCAGTTTGCCATCAATCTGGGGATGATAAGCCGTAGTAAAGGTCAACTTCGTTCCCATCAAGTGCCACAGGGTTTTCCAAAAGTAGCTTTGAAACTTTATGTCCATGTCGGAGACAATCGTTTTTGGTAACTCATGCAATCTAACGACTTCATCGAAATAAATTCTAGCAATTTTGGAGGTGTTTGACGTTTTAGAATACGACAAAAGTGGGACATCTTCGAAAAAACGGTCTACTACTACAAAGATGGAATCGTGTTTCCTATGGATCTTCGGTAAACGTATCACGAAACCCATACTTACATCTATCCATGGACGGTTAGGTACATGAAGTGGAGTGTACAAGCCTGTATTTTATTTTTGTTGCTTAGCCAGTCGTCAAGTACGACACTAACCGACAAGTTTTGCAACATCACTTTTGACACTGGGCCAGTAAAACTGATCCTCAATGGCTTTTGTAGTCTTATTTTGCCCAAAGTGACCTAAAAAACCCACTAACAACCTACACCAAGAAATCTCTCATTGAAATACGTCGGATACATAGCTTGCTAAATCGAAATATATAGCTATTCGTCAATAGAAAGTCATCTATTGCACGTGTCAGCCCATCTCTATAAGTACATAAACCTCACCAAAGTCAGGACACGACACGTACTCTTCTTTGACCTTATCAAAGCCAACAACGTCGACACTCATGCCAGACTTTAGTGCCCCGTTCTGATAGGTGCCAGACTATGTAATATGCTTATGGCGAGTCAGACTCGGTCGGAAACATAGATAGTGTAGTGTCCCGTCCCTACATCGTGTCCCGTTTCTGTCTACGGGATGCGCGAGAAATGAACATTGTCGCTACCGATTCAGTCGGAACCGATAGATCGGGATCGATTGAAACGGTCGAACGGGAACGATTGAATTAAGATCCTTTTCTCGTTATGGAAAGACTTCTTCGGAATCAAGTCCCATATTCAGCGGGTTGCGTCTCGAGGATGGATTCTGCGGCTGAGTCCGGAGAGACCTCCCGTTGCTCTGCTTTTCATGCCGCACTTGCTTCTTTGGCTTTGGTTTTATGAATGCGTTTTCGTAAATAGGTTCGATGGTTTTCATGGCTTGCGTTTTCGAACTCGCATTTACATATCGAACTCCTTGAATAATACAATGTTCTAATCAGTTGCTTGTACGATTTCAGGTAATCGCGTAGGCGACAACTAGCGCGACCAACAAGTCTCTTGTCTCGAACAAAAATCAAGGTGAGTGGCTGACCCTTCTCTTCTCGATCCCCTTCTTAGTTCAATCGATAACATTACTGCAAAT
This sequence comes from Iris pallida, assembly GCA_029216955.1. Taxonomy (NCBI): domain Eukaryota; kingdom Viridiplantae; phylum Streptophyta; class Magnoliopsida; order Asparagales; family Iridaceae; genus Iris; species Iris pallida. Next base: position 17,028,582 of record JANAVB010025196.1, read on the forward strand.
GAAATGATAGATGCAAGGGCACGAACACGTCTACTTATCTTATAAAACTGTGTTGAACAAAAGATTGACTCATTGAACAAAGTGATGCCACGACAAGGCGGGATACGATGAAATGATTAAATTCTCAAAAATGTAGACCATGCTTTAGTAACTAAATTGTTCTAACACGGTCATGGACAACTTGTCGATAAGGTAAAAGTTTCCTCGAGCGGTACCCCGGGGCCACGGGACCGTTTCGGCCTAGGGAAAACACGGTATAGCCGTGCTGGTTAATAACACGGTTTAGGTGGTGACTTTCAGCGGGGCTCACTACTTGCGTTGAAAGGGTCCCGACTAACAAAAGTTACGAGTCCAGGATGGCTTGTTGTGTCAGTGACCAAACACATAATTTGCTCATGCTATACTAGCGATAACAATTGACAAGGACATGGTAAGTCTCACATTGCACGGCACGCTCTGCCGTGGGTAAGTCCTAGCGTAATTTACATTATGCCTGTCATATGCTTGTCTGAAATTCATTAGGATGGTTAGAAAGATTCACAAAACTAAGTCATATAAACTCTTCAACCAAATGAGAGTATGGAACTTAATTTGCCACACACCAGTACAAAGTGTAATGTACTGATCCTCGCTCTCCACAGGTATCCCGAACCAAGAAGGGGGTACCACTTAAGCTCAAGGCAACGCAAGTACATTTGAAGCCTCGTCCGTGTGTTAAAGGCTTGTTTTGATCCTTTTGAAGACTCCACACTCAGTCAAGAAGAAATGATGTCTCGACTCCCCACGATTTCAGGTCTTTGGAAATATTTTGTTGTAAATGGTGATGTAATGTATGGAACGACTATCTCATCAACGTTCATTTTGTAATCGAGTCATGTAGTAGCCCGCGAGGCAAATGAATGTAACAGAGTCATGTAAATGATGTTTATTATAAATGAAAGAAAAGTTCCTTCTGTTTTCAAATGTGTTTGTTCAATTTCTCTGCGTTCTCTACTTGATGTGTTTCGGATAACCTTATGACTATGCCTTGTGCGATCGCAACTTAGGTTCGCACGACATCACTCCCGGGGGACAACTATCGATTCTACGGAATCGGAGCATGACATAATGGTACAGAGCACGGCTTTACATCCTTTGGCCTTCCGTCTAGAGTGTCAAACCTTTGACCTCACATCGATGAGATAAGTTGTTCTATACAATGAGTTCGTAATATTTTGAGACTGATGTGTATGTCTGCGTATTATAGAAGTGACGGAACTCGTGGCGGAAACCGCGACCGAGCAAGAACAAAGTGCTTCGAGTGGTTCGAGTAGTTCACGGACCGGACCTTATAACAATGCTATCGAGAGGATGCTGTGCATGATGGAGGCGTAGCAGAAACAGTCTGAGAACCGACGTCAGCAGACGGAGGTGCGACAGGCCCAATTCGAAGCTCGCTTTGATGCCCAAACCAAGATGCAGCAAAAGCAGCTTGATACTTTGCAACAGATCGTCCAGACGATTATGGCCAACGGAAACTCTGCAACTGTGCCTACTGTCACCGAACCGACGGGTCAACCCATCGAAGTCGATCGAGAGGAGCCCGAGCATCAACCTGCAACACCGAGAAGTTACAACTTTGAAGTGTCAGAATTCAAGAAAGCGTGCCACCACCTTCAGCGGCACCGAAGGCCCTTCTGTGGCAATCGACTGGTTGGAAGAGCTGGAAGATCACTTCGAGGTCCTCAGCATTGAAGAATCCAAGCAAGTCGCCTGCGCAAAACTTTAACTACGTTTGAACGCGCACGACTGGTGGGCCGTGCACAAACGAGCGATCCGACACGACAACTCAACGTCGATCTCTTGGGCCACGTTCCGCAAAGCCTTTGAAGTCGAGTACCTTCCCTCAGCCGTTCGTCAAGAGAAGGAAAATGAATTCATGCAGTTGAAGCAAAGGAACCGGACAGTACAACAATATGCCGCAGAGTTCAATAATTTGTCCAAATTTGCTGGTGCGTTTTCTCATACAGAGGAGTGTCGTGTGCGACAGTTCGAAGTGGGTCTGCGACCCTCTATTGCTGCTTATGTGGTGGTTCCGTAGTACAGGACCACATGCGATGCTCTAAATCATGCTCTCTGCCTTGAGAGCCAGTACCCTCCCGTTGCTGCCGACGTTTTGCACCATTCCAACCACATACGTCCTAGCTATACGGGAGGCAACAATAACGCGTCAAAGCGTCCAAACAATGACGGCTATAAGGGACATAATCCATTACCTCGTTGCACCAAATGCAACCACTTTGGACACAATGCCAACAACTGCTTGTCTTCAATGGGCATCTTTCTTTTGCGGACAAAGGGGTCACCGAGCTCGAGACTGCATGGCCCGAGGACAAAATTGCAATGCCCCGCCACATAAAAACCGTCAAGAAAATCGAGGACAGGCGCTCCGCCCTCCTCAAGCCACGCAACCCATTGGCCAAGACCGCCATCCTAATGCTCAAGGGCGCGTCTACGCCATGACTCGAGACGAGGCGTTCGCCTCAGATACAGTCGTGACAGGTATACTGCTTTTCAATAATAAACCTGTTAGTGTACTGTTTGATTCAGGTGCCACGCATAGTTTCATATCGATGGACTTTACCGTCGAGCACAAAATTCCTGTGACACCGTAAGGCCTTGATCTTAGCATTCACATACCATCAGGCACGTCGCTACTCGCAAACTTAGCCTGCAAAGATGGAATCATCTGTATAGGAGGGAAAAAGGTTTATCTCGATGCGATAGTTCTAGACATTAAGGACTCGACATCATTCTGGAAATGGATTGGCTCGGCCCTTGCAACGCCACCATTGACTGCGCAGGAAAGAAGGTCACCTTCCGTATACTGGGAGTGCCCGAATTTTGCTACTCGTGTGGTGAAGCATCGTCGACCTATATGGTGATCTCGATAATTTCTGCTCGGAGGATGCTGCATTCAGGATACGAAGGCTACTTGGTGTCCGTTCGAGACACGCGACAGGATTGTGCAAACATGGGTCAGACCAACGTTATGGCAGAATTCTTCGACGTGTTCCCGGACGAGCTATCCAGAATGCTACCCGATCGAGAAATCGAGTTCAACATTGATACATTTTCTGATACCCGACCGATTTTCAAGGTCCCATACAGAATGACACCTGCAGAACTAAAAGAGCTCAAGGTCCAATTGCAAGAGTTGTTCGACAAGGGATTCATTCGTCCTAGTGTCTCGCCATGGGGAGCGTCCGTATTGTTTGTGAAGAGAAAGGATGGGTTAATGCGTCTGTGCGTCGACTACCGCGAGCTGAACAAAGCCACTGTCCGGAACAAGTATTCATTGTCCCGCATAGATGATTTATTCGATCAATTGCAAGGTGTCTCAATATTTTCGAAGATCGACCTCCGCTCAGGCTATCACCAACTCAAGATCAAGTCAGACGACGTGCCAAAGTCAGCCTTCCGCACTCGTTACGGCCACTACGAGTTCTTGGTAATGTCATTCGGTCTGACAAATGCTCCTGCCGTCTTCATGGATCTAATGAATCGGGTGTTTCGTCCGTTCCTCGACAAGTTCGTGGTAGTCTTTATAGACGATATCCTCGTCTACTCGAAGGATCGGACGCAACACACAGAACATCTGTGGACCGTACTCCAGACACATCATTTTGGCTGAGCAGCGTATCCTTTCTTGGACACATCATTTCATTCGAAGGTATTGCAGTCGACCTAAAGAAAGTTGAAGCCGTTGCTGATTGGAGGCGGCCTGCGTCGGCTAGTGAGATTCGAAGTTTCCTTGGTTTGGTGGGATACTATAGACACTTCGTGAAAGATTTTGCGAAGATTGCATCGCCATTGACTCGCCTTACTCAAAAGGGAGTCGTGTATGAGTGGTCGGACAACTTGTGCATACGTTTGACTTTCCTCGAAACGGTATCTGGGATACCGGAACCGAATCGACCTAGGGGGAAATATGAGTCGTGCTTCGGCGCAAGACATTGCGAGACCTCAGTTAGGCTGAAGGGCGCGTTGCAATACCATTGATAATCGTCCTTCGTGGTTTCGTAACACCAATGACCACATATAAGATAGTAACATGCTCATCTATTGTCTTATGCAGGTGGTAAGTATTATCTCTGTTTTATACAGGGACGGGCACGACCGTTGTAAGAATTTATATAAATTGCTATGCTTTACTGTTTAAAGAATGCTATCGAGATGAACTGCAATTCATCTTGTTCTAAATAACAAGACAACTTTGAATGCATGCTTACCTTAATAAGTAGTGTCGGTTTAGACAAGTGAGTTCGTCCCGCTCACTAGTGCATTCCCAAGTATGCTAATCCCCCAACTCCACAGGTGACGAGAACTCTGGGAGTGCACGGTGCTAGGCCCAAGCTGAATTTCGGAGAGGCATTGAAGCTCTTCCTATTTTGAAGCTGATTCATCTCAAAGGCTTTCAATATGTACAAGGGTGTAAATGTATGGAGCGACAAATATTATTTAATGTAGCTGTCAAGTATTTTTTTTTTGTTTCAATCAAATGTAGCCGCAACGGCATATCCAATATAATTACGACTAGCACTTCGTTGCAAGCTATTAATGAAAATCATATTTCCTTCTTTCTATACTGCATATTCAATTCTCTGCAATTTGTGAAGTTTTAACTTGATGTTTCAAAAGAATTATCAAATGCAATGTTCTTGCCTTGTACAAGTGCAAATTTAGCTTATACGACATCACGTCCTAGTAAGTACGATCGATTCGGCAGAAATCGATGCGAGTACGAACGATTTGTCCAATTGGGATGTGACAAATTAGTATCAGAGCACGGTTCAATTCCTCGAATTTTTGAAAAATGTTTCTTTTGGATGGTTGTGATTTCTTGATTGAATGCTTTTTGACATATGTTGCGTGAAATAATAGTTCCATAGATGTAAGTCCGTAGATATTTTGAGAATACTAACATGTTTCCTCTATTTTGTATGGATGACTAAGAGAACTAATCTTGCCGCGACAAACAACACCACAATTAGTTTAGGTAGTACGGAGGGAGATGTCCCTCCGAAATTACGACGGAGAGATTGATGCGTCTGATGGAGGTGCAACGTCAATAGCTTCAGGCGCAAATTCAAGCCCAATTTTGTGCGCAACAAAAACAAATTGATGCCCTGACATGGACCGTGAGCGCTATGGCGGCCAACACCAACGCAATGATCATGACATCTGAAGAGGGAAGAAGTCCAGAAAGAAGTCCAACCACCAACGATGAAATCTTATTCCTTGTTCAAAGCGACTGAGTTTCGTAAGATAACCAGCCTAAGTTCAACGGTCGAGCGGATCCTGACGTGATCGTGGGATGGCTAGCGGAGATCTATGGCTTATTCGATCTTATCAAAGGGTCCAAGAGAGTAGCATGTGCAGCATTGCAGCTATAATTGAGGGCCTACGGCTGGTGGGAAGCGAAGAAGCAAGAAATCTTTGAAGAAGATCATGACACGAAGATATTATGGGAAATGTTCAAGGAAGCTTTTCCTGAGCAGTATGTTCCCCGAGCAGTTCGTCGACAAAAAGAAGAGTTTATGATGTTAAAACAAGGCAATATGTCAGTCGATGATTATGACTTAAGCTTCTCAAGTCTCGCAAAATTTACTGCCGCCTTCCTGCCCAACAAAGAAGCCTGGTGTGAACGTTTCCAACAGGGCCTGAATGATGAATTGTGTAGGACGTCATGAACCAAAGTTGCCAAACAAACCGCGAGTCTTATGACGCTGCTCTTGACAATAAGAGAACCTTTGGTCGCATGTTGCGACGAGCAGTGCCAGTTGTCTGTAATAATTTCAACAAACGTCCTAACGACGCGAGAGGATCTGGAGTGCTGAAGCGTTCGAATACAAATGAGAATATGGTTTCCTACCCCGGGCTACAATGCTGTAGATGCGACAGAAATGGGCACAGGGCAGTCGATTGCTGAGTGGGATGCTTTAAGTGTGGTCAGATAGACCACAAGACTCATGGATGCCTTATGGGGATTCAAATCAAAATCCTCTAAGGAACGTTCCGAATCAATACCCTCCGAGGAACTTTCAAAATCAGAATAGAGCGCTTCCACTACAAGGCGCAAATGCGGCGCCAATGAACCCACATGATCAACGCCAGGGGACGTAAGGCCGAGTCTATGTATTAACTCGAGATGAAGTGTTTGCTATTGTAACATGTATACTACTCTATAAAAATATACCTGTTCGAGTGCTATTCGATTCAGGTGCAACGTATAGTTTTATATTTGCTGACTTTGCTAAAGAGTGTAAAGTAGCTACGCAATCGCTAGATATAAACATTAGCGTTAGCACTCCATCGGGAGTCGATATGTCTTTAAATTAATTTGTAGGGACGACTACATTTGCATCGGAGGGAGAACACTATCCTTGGAAGTCGTCATCTTAGACATCAAGGAGTATGATATAATCCTGGACATAGAATGGTTGGGTGCTTGCCATGCAACGATCGACTGTGCTGAAAAGAGAGTTGTGTTTCGTCTACCTGGTGAGACAAAATTCTCCTATTCGTGCAACAAAGTATCGAAGACGACCATGATAGTATCGACAATTTCGGCAAGGTGTATGTTGCGTTCCGGTTGTGAGGGGTGCTCGACATTAGTTAGATATACGAGAAAGGATGTTGCAGACGCAGTACAGACTGAAATAGTGGCAGACTTTTCCGATGTTTTTTCAGAGGAGATGTCCGGAATACCGTCGGATCTAGAAATGGAATTTAACATCGACACCTTCCTTGATACACGGTCGATATCGAAAGCACCTTACTGAATGGTCCCATCAGAATTGAAAGTTGAAAGTACAGCTACAAGAGTTGCTAGACCGTAGATTTATTCGCCCTAGCATCTGTTCGTGGGGAGCTCATGTACCGTTCGTTAAAAAGAATGATGGATCGATGCGGTTATGCATCGATTTTTGAGAACTCAATAAAGCTATTGTGCGAAACAAGTACCCATTGCCGCGGATCGACTTGTTCGATCAACTTCAGGGTCCGATAATATTTTCAAAAATCGATCTTTGTTCAGGCTACCATCAGTTGAAGATCAAGCCCGATGATGTATCGAAGTCTGCATTCCACACTCGATACGGTCATTACGAATTCCTACTCATGTCATTCGGTTTGACGAACGCCCCAGCTGCCTTCGTGGATACGATGAACCGAGTCTTCCGACCTGCAATAGGCAAATTTGTGGTTGTGTTCATCGACGATATCCTCATCTACTCGAAGTATTATGAAGAGCACGCAGAGAACTTGAAGACGGTGCTGCAGACTCTGCGTGAACATCAACTATATGTGAAACAGAGTAAATGTGAATTCTGGATGAGTAGCGTGTCGTTCGTCGGGCACGTTATCTCTGCTGAAGGTGTCACAGTCGATCCGAAGAAAATTGAAGCGGTGGTAGATTGGAAACAACCTACCTTGGCTACCGACATTCAGAGTTTTCTGGGCTTGGTGGACTACTACCCAAGATTTGTACAGAACTTCTCCAAATTAGCGTCGCCTCTGACTCACCTCACCCAGAAGGAAGTCGTATTCGAATGGAGTGACGACTGTGAAACCAGCTTTCAAGAGTTGAAGCAACAACTCGTCTCAGCTCCAATCCTTGCACTTCCGGATCGGCTAGAAGGGTTTCTGATATTCAACGACGCATCGGAAACTGGCTTAGGGTGCGTGCTTATGCGGAAGGACAAAGTGATATCCTATGCTTTGAGGCAATTGAAGCAACACGAGAAGAACTATCCGACACATGACCTTGAGTTGGCGGCAATTGTGTTTGCGTTGAAACTCTGACGACACTACCTTTATTGTGTGGCTTGCAGAACTATACGGATCACACAAGCCTCAAATATTTGTTCATCCAACGGGAACTAAACTTGCGACAATGGCGTTGGCTCGAACTCATAAAAGACTATGACCTAACAATTGAGTATATGTCGGACAAGGGAAACGTTGTAGTAGACGAGCTGAGCAGAATGTTTATGGGATCATTGGCCCTAAACAATAAGTTACGACAAGACTTAGCAGCGAGGGGTATCAATCTCGGAATTCGATATCGATATGTACAGCTGGCACAATTGAAGCTTGAGCCGAGCATGCATGACAAAATAAATATCGCACAAAAAGACGACTTATTCCTGAAGAAGATGTGCGAGCTGATTTCAATAGGAAAAGCTACCGACTTTGTGGAGGACAAAGACGGGACGATGCGGGTAAAAGGAAGACTATGCATTTTTGACAACGTCGAACTCATAAAAAAATTCTGACGGAGGCTCACTATGCGAAGTACTCGTTACATCTTGAGAGCACCAAGATGTACAAGGACTTGCGCACGACCTTTTGGTGGCACGACATGAAGCGAGACATGGCTACTTTCGTGTTGCAGTGTATGGCCGTATGGCCTGTCAACAAGTGAACGCGAAGCATCAAAGGCCAAGCGGGGAACTGCAAAACCTCGTTATTCCAGAATGGAAGTAGGACAACATCGCAATGTATTTCATTGTGGATTTTTGGAAGACGTGCGGGGATGATGCGATTTGGGTTATTGTTGATAGATTGACCAAGTCCGCTCATTTCATCGCAATCAAAGTAGCATAGAGCGTTGATTGGTTGGCACAAGTCTATATTGAAGAGATTGTTCGACTGCATAGGGTACCTGCCACGATAGTTTTGGGACAGATACGGGCGATCCCTATCGCATTTATGGACGATCCTGCAGGCTGCGATGAGGACCGAGATGAATTTTAGTATTGCATACCATCCCCAAACTGATGGCCAGACAGAGAGGGTGAATCAAATATTAGAAGATATGTTGCGCCTATGTGTGATGGACCTAAAGACTACTTGGGATACGCATTTGCCGCTAGCGGAGTTTGCGTATAACAATAGTACTCAATCAAGCATTCGGATGACACCATACGAGGCGCTCTACGGAAAGAAGTACCAATCTCCGATATGCTGGGATGAAGTTGGCGAGAGACAAGTACTTAGACCGAAACTGGTGGAGCAGGCCGTCGAAAAGGTCCGCATGATTCGAGAAAGACTTCGTATTGCGCAGAGTAGACAAAAGAGTTACGCGGATCTCCATCGGCGACCGCTAGAATTTCTGGCGGGGACTATGTGTTCTTGAAAGTAACACCAATGCAAGGCGTGATGTGGTTCGGAGCTAAAAGGCAAATTGAGTCCGAGATTTATAGGCCCTTTCGAGATCCTCAAGATAGTGGCAACTGTTGCTTATCGAATTGTGCTACCTCCTGTCTTGGTTGAAATGCACGACGTCTTCTATGTTTCGCAACTTTGGATGTACATGCATAATCCAAGTCACGTAGTTAGTTTCGATCAGTTGGAGTTGCGTGTAGATTTGTCCTACTTGAATTAGCGTGTTCAAACTTTGGACCGTAAGGAAAAAGTCTTGCGAAATCGGTCGATGTCCTTAGTTCGTGTGTTATGGCGTAACCATTCAACTGAGGAATCGATATGAGAAATGGAGACAGAGATGAAGGAGAAGTATCCTTCGTTGTTTGTCTAATTCGAGGTCAGACCCTTGTTCTTAAGTTTCGGGACGAAATATTTTCTTATTGGTATATTATGTAGTGCCCCATTCTCGTTAGACGGAGGCGGCGGACTACGTAATATGCTTGTGGCGAGTCAGACTCGGTCGGGAACTTAGATGGCTAGTCTGACTCAGTCGAGAGCTTGATATACTATAACATTTTGTGCCATCAAACAATCGAGTTGGACGAATGCTATGAGAATCGACCCAACTAATAGAACAACTTCTGTTGGAATAAGTCCTAGATGCAGCACACTGCGTTTCGGCGAGTGAGCTCTATATAAGAGTCCTTTCGACGGAACCGGGCTGCTGTACGGTTTTCTTGAAGTTTTTGTTGCTTGATTTTGATGAAAGTGTTTTCGCATCGATTTCTGCATTCATTCAAAAAATTTCGAAATGAAAGAATTAATGCAGGATTGCTAATACGCTATTGGTGCCATAGCAGGAGCTCGTGTAACTGAAGCTTGATCATTGCGAAGCGCTCCGACTCTCGGCACATTCGATACTTAGTGGGTGGTTCGGCTTCTTTTCTACTCCTTCCAGCAAATAAAATTCTTGTTGCCTCGAACTTATTCAAATCGACGATGCCAAATTAAATACATGTCAAATCACTAAGATAAAGACTTGGGATAACTGTAGCGATTTAGAGTAATTTTTCTCTAAAATATAAGTTTCGCACTTCAATGCGAAAAGTTAAGGTTCTAGAAAAGAGAAACTATTTCATGGAATCGAATAATGAAACGTTGGTTGTGGTCTGGTGCCTACGGGACGCCAAATCAGAATGTACAGTTTTGAGGAAATAAACTCTTGCATGAGAAAAGTGATAATACTGTTTAATTCTGTTTCGTGCCATGCATCTGTTTTATATATTAAGCTGTTCATGCACTTGCATGGTCATGGGCAACTTGTGTATAAGTTTGGCTTTCCTCGAAACGGTATTTGGGACACCGGAACCGAATCAACCTAGGGAGAAATATGAGTCGTGCTTCAACGCGAGACCTCAGTTAGGCTTGCAACTTGGACTAAAGGGCGCGTCACAATGCCATTGATAATCGTCCTTGTGGTGCCGTAACTCCAATGTCCATTTATAAGATAGTAGCATGCTCATCTATTATCTTATGCAGGTGGTAAGTATTATCTCTGTTTTATGCAGGGACGGACATGGCCGTTGTAAGAATTGATATAAATTGTTATGTTTTACTGTTTCAAAGTACTAACGATATGAACTGCGATTCATCTTAGTTCTAAATAGTAAGATAACTTTGAATGCATGCGTACTTAGTAAGCAATGTCGGTTTAGACGAATTACTAACGGTATGAACTGAAATTCATCTAGTTCTAAATGACAATTCATCTCGTCCCGCTCAATAGTGCATTCCCAAGTGTACTAATCCCATAACCCCACAGGTGACGAGAACTCTGGGGGTGCACGGTGCTAGGCCCAAGCTGAAGTTCAGATAGATATTTTGAAGCTCTTCTTATTTTGAAGTATTTTGAAGCCGATTCATTTCGAAGGCTCTCAATGTATATAATGGTGTAAATGTATGAAGCGACAAGTATTATTTCAGGTAGCTTGTCAAGGGTTTTGTTTTGTTTCAATCAAATGTAGCCACAACGGCATATCCAATGTAATTACGACTTGCACTTCGTTGTAAGCTATTAATGAAAATCATATTTCCTTCTTCCTATAGTGTGTGTTCAATTCTCTGCAATTTGTGAAATTTCAACTTGATGTTTTAGAAGAATTATCAAATGCAATGTTCTTGCCTTGTACAAGTGCAAATCTAGACTTGTACGATATCACGCCCCAGCGAGTACGATTGATTCGGCATAAATCAATGCGAGGACAAACGATTTGTCGAATTGGGACGTGACACATACTTCATCTATACGTCGTCTAAGTGCGTCAACGACTTTGTTGTCAACTCCCTTCTTATGTTTTAACACGTAGGTGTAGTCTTGCATGGTCTTGCGTTTAGTTTCTTTTAGGAGTGAGGTATCTCAAGGTCTTGTGGTCAGAATAGATAACGAATTTATGCGGTAACAAATAATGTTGCCAATGGTGAAGGGAATAAAGAACCACATAAAACTCCTTATTGTAGGTAGAGTAGCGCTGCCTGACCTCGTTCAATTTTTGACTAAAGAAAGCTATTGGATGTCCCTCTTGGGCGAAGACTCCACCTATGCCAGAAGCATTGCATGCAACCTCTAACAGATTTGAAAATTCAGGAAGATGCATAACATTGGCCTTGTCATCTTTTTTTTAAATATTTTTGAACTCTTTGGCTGCGGCAATTGACCACTAAAAAGTTTCTTTCTTTAAACAATCGGTTATGGGGGCTATAACGTTGCTAAAATCCCGTATAAATCGACGATAGAAAGTTGCTAGCCCGTGAAAACGCCTAACTTCTCTAAAGCTCCGGGGCTCGGGACACTCTTCAATTGCCTTTATCTTCTGGAATTGGCAGAGATTTCCACAGGAGATATGGCGAACCCTAAAAAAAATCTCTTCAGTAAAAAATACACATTTTTTATAGTTCACATATAGGCTCTATTTGCGTAACGTGACACACACACTTGCCTTAAGTGATCAATATGATGGTACCTCGATTGGCTGTAAATAAGTATATCGTTAAAATATACAACCAAGAATCTACCCATAAAAGGTCTAAGCACTTGCGTCATTACTCTCATAAATGTGCTAGGGGCGTTGGATACTCCAAAGGGCATGACTAATCACTCAAAAATGCCGTATTTTGTTTTGAAAGCAGTCTTCCATTCATCGCCTGGATGAATACGAATATGATGGTAGCCACTCTTGAGATCAATCTTTGATAAGATAGTGGCTCTTGCCATTAACATATCGTCCAGTCTGGAAATTGAAAAACGATATTTTATTGATTGCAGAGCTATCTACACACATTCTCTATGTACCATCTTTTTTTTGGAGTCAAAAGGGTTGCTGCGCAAGACTCATGCTATCCCTCATAAACCCTCTAGCTAGTAACTCCTCGACTTGTCGTCTTAACTCTGTATGCTCAGCTGGATTCAGTCGATAATACGACAAATTAGGTAGGGTTGCTCCCTGAACAAGACCAATAGTATGTTGAATAGTGGTAAACAATTCGGGAGATCCTCAGGAATAACGTCCTTAAATTCCTCAAGCATAGGAATTGTTTTAGTTGCGACTTACTCTTGGGAGTTACCTGGACTTCCCTAGCAACCAAGGCAACTACTCTTGTCCCTTTAGCAATCTCATCTTCTATTTCTTTAGGGTCAATAACAACAAATCCTTTCTTCTTGTTAGAAGTTCCACTCTTCTTAATATTTGGATTATGTTTTGGTTGCATATGATTGAGCCTAATCTTTTGATCCTCATACATGAATGTGCAAGAGTTAGAACATACATAAAGAGTGACGTCTAAATCGAATAACCAAGGTCTTCCTAAAATAATACGCCCTACATCCATCTTAATCAAATCGCATTATACCTTGTCCTTGTAAATAGCAAACTCTACAAGAACAAGACATCTCTCCTTAATGCTGATGGATGACTCATCTACCCATCTAACCTTATACGGGTTAGGGTGAGGTTAAATCTCAAGGCTAGTATTTTCTACTATGTTAGATGCAATAACGTTGACACAACTTCCAATGTCTAAAATTACCTTAAAAAATTTATTACCAATTCTAATAAAGGTGTGAAAAATAGAGGTACGATGCCAATCGTCTCTCTTGCTTGTGACAAGATACATCGAACAACACTAAGCCTAGGGTCCTTATGACTCCTACCAAGTATCAACATACCCAAAAGTCGGGGAACTCGTAATGAGATCCTATATCCATCACCTTCAGGATGATCATTTTCGCACTCTCCTAGACATGATACATATTCTACTACGTTTAATATCATGGTCTTCGTCAGGTTGATCATCTACGAGAAGGGCCTGAGTCGGACACTAATGTGCGTAATGACTATAACCGTGACACCTATAACACTTAGTGCGAGGATTGACCTTGGGAGCCTTCCCAAGCAAACACTTTTCGTTGGGGATTTTGGACGACGACGGTACACTAAGATTTGGCTTGGGTTGTGACTGATTAAACCTAGGCTTCGTCTCATTAGGTCTGTTAGGGGTGGTCTATGAATCATGCTGTCTATTGAAAGAGGGTATTTGAAATCGGTCAATATCCTCAACCAATTGATAAGCAAGGTCTAATGAAGTCACCTCATGCAGAAATAAATAACGTTGTAAGTCATCTCGAAGCCCAGATCTAAATCTAGAAAGGGTTATCCCAACCTCTTATGTTACTTCACATCGAATTAAATATAAATTGAATTAAGAGATGTTTTCGTGACGAGACGATTGTCTTTGGTCAGTTTTTGCCATTGATCCAAGAGCCTTTGTTGGTAGAAAGTTGGCAAAGTATTTTTCTTTCATCTCATCCCATGTAAGAAATGATTCTTGCCTCCTTTGTACCAATAACCATTCAACACTCTGCCAATGCAACTTAGTTTGTCCAGATCTAAATCTAGAAAGGGTTATCCTAACCTCTTATGTTACTTCACATCGAATTAAATATAAGTTGAATTTGGAGATGTTTTCGTGATGGGACGATTGTCTTGGGTCAGTTTCTGCCATGGATCCAAGAGCCTTTGTTGGTAAGAAGTTGGCAAAGTATTTTTCTTTCATCTCATCCCATGTAAGAAATGATTCTTGCCTCCTTTGTACCAATAATCATTCAACACTGCCAATGCAACTTAGTTTGTCCAACAACTTTATTGTGGCAAAACGGACTTTCATAGTGTCAGACTTATCATACCATCGAAAATAGTGGTTCATGTCTGTCATTCAGTCGATGAACACTTTTGGGTCCAAATGACCATCAAAAGTAGGCGTTTCTATTTTCACGCTTCTCATTATCCTCTCATTTCCTAGATCCTGATGAGGTCTAGGGGGTTGCCTATAGTCATGATGTCCGATGAGGTCATTTCGACGGTGATCAAAGCCTCTAGGTCTATCCCTATTGAGATTAACTTGTAGTTTCTCTATTGTCTTGATGCCCAACTTTGTCATCCCTACGATGATCCAAACCCGTACCATCTCTCGATAACCTATAATGTGACCCTCCTCGAACAGGTTAGGAGTCCTACGACGTTCATGTTCGTGTCTTTTAATTCTTTCCCTAATATCTTCATTAGATGTTCTTAGCATGTTGAAATCTTTTTCTATGTTAATTAGACAGTTTAAGATATCTTGTAACATTTGTTCTTGTTCAGGGGTCATATCAGGAGTTGGTTGGTATTGTCTACCGCTACCTGTGTTCATGTAATGTGATATAGGTTCTAAGAGGTGCTCTATATGTTGCCTAATGCAAAAAATGAAGTAATCTAATGCAAACGTAAACTTAAACCATGCTCGGATACCAAAATTGATACAGAATGAATGCGAGGCTTAAAATCAGAAAAATTAAATTGAATTAAAGTAGGTTTCATTTAACTCTTTGATAGATACCAGATAATTCCTAGGTTTCCAATATAGATGATTATATAAAGTAAGAAACCACAAGCTATCATGCAAACCTTAGATTTTTGTTGAAAATTGGATCAAATGTTACCCACCTAAATCATGCTAGTTCTCCCTTTAATATGTAGTATAATAACAAGTTCCACTTTTATGTTTGTAGAAGTACTCAAGTTTATTTGTGAATGAGCATCCTATTGATAGTATATTAGATATAGATGTGCATCTGTTCAATTACTTGATTCATTATAAAGGAAATTTGAATTTGATTTTTCGAAAAAATTACCGAATTCTTCCAAGTGATGATAGCGGAGGACTCGGAGAGGGACGGCGGCTGCTGCCGCCGCCTGTTGTTGCTGCTGCCGCATGCTACTGTTGTCTGCCTGATGCCGCTGCTGCTGTTTGTTGCTGCCGCTGTCTGCGGTTGTTGTTGTTGTTGACGATGGCCATGAAAGGAAGAGAAGGTCAGGAATAAGAAGAGGGTTAACAGAGAATGAAATGTTTGGCTGTGGCAACCAGGAGAAAAGTTGAGTTCACAAGGTTGTGAAAAGCGCTAGACGCTACTTGGGCGGACACCCGCCGCCTAGCGCCTAGCTCGTTTGGGCGGCCGCCTAGATCTAGGCGGATCAAAAAAAAATAATCCAAAAAACGTACTGAAAATTATGGAAAAGGTCCATAAAACCCAAAAACATTCATAGGGGGAGTAGACGGACGCTTAAGGGGCATCGGGCGGATGTTAGACGCCTCCTAGGCGGTCGGCTAGACCGCCTTTTAGAATAGTGGGAGTTCATCAAAAGTAAAAAATTTCATTCATCTCCATTGATCAACAATGATATAAATAGAACCACATAAACAAACAACAAACATAACAAACTAACATACTTCTAAGGAATAGGTAAACACAAAACAAACATAACAAACTATCCGACTCCTAAGGAATTGGTAAACACAACTACCCTTCCTATTGACTAGGACAATTTTGTCTTGACAATGAAAAAACAGTAAAAAAATTCTGAATTCAAATTCAAATGCTAATCCATAATGAGACCATGTTGCATCGTCTTCTACGTTGGTATGTTATCGTAACTAGTGGCATGATGTCCTCATCATGACATATACACACATGGGTAGATTGAACACCTTGTGCAACAATAAAGAGCATCGTCAAGCATTAAGTGACAAATTCATCATAGTGCAGATGATTAAGAACAAAAACAAGTAGTATACATGATGGTGTTATTCTTGAATACAGGATGGAACTTTCAGATGTTTGTCTCATGCAACCGTGGTACACATACATTGCCATAAGTAGTGTTCTAGAATATAGGATGCCTAAGGAAGTGTATTATTTATCCGATACAGATTCTTGAAGTATTGGAGCCTCCAAGTATTGAAGATGTATCCGACAGGTTTACATCCCCTCTATTGAAATATAACACTATTGTTATTTCTTCAGGAGTATTTTTTGTTAGATATTGGTATTGATATTCACTTTGGTGTTCATGTGATGTATGCTCAGGTGTGGATTCTGAAATTAGATAGCAATGTAAAGATGAAACAAATAAGAAATTTATCAGGAATTTTTATTCAATTTTGATCCTTTATGGATTTATGAAGTATAGACCTAGGGTTACCATATCATATGATACACGATTTGTATCACTGTTTGACAACCTAGCACAGTACTATTATTGTAGTGGATTGTAATGACATTTTGATTCCAGCAATTCTCGAGATTTATTTTGAAGCTTACCTTTAAGTAACTAATTGCCCACTTAATTTCAGCAATTTATTGATTAGGATTACAAAACCCATATAGATGTCTGTCCTTTTATCCATGCCATATGTTCTGAACAAATTTGTTTTTATTGCAGGTGTGGCAAAATATGTTGATCAAAATCGTCGATTCTTTTCAATGATGAGTTCCATACTTCTCAGTCTTGTATGTCTTTTCCTTACTGTTCGATTACATTGTTTGAAAACAAATTGACATTGTATAACCCTGTACTGTTTTATGATAGCTACATAAGTAGGCATCAAGCTAGTTTTCTGACTATTAACTACTTGTGCATCCACCACTACACAAAGATTCATGTAGGCAGCACAAATGTCGTAAGCATCAAATCAAGTTTCATCTTTGGTCAAACACCATGCTTCATGTGGGGCCACACAACTGTTAAGTTACCATCAGAAAACTAACGCAAAGTTTATTTGCTTGATTAAGCTTTTCTTTGTCTCCACTCCAAAAGGAAAGCTGATTCCGTTGATTGCATGAATGAAATTGCAAAAAAGTTTTTTTTTCCCCCAAATGGCTGGTTGGCAAAAAAGATCCTGTAATTTGGGCTTGCATGAAGCATGACCTGTTATTGTTTACAAGGGAGAGTAATTTAAGTTGAGTTTCAAATATTTGAGAGCATGCGACAAACTGTGTTCAGATATGCAGTAAAACTAATATACAATCCATATTGAGAAATTTATGACAGGTTTGGTTTGTTGGAGCGATGTGAAAAGTGAATAAGATTGTACGGTCATGTGATAGTCTTTGACAAAAGGAGATGCCGTTCGCCACATGGGCTCCATTTTTATATAAAGTGTCACGTCCCGACTCGCCGAATCGGTCGTCCTCGCCTTGACTCGAGATAAATCGATCCCACGAGCCGGGACGTGATGCCGTGCAAGTCTTTATTGGACTTGCACAAGGCAAGAATGTGCACTTGGGATTTCCTTTGACACGACGCGTTGAAATTAAACAGTGCAGAGAGTTGAAGACATAGCATAGGAAGAAATTTAGCTTTTCATTCATAAACTTGCAAAGTACGTGCAAGGTCATTTTTACATTACATATGCCGTTGCGGCTACATTTTGAAACACAAAAGAAAAACTCTCGACAAGCTTGCCGTGAAATAATCCTCGACGTTCCATACATTCATGCCCCTTTATACATTTGAACAAAAGCCTTCGATCTGAATTGGGCTTCAAAATACTTCAAAATAGGAGAGCTTCGCGCCGCCTCCCGTTCTTCAGCTACGGTCTAGTCTCGAGCTCCCGTGGCGCGCTCGTTACCTGGGGAGTTGGGGGTTAGCACACTTGCCAGTGGATGGGACGAACCCACTCGTCTAAACCGATACTGCTTATTAAGGATTCTAGCATACGAAGTGATCTTTCTATTTAGAACTATATGAATTGCAGTTCATATCGAGGACACATTTTAAATAGTAACAACATAACCAATTCAACTTATCTTACCACTGCCGTGCTCCTTTCCTGTACAAACACACATAATACTTACCACCTGCACAAGACAATAAGTGAGCATGCAATCTATCTTATATGCGGTCATTGGTGATATCGACACCATGAAGGACGATTACGTAGCATTGCGACGCGTCCTACCAGTCCAGGTTGCGAGCCTAACTGGAGGTCTCGCAATGCCTCGCGCCGAAGCACGATTCCATAATTTTCTCCTAGGCCGATTCGGTCCCAGGGTCCCGGGTACCGTCTCGAGGAAAGCTTACCTTGTGCACAAGTCGTCCATGACCATGCGAATGTATGAACAGTTTAATATGTATGAAGTAAGTTGCATAGCGTAACCATTATCAAACCACATAATCATTCCTACTCCTGCAAGGTCCTTTTTCCCGAAGCCGTACGTTCTGATTTAGCATCCCGTAGGCACCAAATTCTTCGAGGCGTGATATACCGCAACCAAGGTTTCTTCGTTATGTTTTGCAGGGCATGAAATAAATTCTCTCTCTTTCTTAGAACTTTATCTTTTCTCTACTTAGTGTGAACTTATAGATTCAGAGTTAACTTCTCTAGGTTGATATATTATTCCGAGTTCTTGATCTTAGTGGCAAGCATACATCCCGTTAGCATCATCGATTTGAACGTTGAACTTTAAGAATTTAGTTGGCGGGAAGGAGTAGAAAAGAAGGGGCCGAAGAACCACCCACCTAAAGATATTGTGCCGAGAGTAGGAGAACGTTTCGCGACGGTCAAGCGTCAGTTACACGAACTCCTGCAATGGCACGAGCATCGAATTAGAACCCTTCCTTCAATCCCTCCTTCGAAATTCCCAAAGACGCATTCAGAAATCGACGCGAAAGCACACTATCAAATCCACGCAACAATTCGTTCTGAAAGCCAAGAAAACCAATAAAACCGACATCAGACGGGTTGCGTAGCTCTCTTTAGAGTTCATTTGCCAAGATGCTGTCTACTGCATCTAGGACTTATTTCAACAGTAGCCGATCCATTAGTTGGAACGGTACTCATATCACTCGTCCAAATCGATTTTATTGATGCCATGGTTTTTGTATACCAAACTCGTCGCCGAGTCAGACTAGCCATCTATGTTCCTGACCATGTCTGACTTGTCACGAGCCTATTACATAGTGCTTCGTCCCAACGGAAGCGGGGCACTACATAATATACCACTAAGAAAAAGTTTAGTCCCGAAACTTAAGAACAAGGGTCTGACCTTCGTCGACGAAAAGTGAAGGGTACTTCTCCTTCATCTCCGCCTCTAGTTCCCACGTCAACTCTTCGACTGAATGGTTGCGCCAGAGTACGCGAACCAAGGACATCGATCGGCTTCGCAAGATCTTTTCTTTACGGTCCAAAATTTGCACGGGCTCCTCCGAGTATGATAGATCGGCACGCAGCTCCAACTGATTGAAACTAACCACATGACTTGGGTCATGCACGTACATCCGAAGTTGGGAGACATGGAAGACGTCGTACACTTCAGCCAAGGCAGGAGGTAGCGCGATCCGGTAAGCAATTGTCGCCGCTCTTTCGAGAATCTTGAAGGATCCTACAAATCTCGGACTCAGTTTGCCCTTTACTCCGAATCGCATGACGCCTCGCATTGGCGTCACCTTCAGAAACACATGGTCCCCAACCAAGAACTCTAACGGTCGTCTTCGAGTATCTGCATAACTCTTTTGTCGACTCTGAGCAATACAGAGCCTATCTCGAATCATGCGGACCTTCTTGACGGCTTGTTCGACTAGTTCTGGCCCGAGCACCTGTCGCTCCCCGACTTCGTCCCAGCAAATCGGAGATCGGTACTTCCTCCCGTAAAGCACCTCGTAAGGAGCCATCTGGATGCTCGATTGATAACTGTTGTTGTATGCAAATTTCGCGAGCGGCAAGTGCGTGTCCCAACTAGTCTTTAAATCTATTGCACACAGACGTAACATATCCTCCAGGATCTGATTCACTCTTTCTGTCTGGCCATCGGTTTGTGGGTGGTACGCGGAGTAAGGTTTAGCTTAGTATCCATCGCCGCTTGTAGACTCGTCCAGAAACGTGACAAGAATCGCCCATCTCTATCCGAAATGATTGTGGCAGGTACCCCGTGCAGTCTGACAATCTCATTGATATAGATCTGAGCTAACCGATCGACGCTCTATGATGCTTTGATAGCGATGAAATGAGCGGATTTGGTCAAACGATCGACAATGACCAAAATCGCATCATTTCCCCACAACGTCTTCGGAAGGCCCATAATAAAATCAATAGAGATGTCATTCCACTTCCATACTGGAATGTCGATGTTATGTAGCTCCCCGCCTGGTCTTTGATGCTCGGCCTTCACCCGTTGACAGGCCATGCACTGTAACACAAACGTTGTCACGTCTTTCTTCATGCCGTGCCACCAAAAGGTTGTGCGCAAGTCTTTGTACATTTTGGTACTCCCGGGATGCAAAGAGTACTTCGCATAGTGGGCCTCCGTCAGAAATCTCTTTTCTAAGTTCGGCATGGTCTGGCACGCATATCCTCCCTTTCATCCGCGTTATTCCGCCCTCGTCCACCACAAAGTCGGTCGTCTTTCCCGTCGAAACTAGCTCGTTCATCTTCTTCAGGAATGGGTCGCCCTCTTGTGCGGTCTTTATCTTGTTGTGCAAACTCGACTCAAGGTGCAATTGGGCCAATCGTGCTCCACGATAGCGAATTCGGAGTTCGATACCCATCTCCGCCAAGTCTCGCTGTATGTTACGGTTGATAGGCAAGCATCCAGCAATCATTCTACTCAGAGCGTCTGCCACGACGTTTCCCTTACCTGGCGTGTACTCGATAGTCAGATCGTAGTCTTTGATGAGTTCGAGCCAACGCCGCTGCCGTAAGTTCAAGTCCCGTTGGATAAAGATATATTTGAGGCTCTTGTGATCCGTATAGATGCTACAAGCCACACCATAGAGATAGTGCCACCATAGCTTCAATGCGAACACGATCGCCGCTAACTCAAGATCATACGTAGGGTAATTCTTCTCGTGTTGCTTCAATTGTCTCGAAGCAAACGAAATTACTTATCCCTTTGCATAAGCACGCATCCCAAACCAGTTCGCGATGCATCGCTAAATATTTGAAACCCTTCTGGCCCGTCCGGAAGTGCAAGGATCGTTGCTGAGATGAGTCGTTTCTTTAACTCTTGAAAGCTAGATTCACATGCGTCGTTTCACTCGAATGCGACTCCCTTCTGAGTGAAGCGAGTCAGAGGCGACGCAATTTTGGCAAAGTCTTTCATAAACCTAAGGTAGCCTGCCAAGCCGAGGAAACTTCGGATGTCGCCTGCTGAGGTAGGCCGCTTCTATTCAACTATCGTTTCAATCTTCTTTGGGTCCACCGTGATGCCTTCAGCTGAGACAACGTGCCCAAGGAACGTCACGCTGCTCATCCAGAACTCGCATTTGCTTAACTTGGCATAAAGTTGGTGTTCACGCAGAGTCTGTAGCACCGTCTTCAAGTGCTCCACGTGCTCGTCCTTGCTTTTCGAATATAAGAGAATGTCATCGATGAATACGACGACAAATTTGTCTATGAACGGTCAGAACACCCGGTTCATCAGATCCATGAGCGCGGTAGGAGCGTTTGTCAAGCCGAAGGGCATGAATAGAAATTCGTAGTGACCATATCGAATTCGGAAGGCAGATTTCGGCACGTCCTCGGACTTGATCTTTAATTGATGGTAGCCTGAGCGAAGATCAATATTGGAAAACACTGTCGCCCCTTGCAACTGGTCAAACAAATCGTCTATCCTCGGCAGCGGGTACTTTTTTCTTACCGTGGCTTTGTTAAGTTTTCGATAGTCGATACACAGCCGCATCGACCCATCCTTCTTCCTTACAAACAACACTGGAGCACCCTACGGGGAGACGCTAGGACGAATATATCCGCGATCTAGCAACTCTTGTAGTTGTGCCTTCAGTTCCTTCAGCTCTGCCGGCGCCATTCGATAAGATGCTTTGGATATTGGTCGGGTGTCCGGAAAGGTGTCGATGCTGAATTGTATCTCTCGGTCCGACGACATCCCTGGCAACTCGCCTGGAAACACATCAGAAAATTCTGCCACGACTTCAGTCTGGGCCGTGCTTGTAATCTCCGTTCTCGTGTCTCGAACTGATGCTAGGTACCCGCTGCAACCTGAATGCAACATACGTCTTGCCGAAATCGCCGATGTCATCATTGCTGCCTTTGACGCGGCTCCGCACGAATAGGAGAACTCGATTTCGCCCGGAAGACGGAACACAACTCTTTTCTCCGTGCACTCGATCGTTGCGTGGCATGCACCCAACCAATCCATGCCGAGGATTATATCGTACTCCTTGATGTCGAGGACGATAACTTCCAAGGATAGACTTTTTCCTCCGATACAGATGTAACCATCCCTACAAATTTTAGTGGCAGGCATATCTACTCCCGATGGAGTGCTAACGCTAAGATTCATATATAAAAGTTGAATGGGTAATTTATTCTCTTCTACAAAGTCGGCAGATATGAAACTATGCGTAGCACCCGAATCGAACAGTACTCTAGCAGGCATATTTTTATAGAGTAATATACCTGTCACGACAGTATCGGACGCGAACGCTTCGTCTCGAGTCAATGCATAGACTCGGCCTTGCGTCCCTTGGCGATTTTGTGGGTTCACGGGCACTGCATTTGCGCCATGGGCGGGAGGCGCCCTGTTCTGGTTCTGGACGTTCTTTGGTGGATATTGGTTCGCCCTCCCCATGCGACAATCTACTGCCTTGTGACCTAGTTGGCCACACTTGAAGCATCCCCCTTGGCAATCGACCGCCAGATGTCCCATCTTGCCGCAGCGATGGCACCGTACGCCGGGGTGAGGCCCCCGATACTCGAATGTATTTTGGCGCTTTGGCACACCAGATCCTCCTGCGTCGTGAGGACGCTTGTTGAAGTTGTTGCGGACGCTTGACCCGGTCTTCTGCGAGGCTCGACCGAAGATCCGCTCACTATCAAGGGCGGAGTTATATGATTCCCTGTAAGTCTGGCATCTTTGGTTCATGACGTCCCGACGCAAATCATCATTCAGGCCTTGTTGGAAGCGCTCGCACCACGCCTCCTTGTTCGGCAGAAAGGTCCTGACAAACTTCGCAAGCTTCACGAACTTCGCATTATAGTCTTCAACGGACATGTTTCCTTGCTTCAAGGACATAAATTCCTCTTCCTTCTGTCGACGAACGGCACGAGGAATGTATTGCTCGAGGAAGGCCAGTTTGAACGTCTCCTACGAGATCTTGGCGTTGGGGTTGGCCTCTTGGAGTTCTTGTTTCTTCGCCTCCCACCAGTCGTAGGCCCTCAAGTTTAGCTGTAGGGCTGCACACCCGACTCTCTTGGACCCTTTGATGCTGAGGAGATTGAACAGACCCTCAATCTTCACTAGCCACCCCATGATTTCGTCAGGCTCTGCTCGGCCGTTGAATTCAGGCGGGTTCATCTTCTTGAATTTAGTCGTCTTGAGCAGGGAGGAGGAAGACATATGCTTCTTCGTTACGGGTTGCACTTCTTCTTCTGATATGGCGGTCGTCGAGTTCTGTTGGGTCGCTATGGTGCTCACGATCCGGGTCAGGGCCTCCATCTGCTTTTATTGGGCACTGATTTGGGCCTGGATCTATTCTTGCAGCTGTCGTTGCTGCATCTCCGTCTGGCGCTGTTGGAGTTCCATGAGGCGTAGTAGTCGCTCTATGGCGGATTCGCTAGACGTCGCGTCTTCGGTGCTATCCGTGCTAATTAACGTGACGTAGACAGCGGGGACACCCGGTCTTTTCGGCATTCCTACAAAATTGAGCAAACCCGTTAGTATTCTCAAAATATCTACGGGCTTATATGTATGGAACGATTATTTCAGGCCGCATATGTCGAAAAGCATAGTTTTTTTTTTGAAAAATTACAACGGCATCTATAAGAAAGTATTTTGAAAGGTCCGAGGTGTGAACCGTGCTTTGATACCAACTTGTCACGTCCCGACTGGCCGAATCGGTCGTCCTCGCCTTGACTCGAGATAAATCGATTCCACGAGCCGGGACGTGATGCCGTGCAAGTCTTTATTGGACTTGCACAAGGCAAGAATGTGCACTTGGGATTTCCTTTGACACGACGCGTTGAAATTAAACAGTGCAGAGAGTTGAAGACATAGCATAGGAAGAAAGTTAGCTTTTCATTCATAAACTTGCAAAATATGTGCAAGGTCATTTTTACATTACATATGCCGTTGCGGCTACATTTTGAAACACAAAAGAAAAACTCTCGACAAGCTTGCCGTGAAATAATCCTCGACGTTCCATACATTCATGCCCCTTTATACATTTGAACAAAAGCCTTCGATCTGAATTGGGCTTCAAAATACTTCAAAATAGGAGAGCTTAGCGCCGCCTCCCGTTCTTCAGCTACGGTCTAGTCTCGAGCTCCCGTGGCGCGCTCGTTACCTGGGGAGTTGGGGGTTAGCACACTTGCTAGTGGATGGGACGAACCCACTCGTCTAAACCGACACTGCTTATTAAGGATTCTAGCATACGAAGTGATCTTTCTGAATTGCAGTTCATATCGATGACACATTTTAAATAGTAACAACATAACCAATTCAACTTATCTTACCACGGCCGTGCTCCTTTCCTGCACAAACATACATAATACTTACCACATGCACAAGACAATAGGTGAGCATGCAATCTATCTAATATGCGGTCATTGGTGATATTGACACCATGAAAAAGGACGATTACGTAGCATTGCGACGCGCCCTACCAGTCCAGGTTGCGAGCCTAACTGGAGGTCTCGTAATGCCTCGCGCCGAAGCACGATTCCATAATTTCCTCCTAGGCCGATTCGGTCCCAGGGCCCCGGGTACCGTCTCGAGGAAAGCTCACCTTGTGCACAAGTCGTCCATGACCATGCGAATGTATGAACAGTTTAATATGTATGAAGTAAGTTGCATAGCGTAACCATTATCAAACCACATAATCATTCCTACTCGTGCAAGGGTTCTTTTCCCGGAAGCCGTACGTTCTGATTTAGCATTCCGTAGGCACCAAATTCTCCGAGGCGTGATATACCGCAACCAAGGTTTCTTTGTTGTGTTTTGCAGGACATGAAATAAATTCTCTCTTTCTTAGAACTTTATCTTTTCTCTACTTAGTGTGAACTTATAGATTCGGAGTTAACTTCTCTAGGTTGATATATTATCCCGAGTTCTTGATCTTAGTGGCAATCATACATCCCGTTAGCATCATCGATTTGAACGTTGAACTTTAAGAATTTAGTTGGCGGGAAGGAGTAGAAAAGAAGGGGCCGAAGAACCACCCACCTAAAGAGATTGCGCCGAGAGTAGGAGAACGCTTCACGACGGTCAAGCGTCAGTTATGTAGGACCGATTGTAGGAACAAGTTGTTAAGCGTAATACTCTAGAGGGGGGTGAATAGAGTAGGTAGCGGAAATTAACTATTTAAAAATGTTATAACAAGATTACAGATAATATATCACAGATATGTAAATGAAAAGTAGAGAGAAGAGAGCAAACGCAAACACAAGGATGTATACTGGTTTCCCTCTTGTGAGGACTAGTCCAGTCGGAAGAACTCTAGCTTCCAGTTGAATCCACTATGGAAAATCATCACAAGTTTTCATCCGAAGTTCTTGCAACTTCTACAACGCGAGCTTTGATCCGAAGTACTCGACCAACTTCAATTGTGAAGTGTCTACCTTCAATCAAGACTCTGATTACAATTGCTCTGAAACTTCTAGACCGTACCGCACTAGCAAATCGACTAGAGGATTGTAACTGGCTTGGAATTTGAAAATGAATAGCTCAGAATACTTTGGAAGTAGTAGGCTTATAGAGAAGAGATATGAAAGTGAATGAGTGAATTGAAATGATCGAAATCCTTCTCTATTTATAGTTTTTTCAAAGGCAGAATTCGGGCAGAATTCGGGCAGAACTCTATGAGAAAATCTCGTTGGGATCCGTAACTGCAGGAAGACCAAGTTCAAAAAGCAACGTTCACTAACCGAACTCTGGCCGAATTCGGGCCGAGTTCTTCTAGGGTTCTGTTAGGGTTTTGCAAATTGGTTTTTGGGCTTTTTGAAAAGTCAAACAGTTAGGAAGTAGTTTGGACTTTTGTAAGTGGGCTTGTTTTCAAAATGAAAGGGTATTTTGAAAACGTTTCTTGGGTAGCCTATTTGCCAGTACGATGCAGTTTGCATCGTATTTCTAGACTCAATAAATATGAAAAATACATTGATGAAATAGGAAAACCAATAGCCCTTTGATGACGCCTTTCTTCAGATATTTGAGCAAACATGAAGACGCATTTTTCCTTGACGGCAGTCGTCCAAAGATAAACAGAGAAATCTTCTTGTATGACGCCGTCTTTGGCCCATCAATAATTCTCTATTGCATGTCCTGGTTTGACAAAGCTTGATCATGCTTACTGCATGTCTATAAGAACATGTTAGACAAACAGAATAATATGATACAAGCATAGCAATATGATATAGAACATTTAGGACAATGCTAAGTTTAAGTAGCAGCAACATGATAGTGATTACATGAATATTAGTGATGTCATTATGGTAAACTTAATTGATTAGCCATATTCAAAAACATGATATACTCATTGGGCTAACAATCTCCCCCTTTTTGATTATGGCAAATCCTTTAAGTTTAATATATATATAATAGATGCATGTATCACTAATAAACACATAATACTAGAATATTGTATGCTGACTTAAACTTATTTTTCCTCCTTTGACGTGATAAAAAATAAGCTCCCCCGTAATTAGAGCTAAAATGAACTCAAGCATAAGTAAAGGAGGAAAGCAAAAATAATCATGATCAAGGATTAGGAGAACAGTGTAACGACAAGTTTAGAAAATTGCATAACTAAAGTGGAACAACTTGTCAAAATGCAATATAGTTGGTTAAAAAAAAAATCAATAAATAAATAGTTTACCAACTAAAAATCCAAAAATGAAATATGTTTTGAAATAGACCAAAAAAAATATATCAATATAGTAGGAATCAATCATTGGTCATAAATGAATCATGAGGAATAGAAATTCACAGATCTAGTATATACCAAATAAAAAAAATAATGAGACTTTTAACAATGATCACAAAAAATATGATTCATAATTTGTCCATACAAATTAGTGAATCAATTCCATAAATAATATAATCATTTAAAAAGAAATCAAAATAAGTAAACTAGAATCTATGCAAAATCTATACCAAAGTTCATGCATTTGAATTCAATTACCTTAGCATGAAATATGTATATCCATTAGATAAACATGAAGGTAATGAAGACAAAATACGTGAGAAGGAGAAATTCGGTCGACATGAATGCTCCCCCGCAAAGTATGATCAGTCTAAATATAGATAATCATGAACTTTGAGATAAAATCTCAATAAGAAATGCCAAATCAGTTTAAACTCGAAAGGATTATCAATAAATTAAATATATATTTGGCAAGATAACTTTTAGAAACTCGAAGAATGAGAAATTAAAGATAAATAATAATAATCATATAGTCTCTTATAAAACTAATACAAATCCAAATATCATGAATAACTAAACAAGATATTTAAATAAGACAATATAAATCCATGGTGAACTAGGTATACCACATATTAAGGGCATAAAACAGTTAATTTGCTCCCCCTTAAAATATGCGTATATAGTTCAAAAATAATTTATATGCATGAAATAGATAAAATAAATAATAACAAGATCTAAGGAATATCCAAGATATGCATCTTTTCTTTCCTTTGATAAAATGCATATAAAATTCCAAAACAAATATCATCTTTAGGCAAATAACAGAAATATCCAATAAATAAATGCTTGAAGATGAACAAACAAAGTATATCTCAAATATATATATATATATATATATATATATATATATATATATAAATATATATAAATATATATATATATATATTTTTTTTTTTGAGGTGCCACCCTATGGAGGGTGTCTACTTGTCACCCTCCACATGCTATCATCATGCACCCATGTGCTTGATGATAGCATGGGGGGATGACAAATAGACACCCTCCCGTGAGGTGGCACCCTACCTCCCTTATTCTCTCTCTCTCTCTCTCTATATATATATATATATATATATATATATATATATATATATATATATATAAAATAAATATTTCAAGACATTAAAAGATTTTGAAAACTGTCTTTAATAATAAAATTTGAGTACCGAACATATTCAATAAATAAAAAAGAATCAAAAAGACTTTTCAAAAATGTAGAATTTATTACGAAAAACTGTCTTAGTAAATGTTCGAATGCATCCATTTAGTCCTCAGACTGAAAGTTGGCGATTCGAATCACAAAAATAATTTCAATAAAAGAATCCATAAATCATAAATAATTCCATTTGAACAAATAAACATAACTAGATAAATTTCCAAAGAAAAGTGTATTCTAGATATATGACATGTCAAGGGGATAATTGACTTGAAACAATTAGGGCCCGTTTGGTTATCCTTTATAACTTTGTTTTTTGCTTTTAAACTCAAAAATTTTGTTTGGATGCCTCGACTTGAAATATTGCTTTTAAAATTTCTTTCCAAAACCTGCTGTTTTAACTTCGTTTTTGGGGAGCAGGGAAAACTTGCTTTTTAACTTCGTTTTCAACTATTTTTGTGGGCCCCATGCCCCACGCCCCACACCCTCATGCTTCCAATACAGTCTCTCTCCTCTTTCTCTCTCTTACAAACACTTCACCGACTCATCTCATCTCCCTCTTCCACTGACCTCGTCATCTCCGACTGGTGTCGTCTCCGGCACGTCGAAGTCCAAGATCGTCGACGTCGACTAAGCTCACACCAAGTAACCCGGAGGAGACGACCCCCCCGGAGATGGAGGAGATGACCTCCCCCGGAGCTCGCACACAGCATGTCGAAGTCCGTTGGAGGAGACGACTTCCCCGGAGCTCGCACATGGTCGCAGCCCGCTCCCCTGCTCGCTCCGCGATGACCTCCCGGATCGAGAAGAAAGGGTGGTGAGGAGTCATCGGCTGCGGGCGGTGGGGAGGGAGGGGTCATGGTTTGCGGGCGGTGGCGAGGGAGGGGTCATGGTTTGCGGGCGGTGGCGAGGGGTTCTGCGACGACCGCCCCCTGCTCGCTCTGCGACTACCGTCCCGACCTCGCATGACAAGGGGTTCTAAGGTGGCGATGGGTTTTGCGACGACAACCGTCGAGCGGGAAAAATCCAGGAGACGAGCCGATGCCGTGCCCGCGTCCGCGATCCCGTGTCCGTGTGATGTTGAAGAGGACCCTTTGGTACTGCCTCCGTTGTCGTCGAAGGTGGAAGGGTTCGGAGGGGTTCCTCCAGTTGGACACGAGCAGTAGACTCATGACACGAGCAGTAGACACGACAAAGAGGTCATCCAGTTGGACATGAACAGCAGACAGCTGTAATTTCTAAAAAAAAATTACCACATATTTTTCAACTTTTGCATTTTAAAATTATTTTTCAGATGAAAGTAACCAAACGTAAACTCAGAATTTATATACTCAGAAAACAACTTTATAACTTACTTTTAGAAAACTGTTTTCAGAAAGAAATTTCGGAAAACATAACCAAACGGACCCTTAACTACTCCACCTTTACGTGGATATATCCAAAAATTATAGTATAGATAAAATTTAAGAATTTTAGAGACATTTTCGGAAGTAGGAAACTAATTCAAAAATATTAGGTATTCTTATCAAAGTTCATTTCTTCCCTTTTAAACCCTTAGCATGGTGTCCACCTGACAACCGTGAGGTTAAAGAAAAGAAACGCTTTGAGAGAGAGATTCAATTTTCTTGACTTCTCCCCGCAAAGAATTACTGTTGTAGACAGTAAGTAACTTGAATAAGAAGATAATAATATAAAGCTCAAAATCATTGAATATTACACAAGTTAAAGATCAAATCACAAGACCATAATATTCAATGAGTAGTCATGAATACGAAAAACAATCATCTTTAGACAAAAGAAGAAATATCCATTAAATGAACATATAAAAATAAAACAATCAAAAGATATTTCAAATTAGCATGATGAATAATCGTATAAGTCAAAAGATGACATAAATTGATCTATGCTATAGAATTTCACAATCGACAAGATAGATCAACATATGCTACCTTTTGTGAAAATATAAAGAGAGAATATTATCCATCAAATCTAAAATTCAAAAATCCATCAGATAACAATTGCAACTAGATCTCAATAAATATTTAGCTTATAAAGCGTTGATCAATCTTGGGTTAGCTGTAGAGGTACTGTCCCAGCTAACGGAGGTTCACCGGGGAACACTTAAGTACCGCTTCGCTTCGACCGTAGTCGTGGTGACAGACAGACCCTTTGTGGGCTTTACCCAAAACAAATTTCTTCTTTAATAACCGAGGATTTAAGAAGAATTAGTGCAATATCAAAAAGTTATATTCTATGGACTTAAAAAATCTTAGAACAATGTAGCATACAGCATACGATGTATCAATTACATTAATCCATATGTGCTACAAAATCATTGGGTAACAATAAAATATAAAATATTTGTAAATCAAAATGTAGGACCTAGATACGTTGATGTATTTTGGAACCTAGGGGACTGGGTTCAGTACCTTGGATCCAGAACTAGACGATAGTTGCAAGTACACCTTAATAAATCTTAAGTCTATAAAGTATTGATCACTTCGGGTTAGCTGTAGGGGCCGGTTCCCAGCTAGCGGTAGTCCGAAGACTAGTACACCGTGTCGCTTCAGGCTATTTACACCTGTATGACAGAAGGACCCTTTCGGCTTATTCTTAAAATGATTTCTACTCTTAAGAACTTAGATTCAAAGGAATATATGTAGTATCATCGAACAACATCGAAATCCAGAATCCCTAAAAGTAAATACCCAAGGAATGGTTTATCAAGATCAAGATATTAAAAATATCATGTATCCAAAATGTCAACCAAAAAGTCAAGAAAAACATACATCATTAAAAGAGGCTTTGAGGAAGAAGCTAATAAAAAGTACATAAATTTGTTCTAAAAAAAAATCAATAGCTTAAGTATGAGATAAGCACAAGTTTGAAACTACTTTTTTAAAAAATATAATACTTGAACTTAACTCATATATCCCCATAAAGATATTTATACAAAAATATAAGAGACATGAGCAATATATAAATGAAAATGAATTATTCATGTATCCTTAATAAGCATATAAAAAAATATCACAAGATCAAAAACATGCATTAATATACTTTATCAGACAAAGATGTAATTGATTCTTAAGAAATTAATCAAAATAAAATATGAGAATCAATAGTGAATATATTAAACAAGCACAAGGTTAACATAAAAGTATATGTATATACTTTTCAAGTAAATAGAAGACTTGTGCTAAATATACATACTCACAAAATACTGATCAAGTAAATACGACATGTTGAAGACAAATTGGTAAGAAGTGACCATTTAAAAAATATTAAAAATGAAGAGTCATAACATATTCACCAAAACAAAATTAAGCTCCTATGCATGCTTTAAGAATAAAGATTAAGAGTAAAGAGCATACATAGACATATGTGTCACACTAATAGAAAATAACATACTATATAGTATGAACTAATCATTTAAGCTAAACAGCTAGTCATGCTAGGATTATATCTCACATTGATTCAAATAATAAACACTTAAAAAGATGTAAATGAGGACTAGCAGCAAGACATCAAAAAGAACATGCTAGATATTAAGAACTATTTAGAAAGCATGTTACCGAAGTGGTTCTAGTGACCCCACTTATGTTGGTGCAATTGCTTGGAAGATGACCTTTGTAGCTTTGCAATAATCAACATGTTCCATGGTTCTATTTGATATGAGAAGCTTCACCTGCAATATTAGGTGAAGACTTTGGTATCCAATACTTGGATCCACATTTGTTAGCTTTGGGAACCCATTTGCACAAGTTCATATCAACAAGTTTTCTAATCTGACAACGATTAGAAACGTGCCCATTCAAACCACAATAATGACAGAAAGTATTAATAGTGCTATGTGCAGCAGTATGAGAACGTGAAGTAGTGTGATATGATGTGCGTGGATACTTGTAATAGAAATCATGGTTGTGTGCAGCTTTAGCTTTGCTTGCTTCCTTTCTAGATGATCTGTCGTGTGTGACTTTGTGATGTGTCACGTGTCTTGTGTTAGACTGAGTCATAGGTTGTACTACCTGCTTTTCCAGTCTAATCTCTAACTTTTTAGAGTTAGCACAGATCTCATCATATTTAGCAGAAAGAGCATCAATTCTACATGAAGCAATAGAATACTTCTTCTTTTCTGATTCTAATTCCTCCTTAAGTTTAGCATTTTCTTGAGTGCTTTTCTCAATGCAATCAAGTGCATCATGCAATCTAAACTTCAGTGTGGAAATCTCAGTAGAATTATCAGAAGTAGAAGTATTTCTTGCATCATTCAATAAGCAAGTAAGCTTTTCATTCTCACGCTTATAGGATAGAATATCCTTTCTAGCTTGCTTATACTTATCTAACACTTTCTTGTGTTCTTCTAATAGATCACTGAAAGCATCAGATAACTCATCATTAGAAAATTCACTATCTTCAGAAAAAGAATTATTTTGTACCTCGTTAGATAATGCCATTGAGCATAAATTTGCAGCTTGATGAGGTCTCTCTTCTTCTTCAAAATCTGTTGCTTCGCTTTCACACCATATGCTCGTGCTAGTGTACTTGTGAGACGATGATCTACCTTCATTTGATTGTTCATAGGGACTCTCCTTTCTAGCAGTAGTACAATCTTCTTGGATGTGGCCTATCTTCTTGCAATTGTCACATGCAAGCTCTTCTTCGTATAAGGGATTGTGTTGTACCTTAAATCCCAATTTCGTCATGTACATATTTGCATCATTATGAAGACTATCCTTCTCTCTGGAGTTGCTAGCTTTGCTTTCATACCTGCACTCATAAGTAGCTTCAAGAACTTTCCAAATTTTATGAGATGTTGTGCAAGTATTAATAAGATTAAATATGTTTGTCTACAGCACAATAAAAGATATGCATAGCTTTTGCATCAAGGCTAGCTAACTTCTTCTCTTCCTCCGTGTAACTATAATAAGGCTTATTGATTATAGAGGATGTGAGAATAGAAGTGATAGTAGGCTTTGACAACAATTGACCATAAGTCAAAATCTAGAGACTTCAGATAGAAGCTCATCCGTGTCTTCCAATAGCTATAGTTTGTTCCATCAAATAGTGGAAATATATTTGAGGATTGCTCTTCACTTGTGAAGTACATATTTACCATATGTGATACTGTGATCTATGTAACAGCTGTAATATAATAACAATATTATCCCGCTTTACCTGTATAACCCGCTCTGGTAATGAGGATCTGCTCCAAGGATGTTAAGCCAAATAATAGAGTCCTTGCTAGAATACCAATTAAAGGAGCAATTGGTATAAGCAATAATATCTCTATAAGGAACACCTGCAATAATATCTCTAGAAAGAGCACTTGCCCTGATACCAATTGTAGGAGCAATTGGTATGAGCATCAATATCTATATAGCAAGCACCCGCTCTCTAGTTGTAGCACTGGGTCTGATACCAATTGTAGGAACAATTGGGATCAGAATATATTACCTCTATAAAGAGAACTAGCTTATAGAGAACCCGCTCTGATACCAATTGTAGGACCGATTGTAGGAACGAGTTGTAAAGCGTAATACTCTAGAGGGGGGTGAATAGAGTAGGCAGCGAAAATTAACTATTTAAAAATGTTAACAAGATTACAGATAATATATCACAGATATGTAAATGAAAAGTAGAGAGAAGAGAGCAAACGCAAACACAATGATGTATACTGGTTTCCCTCTTGTGAGGACTAGTCCAGTCGGAAGAACTCTAGCTTCCAGTTGAATCCACTATGGAAAATTACCACAAGTTTTCATTCGAAGTTCTTGCAACTTCTACAACGCGAGCTTTGATCCGAAGTACTCGACCAACTTCAATTGTGAAGTGTCTACCTTCAATCAAGCCTCTGATTACAATCACTCTGAAACTTCTAGACCGTACCGCACTGGCAAATCGACTAGAGGATTGTAACTGGCTTGGAATTTGAAAATGAATAGCTCAGAATACTTTGGAAGAAGTAGTAGGCTTATAGAGAAGAGATATGAAAGTGAATGAGTGAATTGAAATGATCGAAATCCTTCTCTATTTATAGTTTTTCCAAAGGCAGAATTCTGACAGAATTCGGATAGGTCGTTGGGCGGTTCAGAGAAATCTTCTTGTATGACGCTGTCTTTGGCCCATCAATAATTCTCTATTGCATATGTCCTGGTTTGACAAAGCTTGATCATGCTT
The DNA here is from genome assembly GCA_029216955.1 of Iris pallida. Classification (NCBI taxonomy): domain Eukaryota; kingdom Viridiplantae; phylum Streptophyta; class Magnoliopsida; order Asparagales; family Iridaceae; genus Iris; species Iris pallida. The sequence goes on from JANAVB010025196.1 coordinate 17,063,409, forward strand.
ACTGCATGTCTATAAGAACATGTTAGACAAACAGAATAATATGATACAAGCATAGCAATATGATATAGAACATTTAGGACAATGCTAAGTTTAAGTAGCAGAAACATGATAGTGATTACATGAATATTAGTGATGTCATTATGGTAAACTTAATTGATTAGCCATATTCAAAAACATGATATAATTATTGGGCTAACAAGTTACACGAACTCCTGCAATGGCACGAGCATCGAATTAGAACCCTTCCTTCAATCCCTCCTTCGAAATTCCCAAAGACGCATTCAGAAATCTACGCGAAAGCACACTATCAAATCCACGCAACAATTCGTTCAGAAAGCCAAGAAAACCAATAAAACAAACAGCAGACGGGTTGTGTCGCTCTCTTTAGAGTTCATTCGCCAAGACGCCGCTTACTGCATCTAGGACTTATTCCAACTGTAGCCAATCCATTAGTTGGAACGGTACTCATATCACTCGTCTAAATTGATTTTATTGATGCCATGGTTTTTGTATACTAAACTCGTCGCCGAGTCAGACTAGCCATCTATGTTCTTGACCATGTTTGACTTGCCACGAGCCTATTACATAGTGCTTCGTCCCAACGGGAGCGGGGCACTACATAATATACTACTAAGAAAAAGTTACGTCCCGAAACTTAAGAACAAGGGTCTGACCTTCGTCGACGAAAAGTGAAGGGTACTTCTCCTTCATCTCCGCCTCTAGTTCCCACGTCGACTCTTCGACTGAATGGTTGCGCCAGAGTACGCGAACCAAGGACATCGATCGGCTCCGCAGGATCTTTCTTTGTGGTCCAAAATTTGCACGGGCTCCTCCGAGTATGATAGATCGACGAGCAGCTCCAACTGATCGAAACTAACCACATGACTTGGGTCATGCACGTACTTCCGAAATTGGGAGACATGGAAGACGTCGTGTACTTCAGCCAGGGCAGGAGGTAGCGCGATCCGGTAAGCAACTGTCGCCACTCTTTCGAGAATCTCGAAGGGCCCTACGAATCTCGGACTCAGTTTGCCCTTTACTCCGAATCGCATGACTCCTCGCATTGGCGTCACCTTCAGAAACACATGGTCCCTAACCAAGAACTCAACGGTCGTTTGCGAGTATCTGCATAACTCTTTTGTCGACTCTGAGCAATACATAGCCTATCTCGAATCATGCGGACCTTCTCGACGGCTTATTCGACTAGTTCTGGCCCGAGCACCTGTCGCTCCCTGACTTCGTCCCAGCAAATCGGAGATTGGCACTTCCTCCCGTAAAGCGCCTCGTAAGGAGCCATCTGGATGCTCGATTGATAACTGTTGTTGTACGCAAATTCCGCGAGCGGCAAGTGCGTGTCCCAACTAGTCTTTAAATCTATTGCACACAGACGTAACATATCCTCCAGGATCTGATTCACTCTTTCTGTCTGGCCATCGGTTTGTGGGTGGTACGCGGAGCTAAGGTTCAGCTTAGTGCCCAGCGCCGCTTGTAGACTCGTCCAGAAACGTGACAAGAATCGTCCATCTCTATCCGAAATGATTGTGGCAGGTACCCGTGCAGTTTGACAATCTCATTGATATAGATCTGAGCTAACCGATCGACGCTCCATGATGCTTTGATAGCGATAAAATGAGCGGATTTGGTCAAACGATCGACAATGACCCAAATCGCATCATTTCCCCGCGACGTCTTCGGAAGGCCCATGATAAAATCCATAGAGATGTCATTCCACTTCCATACTGGAATGTCGAGGTTCTGTAGCTCCCCGTCTGGTCTTTGATGCTCGGCCTTCACCCGTTGACAGGCCATGCACTGTGACACAAATGTTGTCACGTCTTTCTTCATGTCGTGCCACCAAAAGGTCGTGCGCAAGTCTTTGTACATTTTGGTACTCCCGGGATGCAACGAGTACTTCGCATAGTGGACCTTCGTCAGAATCTCTTTTCTAAGTTCGGCATGGTCTGGCACGCATATCCTCCCTTTCATCCGCGTCATTCCGCCCTCGTCCACCACAAAGTAGGTCGTCTTTCCCGTCGAAATCAGCTCGCGCATCTTCTTCAGGAATGTGGCACCCTCCTGTGCGGTCTTTATCTTGTTGTACAAGCTCGACTCAAGGTACAATTGGGCCAATCGTGCTCCACGATAGCGAATTCAGAGTTCGATACCCATCTCCGCCAAGTCTCGCTGTATGTTACGGTTGATAGACAAGCATCCATCAAACATTCTACTCAGAGGCGTCTGCCACGACGTTTCCCTTACCTGGCGTGTACTCGATAGTCAGATCGTAGTCTTTGATGAGTACGAGCCTACGCCGCTGCCGTAAGTTCAAGTCCCGTTGGGTAAAGATATATTTGAGGCTCTTGTGATCCGTATTGATGCTGCAAGCCACACCATAGAGATAGTGCCGTCATAGTTTCAATGCGAACACGATCGCCGCTAACTCGAGATCATACGTAGGGTAATTCTTCTCGTGTTGCTTCAATTGTCTCGAAGCAAACGAAATCAACTTATCCCTTTGCATAAGCACGCATCCCAAACCAGTTCGCGATGCATCGCTAAATATTTGAAACCCTTCTGGCCCGTCCGGAAGTGCAAGGATCGGCGCTGAGATGAGTCGTTTCTTTAACTCTTGAAAGCTAGATTCACATGCGTCGTTCCACTCGAATGCGACTCCCTTCTGAGTGAGGCGAGTCAGAGGCGACGCAATTTTGGCAAAATCTTTCACAAATCTACGGTAGTAGCCTGCCAAGTCGAGAAAACTTTGGATGTCGCCTGCTGAGGTAGGCCGCTTCCATTCAACTATCGCTTCAATCTTCTTTGGGTCCACCGTGACGCCTTCAGCTGAGACAACGTGCCCAAGGAACGTCACGCTGCTCATCCAGAACTCGCATTTGCTTAACTTGGCATAAAGTTGGTGTTCACGCAGAGTCTGTAGCACCGTCTTCAAGTGCTCCACGTGCTCGTCCTTGCTTTTCGAGTATATGAGAATGTCATCGATGAATACGACGACAAATTTGTCTATGAACGGTCGGAACACCCGGTTCATCAGATCCATGAGCGCGGCAGGAGCGTTTGTCAAGCCGAAGGGCATGACTAGAAATTCGTAGTGACCATATCGAGTTCGGAAGGCGGACTTCGGCACGTCCTCGGACTTGATCTTCAATTGATGGTAGCCTGAGCGAAGATCAATCTTGGAAAACACCGTCGCCCTTTGCAACTGGTCAAACAAATCGTCTATCCTCGGCATCGGGTACTTGTTTCTTACCGTGGCTTTGTTAAGTTCTCGATAGTCGATACACAGCCGCATCGACCCATCCTTCTTCCTTACAAACAACACTGGAGCACCCTACGGGAAGACGCTAGGACGAATATATCCGTGATCTAGCAACTCTTGTAGTTATGCCTTCAGTTCCTTCAGCTCTGCCGGTGCCATTCGATAAGGTGCTTTGGATATTGGTCGGGTGTCCGGAAAGGTGTCGATGCTGAATTCTATCTCTCGGTCCGGCGGCATCCTTGGCAACTTGTCTGGGAACACATCAGGAAATTCTGTCACGACTTTAGTCTGGGCCGTGTTTGTAATCTCCGTTCTCATGTCTCGAACTGATGCTAGGTACCTGCTGCAACCTGAATGCAACATACGTCTTGCCGCCGATATCATCATTGCTGCCTTTGATGCGGCTCCGCACGAATAGGAGAACTCGGTTTTTTCTCCGTGCACTCGATCGTTGCGTGGCATGCACCCAACCAATCCATACCGAGGATTATATCGTACTCCTTGATGTCGAGGACGATAACTTCCATGGATAGACTTTTTCCTCCGATACAGATGTAACCATCCCTACAAATTTTAGTGGCAGGCATATCTACTCCCGATAGAGTGCTAACGCTAAGATTCATATCTAAAAGTTGCATGGGTAATTTATTCTCTTCTACAAAGTCGGCAGATATGAAACTATGCGTAGCACCCGAATCGAACAGTACTCTAACAGGCATATTTTTATAGAGTAATATACCTGTCACGACAGTATCAGACGCGAACGCTTCGTCACGAGTCAATGCATAGACTCGGCCTTGCGCCCCTTGGCGATTTTGTGGGTTCACGGGCACTGCATTTGCGCCATGGACGGGAGGCGCCCTGTTCTGGTTCTGGTTCTGGACGTTCCTTGGTGGATATTGGTTCGCCCTCCCCATGCGACAATCTACTGCCTTGTGACCTAGTTGGCCACACTTGAAGCATCCCCCTTGGCAATCGACCGCCAGATGTCCCATCTTGCCGCAGCGGTGGCACCGTACGCCGGGGTGAGGCCCCCGATACTCGAATGTATTTTGGCGCTTTGGCACACCAGATCCTCCTGCGTCGTGAGGACGCTTGTTGAAGTTGTTGCGGACGCTTGACCCAGTCTTCTGCGTAGCTCGACCGAAGATCCGCTCACTATCAAGGGCGGTGTTATATGATTCCCTGTAAGTCTGGCATCTTTGGTTCATGACGTCCCGACGCAAATCATCATTCAGGCCTTGCTGGAAGCGCTCGCACCACGCCTCCTTGTTCGGTAGAAAGGTCCTGACAAACTTCGCAAGCTTCACGAACTTCGCATTATAGTCTTCAACGGACAGGTTTCCTTGCTTCAAGGACATGAATTCCTCTTCCTTCTGTTGACGAACGGCACGAGGAATGTATTGCTCGAGGAAGGCCAGTTTGAACGTCTCCTACGAGATCTTGGCGTTGGGGTTGGCCTCTTGGAGTTCTTGTTTCTTCGCCGCCCACCAGTCGTAGGCCCTCAAGTTTAGCTGTAGGGCTGCACACTCGACTCTCTTGGACCCTTTGATGCTGAGGAGATTGAACAGACCCTCAATCTTCACTAGCCACCCCATGACTTCGTCAGGCTCTGCTCGGCCGTTGAATTCAGGCGGGTTCATCTTCTTGAATTTAGTCGTCTTGAGCAGGGAGGAGGAAGACATATGCTTCTTCGTTACGGGTTGCACTTCTTCTTCTGATATGGCGGTCGTCGAGTTCTGTTGGGTCGCTATGGTGCTCACGATCCGGGTCAGGGCCTCCATCTGCTTTTATTGGGCGCTGATTTGGGCCTGGATCTGTTCTTGCAGCTGTCGTTGCTGCATCTCCGTCTGGCGCTGTTGGAGTTCCATGAGGCGTAGTAGTCGCTCTATGGCAGATTCGCTAGGCGTCGCGTCTTCGGTGCTATCCGTGCTAATCAACGTGACGTAGACAGCGGGGACACCCGGTCTTTTCGGCATTCCTACAAAATTGAGCAAACCCGTTAGTATTCTCAAAATATCTACGGGCTTATATGTATGGAACGATTATTTCAGGCCGCATATGTCGAAAAGCATAGTTTTTTTTTTTTTTTGAAAAATTGCAACGACATCTATAAGAAAGTATTTTGAAAGGTCCGAGGTGTGAACCGTGCTTTGATACCAACTTGTCACGTCCCGACTGGCCGAATCGGTCGTCCTCGCCTTGACTCGAGATAAATCGATCCCACGAGCCGGGACGTGATGCCGTGCAAGTCTTTATTGGACTTGCACAAGGCAAGAATGTGCACTTGGGATTTCCTTTGATACGACGACGCGTTGAAATTAAACAGTGCAGAGAGTTGAAGACATAGCATAGGAAGAAATTTAGCTTTTTATTCATAAACTTGCAAAATATGTGCAAGGTCATTTTTACATTACATATGCCGTTGCGGCTACATTTTGAAACACAAAAGAAAAACTCTCGACAAGCTTGCCGTGAAATAATCCTCGACGTTCCATACATTCATGCCCCTTTATACATTTGAACAAAAGCCTTCGATCTGAATTGAGCTTCAAAATACTTCAAAAAAGGAGAGCTTAGCGCCGCCTCCCATTCTTCAGCTACGGTCTAGTCTCGAGCTCCCGTGGCGCGCTCGTTACCTGGGGAGTTGGGGGTTAGCACACTTGCTAGTGGATGGGACGAACCCACTCGTCTAAACCGACACTGCTTATTAAGGATTCTAGCATACGAAGTGATCTTTCTGAATTGCAGTTCATATCGATGACACATTTTAAATAGTAACAACATAACCAATTCAACTTATCTTACCACGGCCGTGCTCCTTTCCTGCACAAACATACATAATACTTACCACATGCACAAGACAATAGGTGAGCATGCAATCTATCTTATATGCGGTCATTGGTGATATTGACACCATGAAAAAGGACGATTACGTAGCATTGCGACGCACCCTACCAGTCCAGGTTGCGAGCCTAACTGGAGGTCTCGTAATGCCTCGCGCCGAAGCACGATTCCATAATTTCCTCCTAGGCCGATTCGGTCCCAGGGTCCCGGGTACCGTCTCGAGGAAAGCTCACCTTGTGCACAAGTCGTCCATGACCATGCGAATGTATGGACAGTTTAGTATGTATGAAGTAAGTTGCATAGCTTAACCATTATCAAACCACATAATCATTCCTACTCGTGCAAGGGTTCTTTTCCCGGAAGCCGTACGTTCTGATTTAGCATCCCGTAGGCACCAAATTCTCCGAGGCGTGATATACCGCAACCAAGGTTTCTTTGTTGTGTTTTGCAGGACATGAAATAAATTCTCTCTTGCTTAGAACTTTATCTTTTCTCTACTTAGTGTGAATTTATAGATTCGGAGTTAACTTCTCTAGGTTGATATATTATCCCGAGTTCTTGATCTTAGTGGCAAGCATACATCCCGTTAGCATCATCGATTTGAACGTTGAACTTTAAGAATTTAGTTGGCGGGAAGGAGTAGAAAAGAAGGGGCCGAAGAACCACCCACCTAAAGAGATTGCGCCGAGAGTAGGAGAACGCTTCACGACGGTCAAGCGTCAGTTATGTAGGACCGATTGTAGGAACAAGTTGTAAAGCGTAATACTCTAGAGGGGGTGAATAGAGTAGGTAGCGGAAATTAACTATTTAAAAATGTTATAACAAGATTACAGATAATATATCACAGATATGTAAATGAAAAGTAGAGAGAAGAGAGCAAACGAAAACACAAGGATGTATACTGGTTTCCCTCTTGTGAGGACTAGTCCAGTCGGAAGAACTCTAGCTTCCAGTTGAATCCACTATAGAAAATCATCACAAGTTTTCATCCGAAGTTCTTGCAACTTCTACAACGCGAGCTTTGATCCGAAGTACTCGACCAACTTCAATTGTGAAGTGTCTACCTTCAATCAAGACTCTGATTACAATCGCTCTGAAACTTCTAGACCGTACCGCACTAGCAAATCGACTAGAGGATTGTAACTGGCTTGGAATTTGAAAATGAATAGCTCAGAATACTTTGGAAGAAGTAGTAGGCTTATAGAGAAGAGATATGAAAGTGAATGAGTGAATTGAAATGATCGAAATCCTTCTCTATTTATAGTTTTTTCAAAGGCAGAATTCTGACAGAATTCGGGCAGAATTCGGGCAGAACTCTATGAGAAAATCTCGTTGGGATCCGTAACTGCAGGAAGACCAAGTTCAAAAAGCAACGTTCACTGACCGAGCTCTGCCCGAACTCTGGCCGAATTCGGGCCGAGTTCTGCTAGGGTTCTGTTAGGGTTCTGCAAATTGGTTTTTGGGCTTTTTGAAAAGTCAAACAGTTAGGAAGTAGTTTGGGCTTTTGTAAGTGGGCTTGTTTTCAAAATGAAAGGGTATTTTGAAAACGTTTCTTGGGTAGCCTATTTGCCAGTACGATGCAGTTTGCATCGTATTCCTAGACTCAATAAATATGAAAAATACATTGATGAAATAGGAAAACCAATAGCCCTTTGATGACACCTTTCTTCAGATATTTGAGCAAACATGAAGACGCCTTTTCCCTTGACGGCAGTCGTCCAAAGATAAACAGAGAAATCTTCTTGTATGACGCCGTCTTTGGCCCATCAATAATTCTCTCTTGCATATGTCCTGGTTTGACAAAGTTTGATCATGCTTACTGCATGTCTATAAGAACATGTTAGACAAACAGAATAATATGATACAAGCATAGCAATATGATATAGAACATTTAGGACAATGCTAAGTTTAAGTAGCAGCAACATGATAGTGATTACATGAATATTAGTGATGTCATTATGGTAAACTTAATTGATTAGCCATATTCAAAAACATGATATAATCATTGGGCTAACAATCTCCCCCTTTTTGATTATGGCAAATCCTTTAAGTTTAATATATATATAATAGATGCATGTATCACTAATAAACACATAATACTAGAATATTGTATGCTGACTTAAACTTATTTCTCCCCCTTTAACGTGATCAAAAATAAGCTCTCCCGTAATTAGAGCTAAAATGAACTCAAGCATAAGTAAAGGAGGAAAGCAAAAATAATCATGATCAAGGATTAGGAGAACAGTGTAACGACAAGTTTAGAAAATTGCATAACTAAAGTAGAAAAACTTGTCAAAATGCAATATAGTTGATTAAAAAAATCAATAAATAAATAGTTTACCAACTAAAAATCCAAAAATGAAATATGTTTTGAAATAGACCAAAAAAAATATATCAATATAGTAGGAATCAATCATTGGTCATAAATGAATCATGAGGAATAGAAATTCACAGATCTAGTATATACCAAATAAAAAAAAATAATGAGACTTTTAACAATGATCACAAAAAATATGATTCATTGTTCCGCGACGTCTTCGGAAGGCCCATGATAACCCGTTGACAGGTCATGCACTGTGACACAAACGTTGCCACGTCTTTCTTCATGCCGTGCCACCAAAAGGTCGTGCGGAAGTCTTTGTACATTTTGGTACTCCCGGGATGTAACGAGTACTTCGCATAGTGGGCCTCCGTCAGAATCTCTTTTCTAAGTTCGGCATGGTCTGGCACGCATATCCTCCCTTTCATCCGCGTCATTTCGCCCTCGTCCACCACAAAGTCGGTCGTCTTTTCCGTCGAAATCAGCTCGCGCATCTTCTTCAGGAATGGGTCGCCCTCCTATGCGGTCTTTATCTTGTTGTGCAAGCTCGACTCAAGGTGCAATTGGGCCAATCGTGCTCCACGATAGCGAATTTGGAGTTCGATACCCATCTCAGCCAAGTCTCGCTGTATGTTACGGTTGATAGACAAACATCCATCAAACATTCTACTTAGAGCGTCTGCCACGACGTTTCCTTTACCTGGCGTGTACTCGATAGTCAGATCGTAGTCTTTGATGAGTTCGAGCCAACGCCGCTGCCGTAAGTTCAAGTCCCGTTGGGTAAAGATATATTTGAGGCTCTTGTGATCCGTATAGATGCTCCAAGCCACACTATAGAGATAGTGCCGCCATAGCTTCAATGCGAACACGATCGCCGCTAACTCAAGATCATGCGTAGGATAATTCTTTTCGTGTTGCTTCAATTGTCTCGAAGCAAATGAAATCACCTTATCCCTTTGCATAAGCACGCATCCTAAACCAGTTCGCGATGCATCGCTAAATATTTGAAACCCTTCTGGCCCGTCCCGAAGTGCAAGGATCGACGCTGAGATGAGTCGTTTCTTTAACTCTTGAAAGCTAGATTCACATGCGTCGTTCCACTCGAATGCGACTCCCTTCTGAGTGAGGCGAGTCAGAGGCGACGCAATTTTGGCAAAGTCTTTCACAAATCTACTGTAGTAGCCTGCCAAGCCGAGGAAACTTCGGATGTCGCCTGCTGAGGTAGGCCGCTTCCATTCAACTATCGTCAGAAGATGAGGAAATTTAAAGACTTCTTTCAAATTGGCAAGACAATATTCAAATTATTACATTTCTGGCATTCCAACCAGATTAATGAGACCTAGTAGTAAAGTCGATTATGCTATCCTGAATAAATGGCTGAAGTCACCATGTTATTGCAATAACACCTATTTTTTAATCTTTGCTGTTAGTTTCTTCCATTTATATTGAAGCTCACATATTCTCCATTACTGTTAATATCATATTGTCATTCTGCTATTTGTGTGTACTTACAATCTAGGTACCCTGGATACAAGTGAGCAAGTCAAGACCATTATTCTTGACAGTTACACCAGTATCTTTTGCTATTGCGATTGGATTCGGAATGTATGTTCTTCACAACTTAGCTTTCTTCTCACTTGATTAAAACCTTGCAGCTTTATTAGATAATGTACGATCATTACCTCAAGGTGTGTAATGGGCCGGACTGGGTCGGCCCACAATTTGACCAGGTTTGACCGGGTTCGGGCCGGGCCGGGCCGGGTTGGCCCGGAAAAAAAAAGCAAACCCAGTTCGGGCCCGTGGACCGATCAGGGATGGGCCAGGCCGAACTAGGCTGGTCCGGGCCGGCCTGGTTTATTTCAAAAAAAAAATCTAAGAAAAAAATAAAACTTTGAGAAGGAAAAATTGGAAAAATTTATTAATGTCGTTATAATTTGAATATGCTATAACATTAACTAACCAAAAAATTGAAAGTTGAAAGTTGATATTTTATTTTTATAAATTTTGTAATAAAATTTACAAGTATTTTTTCTTTCCCGTCGTTCGTCGTCCGTTTTTCTTCCAAGTTTATTGCTTATCTCCTCCTCTAGTAGCGTTCTCTAAAGTTAGAGACTTAAAGTCCAGCTGACTGATGTCGGCACTTTCATCTCATGAGTTTTGAGTTCGTTTTTTCGCACAAACCTAATCTTGAACGCAGATGTAGGCTTCCAAAATATATGGTAGCATCTTGTTCTTTTTTTTGCTTAGCATCATTGAACCTGCACTAAAACAAGATTCCGATGCTACCATGGACACCGGGACCATTAATATATCACGTGTAATGCCCCGTCCCGCTCAGTTCAATCGGAGGAATGAAAACGCCAACGGCGTTTGAACTTAGCCATGCAACGGCTCGTTCGAAATCCTGCTCGGTTGAGGCAACTTCTCGCTCAAATGGGTGGCTTCGGTGAACTTGCTTCAGCTTGGCCTTCACATTAATAAAACGAAAGTTTTCAACTGCACAAGTAGGCTTGATAATAAAAGAGATGAATCCACATAGCTAAAGGAATAATCCCAAGTTGGGTCAGATGGAGTTAGAATATGTAAAGTTCCCACGATGGCTTAGAATCGTTGCACGGCGTGCTTTCAAAATGACATTCGGTCCTTTATCCCGTGGCTTGGGAGAAGGAAAGTTGGTCTAAGTTGCCACAAAGCTATGAAATTAGTCCGTCATAGGCGTCGCACGTATAAATGCTTGATAAAGCATGCACGGTCCTGTCGTCCAATGCTTGGCATAGCAAAAGTGTACCACAAGTCTCAATGCACTCTTCTACGGTGCAAGGATTGGCATAGCCTTTGCTCGTCCCACGGGTTAAGTTGTTGCACGATTGAGTTAGGCAAGAGTTTTGCTAGGCTATCAAAGTCATATCAAGCACTGTCCCATGTTTTCTGCTGTTGTCAAAGTCACATAGTCCCACGATCTCAAGGCTCGTCATATAAAGTATGACTTGGGCAGTAGTGTCGCATAGAACACAAGTTAATTTAAGGCACGAGCCACGGTTGGTTCAAGGATAAGTATGCCACGGTCTATGAAACACGTTTTGTTCAAGTTAAGTTGGAAGGCTATGCAGTAGCCGTTCACTGGGTTTCAAAAGAATGAAAAAGTTCACGTGACTGTTTGTCGTCGAGACCGGTCCCGTGGCTTGGGAGTATCTCAGGAAATATAGAAAGCATGATCATGAATAAAGAAGAACATGATTTGAGTCATATGGTGAGTTAGGTAGGCACCATTGCATGGTCATGGACAATTTTGCACAAGGTGTAGTTCCTTGAACGGTTGCCAGCAATGAATTGGCCCGGGACGAATGAGTTATAGCAAGCGCCAACCATGAATCGGCGTGCGCCAGCAATAAATCGGTGCGGGTGATTCGGAAACTTTTGCATAGGGCTCGCTACTCGTGCGCAAAAGGGTCATCGTCTAACCCAGCTATAGTGCAATATAGCTTGACATTGCTAGTGACTTTCATATAGATGAGTCAGTGTGCTAGGCGGCAATCCGCATGCACGGTATCGGTCGAATCAAAGAAAGTACAAGCACGGTACGAATTGGTTTGAGAATGTGTGCACGGTTGCAACTGTAGTGCCCCGTCCCGCTCAGTCAATCGGAGGAATAGGAACGCCGACGGCGTTCGGACTTAGCCTTACAACGGCTGCTCGAAGACATTGCTCGGTCGAGGCGACCACTCGCTCAGGTGGGGTAGTTTCGGTGAACTTGCCTCATCTTAGCCTTCACATAATAAATCGTATGTTTTCAACTTGCACAAGTAGGCTTGATAATAAAAGAGACGAATCCATATAGCTAAAGGGAATAATCCCGACGAGCCAAATTGAGTTAGAACATGGAAAACGTCCCACGGTCGGCTTAGAGTTGGTGTACGGCGTGCTTTGAAAATGACACTCGATCCTTCGTCCCGTGGCTTGGGAGAAGGAAAGTTGGTTGAGTAGGCAAAGTTATGAACGTAGCCTAAGTCATAGGCGTCGTCGCGTAAATGCTCGATAAAGCATGCACGCTTCCCTGATGCAAGGCTTGGCACAGCCGTTGCTCGTCCCTTGAGTTAAGTTGTAGGCTTGGTGAAGTTAGGCAAAGTGAATGGTGGTCGGCCTAAGTCATTCCAAGCACGGTCCTGCGAGTTCTACGGCTGGGTATGACAACTTAGTCTTACGGTTTCAAGCCCGTCATATAGAATAAGCCTTGGGCGGTGGCGTCTCGTAGAGTTCAAGTTGGTTTAAGGCACGATGTTACGGACTTAGTGTTTTCAGGCACGGGCCACGGTTGATTCATTGAGTTTGGAAAGTGTTGTGAATATTTGTTCTTGAGTTGAGTAAAATGATAGGGCAAGAAAGAAGAATGCTCGCGACTACGGGTCGTCGAGGCAAGATCTCAGAGGTGAGACGTATTGAACTTGGCCCTGAAAGAGATGATAACACTATATGTGGAATGACTGTGTGAGACGTCAGTTGAGTCGAGTCTTGCATGGTCATGGACAACTTGTCGACAAGGTAGAGTTTTCTCGAACGGTAGTCCGACGGAAGGGGACCGGTTCTTGAGAAGCAGCATTAGCACGTGCTGGATGACCGCACAAGTTAGCGCAGAGGCTTGCCAGCGGGGCTAGCTACCCACGCTGGCAAGGGCGGCCGCCTAACAAGCTAAAGGAGTTCAGGATGGCTCTGGGAGTCAGTGACCAAATCATATAGATGAGTCGGCATGGCGGCAATCCGCGTGTGTGCCTTTGGATTGAGTTGAGTTGTTGAATGTGTGTACAGTTGGAATACAATGTTTGGTCCTAAGATGTGGCATCAACATAGGCGACGTGCTTCGGCACGAGATGTGGCGTCGAGTCTAATGTTGTCAGCATATAAGTTGCATAGTTTGGATGTGAGTTGTCCTGAGTCTAAGTCAGGAAAGGCCGCAAGGCAAAGTTGGTCGAGTGACACTTAACCCACAAGTCTTGATTGGGTCAGTTGATGATTTAGTAGCAAAGGGCCGCGAGGCGGCGATATGGTTGAGTCGCACGTAGTTGCGAGGCACGGCACAAAGGGTTGTAGCACGGTCACACGGGAATGGAGCCTCATCGCGTAGTTGCGTCTCTGATTTTGGCCGAAAGGCAAGCACGACTTGATAGGTTAACGTTGTTTGAGTCGACATTGTTGTTGCAAGCACGAGATGGTCTAAAGACACAAATAGGCAAGGCGTCGGTCATAAAACTGATCCTAAGGCAAGAGTAGGAAGACAATAACAAAGGGGACTATGTTGCACAAAGTAAAGTAAACGTGTTGGTTTTGTATGGGTGGGCAAGGAGCTCATTCCACCAGTACAGTTGAGTACTGACACCCACATAGTTTACATGTGCAGGCACAGGTAGAAGCTCGTGGCGCGGAGCTCGCTTGGATGCGTCGAGGCACGGAGTTCCTTGGCGATTCGAAGCGTGCGGCCGCATGGAGTCAGACTTATACGGGACATAATGTATGGACATCGTCTTCCGAAGCTTCCGCTGGAGTCAAGACTTGTAATTGAGAGATGAGAGAGAGCTGAGTGAACTTGTAAAAATGTGAGTAGAGTGAGCTTGAGTGATTGTAATATTGGCCTTGCGTCCCCAATGTAACTGTTGTTTCAATATCAATAAAGAGCTTCTTTGAATGACTTGTGTTTTGTTCTAAATTCCGCTGCTGCTATTCAATGCCTCTGCTTGGGACTTCTGTGCGACGACCCCGTCGCAGCCGCTGAAATCGGCCGTTATGGAACCCGCCTTGCACGAGCGCAATCTAGGCTCGTGCGGCATCACGCCTTAGCGAGGACGATCGCTCCTACGGGAGCGGGGCGTGACATAATGTTACCAGAGCACGGCTTTACGTCATTGGACTATCGATTGAATTCTTTAACTCCGTTGTTTCCGCAAACTGAATCGTTGCTTCCGTAAAGTTGATATCGTTGGTGCGTTCTCTCTCAATTGTCCCACGGGATGTCCATACAATAAGTCTAACTATTTTGCAAAACATAGGAGAACAGTTTTTGACAAGAAATAAAAGATGGTTCGCGTAAGCACGGTTGGCTAAGTCGGGCTGGGCATATACACCAAAGTTGCGTCGACCTTAGAAAAGTCGAGTGCGGGAATTGAATAGTGTCGAGCAAGAATGAGTTGAACTCGATTGAGTAAAGTGAGTCGACTATCGATAGGGGTGCTATCGAGCGACGATAACGTCGATGCGATATAGATGAGCGTGCTTGGAATTTGAGGAATGGTTCGAACGGAAAATTTGAAGAAGTCGATTTTGATTCGAATGATAAGTTGAGGATTCGTTGAATGACTTCATCCCTGAGTGGTGTATGCGATAGCCTTAGGGATGTCGATCGATTGATAAAGGAATGATGCGAATTGAGGAAATACGTTGGTCGATGACTTAAGATAAACGGATGAACGATACGTGAATTTGGTTTGAGGAAAATCGATGTTGTGAATGATTCGAGGGATAATGATCGAACGTGAATTTGAATGTCGAGGAGATTATCCAGTCGGACGATAGCATCATTCGCACGACTCAGAACTTGTTGCAAAGGAAGATCGTCAGGTTACGCATATCGTCGATGGTATTGAGGCGTATCAAAGATCGATATGCGATAACTCGGGGGTATTCTGACTCGGCGAACGACGATCGTGCAAGTGTTATTGTTCGGTTGGATGCTGTACTTAGGATTTTGATTTAACGGAATGTTGGATGAAAATGATTGTGTCTTGATGTTTACGTTGATAGCCATAACGTCGACGATCTAGTCTTGTGCGAGCGCAACTCTAGCCTCGCACATGCGTTGCGTCGGATTTGGGGCAATCGTTTCGCGTGAGCGCTGACATGGTGATTCATGTCGCGGGAATGATCGAACTCGGAAAATCAGGACGCGGCAACTTTGATTGTCTCGACTTGTCGGTTTGATGCGAAGGAAAATTCGAGGATGTTTAGACTTGCGATTGATGAATGAAATAAACTTGAGGATTAAGTAGGTTCTATCCGCGCATCGAGAATGAATTAGTCTAGACACAAAACAAGAGTTACGTCCCGATGAGGATGACTATCCCGCGGGAGCGTGCATGGTGATTAATGCCCACCGTGGATAATCTGAATCGCGTGAGATCGGGACGCAACATATTGTTAAGCTAGACGACCTCATGATCGAATACGTTAATTGAGTTGAATGACTTAGGGAATATGAAATGTGAATTATGGTTTAGCAATGGATTGTGTCGTAGCGTGCTTGACTTGGAAGGGATGATAGGAGGATTATGTCGAACGTGTTCGAAGAGATAGACTATACGAAATGGCTTGATGAACGAGTGATATCGATACGTAAGGGAATTGGTTGAAACGTGAGTTATTTGTAGGATGGTTTTGCTGAACGACTCGGTCCCCGTGCGACAAAATGTTGGGATGTGTGTAGGCAATATATGCTCGAAGTTTAGAAATCGGAGTGATGCGAGCTTGGGTAGAAAATCTCGTACTATCAATTTGGTTTGACCTTAGGATGGGGTCAGTGTTGATATTGTTGTTTGGGAACTATGATTCCAATACTGACGGAAAGACATAGCCTAGTAGTTAGGCAGACGTCCGAGTGCGAAGTGGTAGGATTTGTGGAGGCACCACTCGCGAGTATCGGTTGACATGCATGTATATCAAGGACGCTTGAATACGTGCACGATCCGACTCGAGTGGTGATAGCGGGATTCGCTATCACGAGGCTTGGTTGAAATGCATGTATTTTGGGGACGCCTGGAATATGTGCACGATCCATACTAAGTGATACGTTGAATCAAGTGAGATTTGAGGAACGAGGAAGTATCGAGGATTTTGAGATCGTAAGTTGTGAAGAAAGGATTGAGGGTAGAACGAGCGTGGCTCGGATTTGAGAGAACGCCTAGGAGAAGTGTGTGCGAGAATCTAGGAACATTCGAGTGATAAGTCAATAAGTAAGTGTACTCAGTTAGTTTCGAGGACGAAACTTCTTCTGAGTGGTGTATGATGTAGTGCCCCGTCCCGCTCAGTCAATCGGAGGAATAGGAACGCCGACGACGTTCGGACTTAGCCTTACAACGGCTGCTCGAAGACATTGCTCGGTCGAGGCGACCACTCGCTCAGGTGGGGTAGTTTCGGTGAACTTGCCTCATCTTAGCCTTCACATAATAAATCGTATGTTTTCAACTTGCACAAGTAGGCTTAATAATAAAAGAGACGAATCCATATAGCTAAAGAGAATAATCCCGACAAGTCAAATTGAGTTAGAACATGGAAAACGTCCCACGGTCGGCTTAGAGTTGGTGCACGGCGTGCTTTGAAAATGACACTCGATCCTTCGTCCCGTGGCTTGGGAGAAGGAAAGTTGGTTGAGTAGGCAAAGTTATGAACGTAGCCTAAGTCATAGGCGTCGCCGCGTAAATGCTCGATAAAGCATGCTTGCTTCCCTGATGCAAGGCTTGGCACAGCCGTTGCTCGTCCCTTGAGTTAAGTTGTAGGCTTGGTGAAGTTAGGCAAAGTGAATGGTGGTCGACCTAAGTCATTCCAAGCACGGTCCTGCGAGTTCTACGGCTGGGTATGACAACTTAGTCTTACGGTTTCAAGCCCGTCATATAGAGTAAGTCTTGGGCGGTGGCGTCGCGTAGAGTTCAAGTTGGTTTAAGGCACGATGTCACGGACTTAGTGTTTTCAGGCACGGGCCACGGTTGATTCATTGAGTTTGGAAAGTGTTGTGAATATTTGTTCTTGAGTTGAGTAAAATGATAGGGCAAGAAAGAAGAATGCTCGCGACTACGGGTCGTCGAGGCAAGATCTCAGAGGTGAGACGTATTGAACTTGGCCCTGAAAGAGATGATAACACTATAGGTGGAATAACTGTGTGAGACGTCAGCTGAGTCGAGTCTTGCATGGTCATGGACAACTTGTCGACAAGGTAGAGTTTCCTCGAACGGTAGTCCGACGGAAGGGGACCGGTTCTTGAGAAGCAGCATTAGCACGTGCTGGATGACCGCACAAGTTAGCGCAGAGGCTTGCCAGCGGGGCTAGCTACCCACGCTGGCAAGGGCGGCCGCCTAACAAGCTAAAGGAGTCCAAGATGGCTCTGGGAGTCAGTGACCAAATCATATAGATGAGTCGGCATGGCGGCAATCCACGTGTGTGCCTTTGGATTGAGTTGAGTTGTTGAATGTGTGTACAGTTGGAATACAATGTTTGGTCCTAAGATGTGGCATCAACATAGGCGACGTGCTTCGGCACGAGATGTGGCGTCGAGTCTAATGTTGTCAGCATATAAGTTGCATAGTTTGGATGTGAGTTGTCCTGAGTCTAAGTCAGGAAAGGCCGCAAGGCAAAGTTGGTCGAGTGACACTTAACCCACAAGTCTTGATTGGGTCAGTTGATGATTTAGTAGCAAAGGGCCGCGAGGCGGCGATATGGTTGAGTCGCACGTAGTTGCGAGGCACGGCACAAAGGGTTGTAGCACGGTCACACGGGAATGGAGCCTCATCGCGTAGTTGCGTCTCTGATTTTGGCCGAAAGGCAAGCACGACTTGATAGGTTAACGTTGTTTGAGTCGACATTGTTGTTGCAAGCACGGGATGGTCTAAAGACACAAATAGGCAAGGCGTCGGTCATAAAACTGATCCTAAGGCAAGAGTAGGAAGACAATAAAAAAGGGGACTATGTTGCACAAAGTAAAGTAAACGTGTTGGTTTTGTATGGGTGGGCGAGGAGCTCATTCCACCAGTACAGTTGAGTACTGACACCCACATAGTTTACATGTGCAGGCACAGGTAGAAGCTCGTGGCGCGGAGCTCGCTTGGATGCGTCGAGGCACGGAGTTCCTTGGCGATTCGAAGCGTGCGGCCGCATGGAGTCAGACTTATACGGGACATAATGTATGGACATCGCCTTCCGAAGCTTCCGCTGGAGTCAAGACTTGTAATTAAGAGGTGAGAGAGAGAGCTGAGTGAACTTGTAAAAATGTGAGAAGAGTGAGCTTGAGTGATTGTAATATTGGCCTTGCGCCCCCAATGTAACCGTTATTTCAATATCAATAAAGAGCTTCTTTGAATGACTTGTGTTTTGTTCTAAATTCCGCTGCTGCTATTCAATGTCTCTGCTTGGGACTTCTGTGCGACGACCCCGTCGCAGCCGCTGAAATCGGCCGTTATGGAACCCGCCTTTCACGAGCGCAATCTAGGCTCGTGCGGCATCATGCCTTAGCGAGGACGATCGCTCCTATGGGAGTGGGGCGTGACAGCAACACCATTATGGAGCCTAAGATTTGGCTATAGCAAGGACACATGCTTCGGCACGAATGTGGCGTCGTGTTTGAGTCGTCAACACACGTTCCACAAGTTGGGATTGAGTCGTCTCGAGTTAAGTCAGGAAGGACCGTAAGGCAAAGTTTGGTCATGTCACGTTGAATTGTGAGGCACGGCCTCGATATTTGAAGCACGGACCAAGTCGATGGCACGAAACATGTTGTGTCCCAAAGTACGAGTCGGAAGGACTAGTATGAGTCGATACTTGATGTTGCAAGCACGAGAATGGTCTAGAGTCACATCGATAAGTTATAGGTGTGAGGCACAGTGATGGTCTAGAGACACAATAGGCCAAGAGTCTGTCCTAATATCGATCCTAAGGCAAGAATAGAAAGTCAATCATAAAGAAATTTTATTGCACAATAAATGAACGTATTGATTTTGTATGGGTGGGCGATGAGCTCACTCCACCAGTACGGTTGTGTACTGACCAATGTTGTAAAAATCGCTAGGCGGAGTCGGTGCACCGGAGGGCCGACTAGCGCCTAGGGCGCCTAGGCATCGATTTTTTTTTATAATGTATATATATGTCTATATAGGGGGAGGAGAGGAGAGAGACAGCAGCCACTCCTCCTCTCCCCTCCCCTCCGCTCCCCTCCCCTCTCCTCTCCTCTCCTCCTCCTCCCCTCCCCTCCCCTCCCACCACCTCCCCTCTCCTCTCCTCCTCCTCCTCTCCTCCTCCGCTCCCCCTCTCCTCCTCCCCTCCCACCACCACCACCACCACCACCAACAGAAGCACCAGCAGCCACCACCTCCACCACCACCACCAGCAGAAGCAGCAGCCGCCGTCGCCACTACCGGCTACTACGACGACGGCGGCGGCGACGGCGGCAGGTAAGTATATAATTTTGTTTCAATTTTTTTTTTGAATTTTTAAAAAAATTGGCTGCCTAGGGGCCGCCTAGACCGAAACCGCCTAGGACCGCCGCCTTGGGGGTTTTCGGTGCGGCGGACGGCCGCCTAGCGCCTAGGCGGCGGCCTAGGCGGCCGCCTAGGCCGATTTTTAGAACACTGGTACTGACACCTACACAGTTTGCATGTGCAGGTTACAAGTATATGCTCATCGAGGCGAAGTTCGCTTGGACGCGCTGAGGCATGGAGTTTCTTGGCGTGCGGCCACATTAAAGACTTCATCTATACGGGACATAATATATGGACATCGCCTTTTTAAGCCTCTGCAAGTTGAAGCCTTGAACATTTGTATTGAGAGAAGAGAGAGAGAGAGAGAGCTGAGGGATTTGTAAAATGAGAGAAAAGTGAGCACGAGCGACTTGTAATTTTGGCTATGCGCCTTGTAATCTCATATTCATTATCAATAAAAGGACTGAGTTTGTTTATATACTCATGTTGCCTTCGTTATTTAACTTTTCTGCTTGGGACTTCTGTGCGACGACCCCGTTGCAAGCTGTTGTAATCGGCCGTTATGAAATCCGCCTTGCACGAGCGCATTCTAGGCTCGTGCGGACGAAGACGATCGGTCCTACGGGACCGGAACGTGACATCACGTGCTATATAAGAAAGTATATGATAAGCTTTTTGTGCCTTTTCCGCCATTCTAAAATTGAAAAATACGATGCAGATTCATATTCATCTTCTTTATAAGAATTGAAATATAAGGACAATTCTTGAGTTAGTAAGGAAGATTGTTTTTGTTTCTTCCTTTGCAGTACACTTTTAACATGAGATAGTTTAGACATAAAACCGAGCTACTACTACTACCTTGAACGATTGTATCGTGTCGGCTCGATACAATTTTTTCTTCATATAAAGTAACTAAAGAATCTAAAACATCTTTAATTTCTACTTTTAAGGTACCTACACCAACATTCATATTGTCATTAAAATCGTCTAACAATATAAATACACCATCTAATTTAATCTTTGGATCAAAAATCGAAGCCAAACAATATAAATAAGGTATATTACCCCAATATTTTAGAAATTTTGTTTCCATTTTGGAAACAACATAATCAAAACCTGAAAACGTTCTATATTTAAAAAATAATGTGACATATTAATAATTTCTATTAAAGCTAAATGAGAAGTTGGATGATAAACTCCAGGTAAAATACATGTAGCATTGTAAAATAATTCTAAAAATTCATAAATAGAATTGGCAATTAACCAATCATTTTCAGTTAATTCATAATCAAAACTTGGATTAACAATACAATAATGTGGGATAACATATTTAAATTTACTAAAAGATTTCAATATTAAATAAGTAGAGTTCCATCTATGTGGTTCATTCTTAACAAATCTCTTGAAAGTTAACCATATTGTGCACATTAAGTTTTAAAAGCTTATTGACCACTTGTAGAAGTGTTCAAACTTTGTAAACATAATCTAACATTTTCTAAATTTGCTTGAAAGAATTAAAGGCATTTTTGTACAATTAAATTAATGATATGACAAACACATCTTACATGAAAAAAACGTGCTTCTACTATAGGCAAAAATTGTAATTTTAAAATATTAATACAAGAAGTGTTATTACTACCATTATCAAAAAAAATTATTTTTTTATTGTGCATAACATATTCACGTAAAAATTGCATTATAGTGCCACCGATTACAGAGTCGGTATGTGAGAATTTTAAAGGTCGCAGACAAATAATACTTTTTTGCAACATCCATTTTCGTATACAAATATAAGCATAATTTTGTTTAGTAGTCCATTTATCAAAAGTTTGATCATATTTACTAAAATTTACAAACCTTTCTTTTAAAGCTGCTATTTCTTTTTGAAGTATTTTGATAGCCTCTACTCTAGTACTAGATCTAGAAACTTTAGTAGAACAAGGATAAGAGTAGTACTTGCATAATCATAATACCAAGGATTAAAGTATCGGCCGATACCGATACGTATCGGACGTATCGGATCGGATATGGCAGTAACCAATCCGATATTGAAAGAAAAAATCGATATCGGCCGGGATCCCGTTTTAACTTATGGTTTCAGTCGTATCGGCCGATACGAACCCGATACGAGCCGATACGAAGTAAACAGAGAGTAAAGGTGGAGATCAAACCTCCGACAAACAAAAGCTTGACAGTGACGATGTCAAATCCCACAGAAACATCAATAATGTAAACTTGTTACAGTTGTATAAAAAAATCTATATATAGAACCAAGTTTCCCCCAAAATATCACCATTCACAAAGAAAAGTCAGAGATTAGAGAGAGATCGGGAAGAAAACTTACCTAATTTTCAAGTAAGGAACTCTCTTCTTCGACTACAACCGTGCCGCCGCCGACTTGAACCCCTCTTCTTCGACCGCCGTAGCCGCCACCGCCGACGCCTGTGCTAGAGAGGGAGGCGGAGCGGAGTGGTGGAGGGGAGGAGGAGCCGGAGCCGAGTGGTGGAGACGGAGGCACGGAAAGGGGGAGGGGAGAGAAACATTTCGGCTGAAATGTTCTCTCCCCTCTATCATATTATATATATAGGGTTGAAGTTAGGATTTTATGTTAAAAAAAAATTGCTGCTGGTCGAGTTCGAACTCGTGATGAGAGAGGAACACAAGTCACACAACAATCCAAATGTCTTTGTCCTCCAGCTAACCACAGAAGCCCTTTAATTCCTATCTTAAAACCAAAGCCGGTGGACGACTCCACACGACCTTGGCCTGGAGGCCGTGGCCACCGCCACCCAGCCACCTCTGTGGGAGGGAGGGCTCGAGCCCGACCCTCACCCCCGGTGCACAGTGGTGTTACCAGTACACCACGACTCGATGTGCGTATATATATATATATATATATATATATATATATATATATATATATATATCTTTTGTGTGTATATATATATATATATATTGTATCTTTTTTGTATATATATATATATATATATATATATATATATATACACACACACACACTAAAAATATATATATATATACACACACACACACACTAAATTATACATACATATACACTAAATTATATATTATTATTGTATATAACTATATATATACTCAATTGTTGCATGTAACGTTTTTTATTATTGCAGGTAACGTTTTTTATTATTGTATGCAACATTTTTATTTCATTTTAGGAATATATAATGGCGCCGAAAAGTCGCACGCTGGAGGAAATGGATGTTGGTTGGAACCATGACAAATGTCTTGAACCAATAATAGGAGGAAGGTGCAAGGCAATTATTGTGGTAAAAAGATGGACGAAGGAGTTACTCGTCTCAAACAACATTTAGCTGGTATTAAATGAAGCGTAGCATCGTGTCCTTAAGTACCACTTGAGACAAAAAGAGAAATGTTGTTGCTTGTCGAGGGTAAACAAAAAGATAAATTAATAGCTGACCGAAGAAAACAACTAGTAGAGGAGTTGACAAGAACATCTCGTCAAGGAGATTCCTCAGAAGAAGAAGATGATGCTGACGAATTCGCGGACCTTAAAAGGGACATAGAGAAAGTGGGAGAGAACATGCAGCTGGACAATGGAGTAGACGTTAGAGTGTAGGGGAGAGAGAAACAAGATCTAGCAGGGGTCCGACGTTAGGTGGCGGATCAAAGTAGGTAGCATATCTTCAGGAGGAGGTGAGAAATATTCCAGAGGTAGGAGGTAGGAGTATGGACCTATATGTCCTAAGAAAATAAGGGACAAAACAACCCAAAATAAAGGGTGCCCTTAAGGGGATAAAGAATGCTAAAGAGATATAGGAAGATTTATAGCAAATTTATATTTATATAATAAATACCATTCAATGCTGCCAAAAGTCCACATTATCAACCAATGATAGATACCATAGCAGCTTGTGGGAGTGAAGTGAACGGTCCAACTCTTTATGAGATATCTAATACATACTTAGATATGGAAAGAAATGACATGGAGAAGTACTTGAAATCCTTTCATAAATATTGGGATGAATATGGGTGCATAATTATGTGCG
This sequence comes from Iris pallida, assembly GCA_029216955.1. Lineage (NCBI taxonomy): Eukaryota > Viridiplantae > Streptophyta > Magnoliopsida > Asparagales > Iridaceae > Iris > Iris pallida. Next base: position 17,087,121 of record JANAVB010025196.1, read on the forward strand.
ATAGATGGAGTACTCAGAATAGAAAATGCATCATTAACTTTCTTGTATATTCTCCACAAGGAACGATATTCCTTAAATCTGTAGATGCATCTGACAAATACAAAGATGATAATTACATATTTGGACTGATGAATGAAGTTGTAGAAAAAATTGGAGAAAATAGGGTCGTCGAAGTAGTTACCTGACAATGACCCTAACTACAGGGCGGCGGGAATAAAGTTAATGGGGGTGAGAACACACTTATACTGAATTTTTATTACTTTAAATAAAGCTTCGTTATATTTATTATTTGTATATTTGTATGCAGGTGAGAAAAAACTTATACTGGACTCCATGTGCAGCATATTTTATAGATCTAATGTTGAAAGATATAGCTAATGATCCAAGTATTAAACTACTAATACAAAAGCCTCAAGATCTGACTTGTTTCATATATAATCATGGTTGGGCTCTTAGCATTATGAGAACCGAGACTCAGAATGGAGAATTGGCTAGACCAACCATCACTAGGTTCGCTACCAATTTTTTTGTTTAGATTTTATCCTTAAACATCAGGCTGATTTAAAAAGGATGACAAATACAAGTGGTTGGACCGAGAACTACATGAAACTCAATCGCAAAGATAGAGAAAAGGCAAATGTAGTTTTCAGTTTAATCGACAGTCAAACTTACTGGAGGGATATTGCAGGGGTTACTGCAATATTTGGACCTCTAGTAAAAGTTTTAAGGATGGTTGATAGTGATGATAAAGCTGAGATGTGCCATCTTTATGAGGCTATGGACAGAGCTAAATTCATGATAAAAAAGAATGTTGGTAAAGGGTACAAGAAGTGGTGGACAATGATTGATAAAAGATGGGATAATCAACTACATCAAGATATCCATGCAGCTGGTAAGTACTCTAAAAATTGAATACCATTCAAAATATATTTTATAATGATTATAGGAATTTAAACTAGTTATTTATTCAATTTTGCAGGGTTATTTCTTGAATCCCAAATACCAATATGCTAATGATGTTGTAAACGACGATGATGTACTAAATGGCTTCCACTGTCGTTAATAGAATAGTAAATGACAATGAAACACGCCTCAATATAAACAGAGAGGTAACTATTGTTTGATATTGAATTTTTCATCTTTAAATTTAATGTCATAACTTGTGTAATATCATTTTGTAGGCGGAAAGATTCAGATTGAGAACTGGTCCATTCTGTTCAAATCAATTTCAAAATGCTGTAAATAGATGTCTCCCCGGTAGTAATAGTTAATGCTTCAAAATATTTATTAGTTAAAGTTAAATATTTACAGAAACTAACATATTTTATTACTTTTGTAGCTGAGTGGTGGTCCATACATGTTAGGGAGGATGCTCCAAATTTGACTCGATTAGCTGTGCGCATCCTAAGTCAACGGTGTCTTCCTCCAATTGTGAAAGGAATTGGACAACATTTTCTCTCATCCATACTCGTCCCGCAATAGACTTACATTGGCGAAACTAAAAAAATTGGTTTTTGTCCATTATAATATGAGATTGAGGGTTCGAAATATAGAAATATCAGGGGATAATCAAAATATTATAGATTTAGATGAGATATTTCATGATCAAGATCCACGCACAGCTTGGATTAGAGAAAGAGAAGCACCACTCTTGGATGGTAGAGAAAATGAATGGTTAGATGATAACTTAGATATCGATCCACAATATACTGTCGAAAATGCTCGAAGGCCTGAAAAAAGAAAGAAAACACCAAATATACCATCTCGACAGGTCGACAGCGATAAGACGACAGTACTGATAGTGGAGGAAATGGAGCTACACTCGCGACTGGTGCTTACCAGTCACATGAATATAAAAATCCTGGAGACCAGTCACATGAATACTCTGGAGACTGGTCAAGTGATCATCAATCTAGAGAGCACCATATGGATGATGTATATGCTGGAGGATCTAGCTATCATAATGTACCTTCTCCATCAGACAATTACGATAATACATATGATAGTTCATTCACAAGTTATTATCTATACTATACTCCAGAGGCAGAACAACATTCTACATTTGATGGTCTCATGACAAGTTTTTTTTTCATAATACAGATATCAATCTCTACTATCCTTATAGCCAACAACCATATCGGGACGATTTCGATAATTACGAACCATTTTCCTGATATATTTGTATTCATTTTTTTTATTCATTTTTTGTGTTCATTTTTGTATTTGTACGCTTTACGTACTTCATAGTTCATACCTATTGTAAAAGATTTTTATTCATGAAATTTGCCAGAGTTCTAATGAATTTTTCTGACCAAGTGTTTTTTGTTGTAATTTTAAATTTAAAGTAAATCATGTAGCTAATTTTATTTTCGTATATTTTGAATCAAAATAATTGGATCATGGATCATATTGTAACACTTTGTAACTATGCATAAAACTAAAATTCTAGATATAAATAATTTTTTATTTACAGAAATTTTAAAAAAGGTCTGAACAAATATAATTATATAATAATGGGTCTTGTGACTTTTGTCTCGTCCAGCCATTTGCATTGCTTCTAAAGTTCTAATCTCTTGTGTCTTCCTTTATGCTCCTTAATTCGTCAAAATTTAAACCAGTAATAAAACAATACAAGATTCAATTAGTACGAATTAATGACATAGTAAAATTGAAACTAAAAACATGTAAATGAAGAAAACTTGTAATCTTGTATATCGCAGGTAAACCAATCAGAAAGGATGACTATTATTTTTATTTAATTATAGTAAAAAACTTACAAAATGATTAAATAATGCATAAATATGTAAATTTTTTTTAATAATTATTTAATATTGCCGATACAACCGATACCAAAAAATTCGATACTCTGATCCGATACCGCCGATACTTTCGATACCGATACTCATATAAAATGTCCGATACCGATACCGATATTTTGAACCTTACATAATACTAATCACTCTCACCGAATGTAAAAAGGTTGTTCATCACAAATAATATATTTTGTTAACTTAGATTTGTTACGAGTATCAAAATAAGTAAAGTTTGTCTAGCATGCAATGTGTTCTTGCAATAACAACTTTTATAGTGTCTTCTTAAAGTGCCAGTACCATCATTTTTTTCATTTATAAATTTGCATGCATTTTTTGAATTGTGCAGCTTTAGCTATTAGTTTTTGATCTTTTGAATATAAAACTGTTTGGCCCTCATTATCGGTGACATTTTTTTCATAATAATTCTGTAGAAAATATTCTGTTACTGTGTAACAGAATTCAGTTCCTAAACTTAGGAACTGTTTTCTGTCACAGAATTATGTTCCTATTCATAGGAACAGACTTCAACAGTTCCAGATTTGAGGAACAGATTTTCAGTTCATATTTTGTTCATATTTTTATGCAATAAATTGGTGTTTTGTTTTCCTATTTAAAGTGTAAAAACTGAACGTTACAATCAATAAAGTATTTTCAGTTTTCCTTCACAAAACTTACATGGTATCAGAGCCATAAACAACGATGACTGGGGCGAACACATTCTAGACCTCGAATGCTACCTCGACGAGTTCTTCGATGACTACAAGCGGTGTTGATCCTATGACTACTCCATCTTTGCAGATTACTATTCATAAATTGAATGGTAAAAATTATCTGGAGTGGTCACAATCGATTAAACTAGCCACTGATGGTCGCAGAAGATTAGGACATCTGACGGGGGAGACGAGAAGACCGGTTGAAATTGATCCAACCTACAACATATGCCGATCAGAGAATTCTCTCATTATAGCGTGGCTTCTCAACTCAATAGAGCCAGCTATTGGAAAGCCATATCTGTTCATGCCAACTGCGAAGGATGTGTGGGATGCTGTGCGAGAAACCTACTCAGATTTGGAAAATTCTTCTAGTCTTTTAACTGAAATCAAGACTGGCAATCCAAACAAGGAGATAGGGACGTGACAGCCTACTACAACGAGATGCTCACCCTCTGGCAAGAGTTAGACCAATGTTATGATAATGTTTGGAAAAATCCTAATGACTATGCACCATTCAAAAAAAGGGAAGAGAATGACCGAGTGTTCATGTTCCTCGCTGGTGTCAATACAAGTCTTGATGAGGTGAAAGGACGCATACTTGGACGAAAATCTTTACCCTCCATTCGCGAGGTTTTCTCTGAGGTTCGACAAGAAGAGGGGCGAAAGAGGGTGATGATGAACCAAGTGGCTGCCAGCAATGCAGAACCCGAAGGCTCTGCTATGATCTCCCGTGAACCTGATGGCGAAGGGGAGAGGAAGAAGAAGCCGTGGTGTGACTACTGCAAGAAATCATGGCATACTCGAGAAAGCTGATGGAAAATCCATGAAAAACCAGCATATCTGAAGAAGAAAAGTGAAGGCAGAGCATTTCAATCAGGGACTGAAGCTTCTCAAGCACAATCAAGCAACTTAGAGGCGTCTCCATTCACAAGAACAATTAGATCATCTGTACAAACTTTTACAATCTCTACAATTTTCTGCAAACTCCTCTTGTTCCTTAGCCCACTAAGGTAATTCTTTCCAGATCGTCCTTTCTAGTGCTAAAACCGTGTCTCAATGTTCTTGGATAATTGATCTGGAGCAACTGATCACATGACAAGTCGTTCAAAATTATTATTTTTTCCTTTTCCTATAGTCCTTGTGCAGAAAATAAGAAAGTTCAGATTGCAGATGGATCTTTTGCGGCAATAGTCGGAATAGGTTCCATAAAATTGTCACCCTTTCTAATTCTCCATAATGTTCTCCATGTTCCCAATCTTTCCTGCAATTTGTTGTCTATCAGTAAGTTAACAAGTGAACAAAATTGTCGTGTTAATTTTTCTTCTTGATCTTGTGAGTTTCAGGACCTAACATCGGGGAGGACGATTGGCAATGATAAGGAGTGTGGAGGCTTTTATTTTTCCGAAGATGGATTAAATTCAAGTAACTTAGTCTTAAATTCTTGTTTTGAATCCATCTCTCATTCTAGTGATCAAGATATTATATTGTGACATTATAGGTTAGGCCATCCAAATTTTCAGTATTTAAAACGGTTGTTTCCAACTTTATTTCGAAATAAAAATTTATGTTCCTTCCAATGTGAATGTTGTGTGTTAGCAAAACAACAACGATCTGTTTTCCCCCACGACCTTACACCATCAAAACCTTTTTCACTTATATATAGCGATGTGTGGGGTCCTTCAAGGACTCCCACACGTTCTGGAAAAAGATGGTTTGTTACATTCATTGATGATCATTCCAGATTAATTTGGGTATCTGCTGAAAGAAAAATCTGAAGTAGAAGGAATTTTCAAAAAAATTTATACCATGGTACAAACACAATTTTACGAAAAAATACAAAATTTTCGAAGTGATAATGGGAAAGAATATTTTAATAAAATATTAGGGCAATTTTTCTTAGAAAAGGGAATTATTCATCAGAGTTCTTGTAATGAAACCCTTGAAACCCTTCAACAAAATGGTGTTGCTGAGAGAAAAAATAAACACCTCCTCAAGGTAGCACGAGCTTTGCGATTCACTAGAAATGTGTCTAAATATCTTTGGGGAGATGCCATTCTAACAGCCACATATTTGATAAATCGAATGCCTTCTAAAATTCTAATTCTTTTTTTACTCCATTAGTTGTCTTTAAAAACTGTTTTCCTTACCGCACGTATATCAACCAACTTACCGATTAATTTTTTTGGATGTCTTGTGTTTGTTCATGAAAGAAATTGTGGCAAACTAGAACCACGGGCAAGAAAATGTGTGTTTTTGGGGTATGCACCAACTCAAAAAGGTTTTAAGTGTTTTGATCCTGTTTCAAGAAAAATATTTGTAACAATGGATGCTACATTTTTTGAAAACAAATCTTTTTTCAATTCTCATCTTCAGGGGGAGAATGTGTGTGAAGATTCGAGTTTGAATTTAAAAGACTTGCAAAGGGATTTTGTTATGAGTGGAACCGAGACTGATTTGAATGAAGGTTTGATTTTAAATCCTAACGAAAATATGATTGTAAATCAAAATTCAAACCAACCGGATAATTCCGAAACAATTCTGAACCAAAATTCGGAAAAAAAAACTAAACAATCCACAATTTCGCCACATAAGATTGATCATTCAAAAAGAAGAGACAACGTGAACATGGACGAGATATTTGGACAAGTTTTTTCTCAAAATTATCCAGGTCAGAGAAATAGAACCGAAACCTCCTTACATGGCCAAGAATCCGAACCACAACAGGTCCAAGACTTACTAGGTACCATACAATTAGATCTATCTGAGTCATCTGATTTGAATATTCCTATTGCTATTCGTAAAGGTGTTAGATCATGTACTCAACACCCTATGTCTCAATTTGTATCCTATAAAAAATTGTCACCATTCTTTTCATCATTTATCACTCAACTATTCCTTGTGGAGATTCCAAAAATTGTACAAGAGGCCTTACAGGTTCCAGAGTGGAAGAGGGCAATTCTTGAGGAGATGGATGCGCTTGAGAAGAACATGACCTGGGAAGTAGTGGATCTGCCTAAAAAAAATCCTTGTTGGGTGCAAGTGGGTATTTACAGTAAAGTATAATTCGGATGGAACTCTTGAGAGATACAAGGCACACCTGGTCGCCAAAGGGTTCACACAGACTTATGGTATTGATTATTTGAAAACATTTGCATCGGTAGCCAAAATCAATACCGTAAGAGTTTTACTATCCTTGGCAACTAATCTAGACTGGCCACTGCAACAATTAGATGTAAAAAATGCTTTCCTCAATGGAGATCTAGAAAAAGAGGTGTACATGGTTCCACCTCCAGGCTTTGAAGAAAAGTTTGGAACTAAAGTGTGTAGATTGAAGAAGTCACTGTACTGTTTAAAACAGTCACCCCGAGCTTGGTTCGAGAGATTCACTAGATCAGTGAAAAGCCAAGGATACGCACAGGCTCAAACAGATTACACCATGTTCATGAAGTTTTCTGAAGATGGGAAGGTAGCAGTCTTAATTGTTTATGTAGATGATGTTATTCTGACAATAGATAACATTGAAGAGATAAACCAACTAAAAAAATCTAGCTAAGGAATTTGAGATTAAGGACTTGGGGCCTTTGAGATATTTCTTGGGTATGGAGGTTGTAAGGTCTAGAAAAGGTATTGTGGTGACACAAAGGAAGTACATACTGGATCTGCTAAACGAAATCGGGATGAGTTGGTGTCGCCCAACAGATACTCCAATTGACCCAAATGTCAAGTTAGGTGAAGTCACGGAAGGAGAACCAGTGGACACTACCAGATATCAAAAACTAGTGGATAAATTAGTCTATTTGTCCCATACACGACCAGACATAGCATTTGCAGTAAGTCTCATCAGCCAGTTCATGCATTCACCTCGAGATGAACACCTAGAGGTAGCATACAGAATATTGCGGTACATAAAAAGTTCACCGGAAAGAAGGTTGTATTTCATGAAGAATGATCAGCGGAGTATTGAAGCTTTTACAGATGCAGATTGGGCCGGTTCAAAAACAGACCGAAAGTCAACTACTGGATATTGTACTTATGTGTAGGGGAACCTAGTGACTTGGAGAAGCAAGAAGCAAAACGTAGTGGCAAGAAGCAGTGCCGAAGTTGAGTACAGAGCTATGACAAATGGAGTCTGTGAGTTACTTTGGATACAACTTGTACTCTCAGAGTTGAGGAGACCTTCAACACCACCAATGAAGTTGTATTGTGATAACAAGGCTGCCATAAGCATTGCTCACAATCCAGTTCAACATGACCGGACTAAGCATATAGAAGTCGACCGACATTTCATTAAAGAAAAACTCGAATCTGAGACCATTTGCATGCCATTTGTTCCATCTTCTCAGCAGACAACAGACATATTCACCGAGGGATTGTTCAAACCGAATTTTGATGCATTAATTAACAAGTTGGGATTGTCAAATATCTACTCACCAACTTGAGGGGGAGCGTAGAAAATATTCTGTTACTGTGTAACAGAATTCAGTTCCTAAACTTAGGAACTGTTTTCTGTCACAGAATTATGTTCCTATTCTTAGGAACAGACTTCAACATTTCCAGATTCCAGATCAGATTTTTAGTTCATATTTTGTTCATATTTTTATGCAATAAGTCGGTGTTTTGTTTTCCTATTTAAAGTGTAAAAACTGAACGTTACAATCAATAAAGTATTTTCATCCTCCACAAAACTTACAAATTCCATAAAACTGGTTTTTTATTTGTAATATTAGTAGCTATACTTCTAACTTCAAGAGGTGATATTTGTGTCGGTGGCATATAATCAGGAATATGATTATTTTCAAACAAATCAGCATAATAAGCAAATTTTTTGTCAGAATCATCTCTATAAGGGTGGTTAGAAGCATCCATATTTTATATTAATTTTTAGAAAAGAAATAAGAGAAGAAAAAATTTCTAAAAAAATAGGAAGGGAGAGGAAAGAAAAATCTCGAATCAGAAAAAGAAAAGAAAAATATTTTGTAATATTAAAATTACATGAAACGTCAACTTGAAGCCTCCAAAATTTTCGCACTAGTTGAAGCCTCAAGAACACCGCACTTTGGACTCAAGAAAGTTGCAGTCAAATATCCATAAAGTTGTTACTTCAATCTTCAGAAATTGCTTTGCTTCTAAATTTTGTGAGAGGAAAGAAATTTTGGTTGTGTTGATTTTCATGATTTATGGACTATTTATAGGATTTTTTTGGGTGCAAAATGACCCCTAATAGCCCTAAAATATAGTAGTTATAAGAATATTTTGGTCGTTTTCAGCAAAATGTTCAAAATAACCCTACAACGACAAAAAAAAGGCTTACCAAAATGGGAGTATTTTGATCAAAATACCCCCAATGGATATATGGAGAAAAAATGGGGTCAGACCGGGTCGGGAGCGGTCCAACCGGGTCGGTGACCAGGACGGCCTGACCGGGCTTTCCGGGCTAAACCGGACTGCACCCGCGAAGAAGCCGGGCCGGGCTGTTGGGTCAAAATGTTGGACCCAACCCGAATGCTAGAGCCATGGCAGAGCCGGGCCGGTCCGTTGACCGGGTCCGGGCCGACCCAGCCCAACGTTGACCGGGCCGCCTGGCCCATTACACACCATGATCAATATCTAGGGACATGTCTCTTTTTTCTTCTGCTATACAAAGCTAATGTAGCATGACCTTATCCTCTTTCGACCATTAAGGAGCGTTCTTCATTGTGTTTACATTCCACTGATTTATGTTGTAGCTACTTGATGCCTTCTTGTTCTTGTTATCGATTATAATCACTTGGGTGTCATAAACTGAACTGTTTTTTAGACAAAGGCTACCTAGAATGAGGACCTTCATGAAACGAGGAACAAAAACAGGTGCAATGTCTGACACTTGGTATGTGAACGGGGAAGGGTGGTGGTAGGCTTCTTCGGAAGGCCTAGGTAGAATGAATAGGTTACTTTGGATGTTGGAACATTTTTCTTGGAACAAACGTATTATATATAGTTTCTTATAAGTCTATCAGCTAACTTATAATTTAAAAATCTTGATACTCCATAAAAAGCAAGTCACAAATATAGGTATGCATCTGAACTTTAGAGACATCTCTTAACTTATTGATGTAAATAAAACATGAGAAGCCTTGGTATATTTATAGGAGCAGGTCATGACATTATCCTTTAGATAGACGATGTGAGGTATACAATAATAACTGACACTCCCTGCAAGCTGTACCAGATATCAATAATTTCCAGTTTTGATAACAATCAAGCAAATAATGGTCGATGCAGTGATTTGGTGAGGATATTTGTCAGCTGGGCTGAAGAAGACATGTGATATATGACACATTCTTTTGTCACTTTCTCTCAAATAAAGTGTCAGTCTATCTCGATGTGCTTACTCCTTTCATAAAAGACTGGATTCTTAGCAATATGGATTGCAATCTTATTCTTACAGTAAATTTGAGAAGAGGAGGTGACTGATCTCTTAGGAGTGAGTTGAGTCAAATCAACTAAGAGACAACATGTGCCATGACTTTATTCGGCCTCAACAGAAAAACGAGCAACTACATTCTTCTTCTTATTCCTCTATGTAATCAAATCGTCTCCCAAGAACAAGATAACCGCTAGTAGAGCGACGATCATAACCTGATTCAGTAAAGTTAACCTCTGAAAAGGCTGTGAGTGCAGTATAGGTCTGTAGAGAAGGTCCTGTCTAGGAGTTTTCTTTATGTAGCGTAGAATTCTTTCAACAATCTGAAGATGAAAGGTTACGTGATTTTTATGTACTGGCTCACCATACTCACAATATAAGCATTGTTTGGATTAGTGGTAGTAAAATAAATTAGTTTTCCAACCATTCGTCTATAACGTCCTGGGTCAGATAGAGATGATAAAGTGCTCAATCTAGATAGTTTGACTGTGGAATCCATGTGTCTGCTGGTCTGCAATATAGGAATCATGGCTCATGAGAAGATCGAACGCATACTCTATAATACCTCAATACCAAGATAGTATCTCAATAGTCCAAGGTCTTTTGTATGAAAATGAGAGTAAGTATTCTTTCACCTTGAAAATATCAACAGAATAATCTCACATGATAATTATCTCATATATATAAATAAGTAAAATGACTTTGTTCTGAGACCTTTGATGTATAAATAAGGATGTACCTTAGCTGCTATGAACAAACCGAGTCTGGTTCAATACTTTACTGAATTTGTCAAACTACGCACGTGGTGACTGCTTCAGACCATACATGGACTTCTCTAGGAGACATACCATAGACTCCCCATGTTGCTCAAAGCCTAGATGTTGTTGCATAAAAATAGTCTTCGAAATATTGCCATTGAGGAAGGCATTTTTACGTCCAACTACTAAAGATGCCAATTCTTGAAAACTGTCAAAGATAAAAGAACTCAAACAAAAATCAAGTCAGCAACAGTGAAGAAATGTCAACATAATCTAATCCATATAGTTGGGTAAAGCCCTTAGTTGCTAAACAAATTTTAAGCCGATCACCGAGCCATATGGATTTTCTAATAAATATCCACTTATATCCAACCACCTTTTTACCTAAGGACAAGGGGTACCAAAGTCCAAGTTTGATTAGAGTGTAGTACATTAAGTTCCTTAACCATACTAGCATACCAACCTGGACACTGAAGTGATTCCTGAACAAAGGAAGGAAAGTGATGACAAGCAAAGAAGAAACAAATGTACGATCGGATGGAGTTAAACCGTGATAAAAAATGAAGTTAGAAATATGATGGACAATAATATAAGAACGCTTACCCTTGCGAAGAGCAATAGAAAAAGAGGCCTTTATCGGAAGTCAGTGGAGGTGGAGTAGGAACATAAGGCTGCCTTGTAGTACCTGCAGAAGAATTATGAATGATATTCAAAAAAATAGTAGCATGTGGAGGATTGACCTTGTCCCGATGCTTATAAACTTGGAAAAAGGGAACAGAAGACCCACACCTAGGAGAGGTAGGAGAAATATGTGTATTAAGTTCATGTTCAAAGGAAGGAACAAGAGGAACATGAATCATAGGAACAT